>JAVBJF010000045.1:1200000-1519494 GCA_033439095.1 Pseudococcus viburni
TCCACAACTCTTTCATGTTATCGTTTGCGATAAATTTTACAATATTAAAGCCGAGTTCTGCGGCCCCTTCCACCGTGACCCTGCCACTGCACACAACCGACGATGCTTTTTATCGGGGACTTTGCTTATATTCATTTAACGTACCGGCGAGCCCATTAGAACTGCTAACGACTACAATGGATTCGATTTCTCTGTCCTTTCCACCTCGTTCTTATTCGTGTTTCCGTTTTCGCTAAATTAAACACAGCACCTTTGTTCGCGATCGTTTTTTATACTCGGGCTCACGTGCTAGCTTTTGGGAGTCGTTGAGGGTTTTTTGTCGGTGTAAGAGACTGCGGAGTGATTCTTGTTTTTGTTTTTTGTTTGCCTAATGCATCGGAGGAGTTGGAATGCAGATTGCAGGGGATATTTTGGGATGTGGAAAGAAGTGGAGGAGCGTTGGGATGGAATTTTGAATTCAGGAAGGTACATTTTACAGGGTATTTGATGGGTGGACGTCAATCAGCAAAATTTTGAAGAAATCGGATGTCACTGTGAGAAAAATCATTAGAAGGACATATGTCCCTTTTCAAAAAAAAAATCGATCGTACTCTATTAATAGTCAGGTCTCAATTGTACATCCGCGCGGGATACCTGTTAAAATTGATTTTATGATTGATTCTTGTTCTAGACACTAAAACAAATAAATTTCGCTCGGATGCTTATTTTTCCTCTCTCTCCCTTCTAAGGGTTCACCCAAAACATTTCAAGCGTGTGTACCGCCTAATCTATGGGTCGTAATGAAAAAATGTTCGAACAAAAGTTGTTCTTCAACATCCCATGTACATTTTAATTTCTCATCAAAATCCATTTTGGAGCAACTCCTGTCGCCCAAATTTGGAAATGAAAAGTTTTTTGAGAAAACTTCAAAATCACGTTTTCTTCATTTTCAACGAAAAGTTTCGGAAATACTGGAAAATTTGTAACCACCAAAAGTATTCAGAATTAAATTTCCTTTCCGATGAACTGTTTCACGGCCATTTTCTTCAACTTTTCCTGACAGAGTGGACCTCTCCCCCTCAACAGTTATCTCAAAAGTTAGACCCATTAAAAAAATTTGCTCCAAAATGAATTTCGATACCAAGTGAAATTGTAAACTACATATTGAAGAACAAAGATCGTTCAAGTTTTTTTTCAAGAGTTCGACTTTTGAGATAAGGCGGAGGGGGAGAGGTCCACTCTGTCAGGAAAAGTTGATAAAAATGGTCGCGAAACAGTTCATTCGAGAGGAGATTTAATTCTGAATACTTTTGGTGGTTACAAATTTTCTCTCATTTCCGAAACTTTCGTTGAAAATAAAGAAAACGTGATTTTGAAGTTTTCTCAAAAAACTTTTCATTCCCGAATTTGGGTGGCAGGAGTCGCTCCAAAATGGATTTTGATAAGGAATTGAAATGTGTATTAGGTGTTGAAGAACAACTTTTGTTTGAACATTTTTTCATTACGACCCATAGATTAAGCGGTACAAATAGTTGAAATGTTGGGAGGTGGTCCCTGAGAAAAAGAGGGAGAGGAAAAATAGGAATCCAAGCAAAATTTATTTGTTTTATTGTCTAGAATAAAAATCAATCATAAAATCAATTTAACAGGAATCCCGCGTGGAAGCCATTTTTTGTACAATTGAGACCTGACTATAATTTGAATCAGTTAATTTTCACTGGTTTTAAGTCAAAATTGAGTGAAAATGACTGAATAACATTTTCAGAATCATGTCAATGCCAAATTCACTACAAAAAATTAAATTTCACTGATTCATCCAGTAAAAAAAATACTTTCGAATCAGTTGAAAAACTACCAAAATTTCACTAATTTTCACTGATTCAAAAGTAATTTTTTTCATTTAACGGATTCAACTGGTGTTTTTTCCACTGTAAATGGTGTTTAGTCCATTTTCACTGGTTTGCAGTTGAAAATGACTGATTGAAATCTACAAAATTGAGTTACTGCCGAATCAGTAGAACTTCACTGATTCATTAAATGAAAAAATAATAATATTTGAATCAGTAGAAAAACTACCAAAACTTCAGTAATTTTTCACTGATTCATTCAGTTAAAAAAAAAACTTTTCAATCAGTTGGAAAACTACCAAAACTTCAGTAAATTTTACTGATTCAGTAGTAGATTTTGTGACGTACGAAATGAATCGATGATATTTTACTGAATAATTCAGTTAAAATTGAAATTTTACTGATTCTACAGTATTACGCATGTTGAAAAACATCACTGATCAATTAGTTGTCTGAGAAATAATTTACTTTTATAAATTGAACCAGTGTGATATTTTGACTGATTCAGATTTAGAGAGTAGCATTTTTTTCATCACAGAAATGAGCTTGGTACCTTGAAAATTGAAAAAAAAAATATTTTTTGAAGATTTTTTACAGAACTTCAGAATTGAAGGCATTGATCCCACATACCTACCTTCGTAGTTTTTTCAGTTCCAAAATTCAGCTAAAAATTGAAAAAAAATTAGACATTGCTCAATTTCAAGCCATCTACTCCACGATTAAAAAAATGTTTGAAGAGAAAAAAATTAAAATTCATGATATCTGCAGGCATCATAACGGGTCACTTTTTTCGACTTCAGTAACTTTTGGTTACTTTTACGTCTAAGAGGTCACTCTGGTTACTGTTTGCTCTCAAAAGTCACCATTTCTTCGCACTTCCAGGCAAAAATTCAAATTTTCACGAAAAAATTGTTATTTTTCAAAATTTGTCAGGAAAAAAAAAATTATTTTTGCTAGTTTGTTTGTTGTTTTCAGGAATTCAATAAATTAAATTATTCACGTCTTTTCAGTTGATCTATCTTTGAAATGTTTGCAGAAAACTACAAAAAAATTGCCCCCCAGAAAACTGTAAAAAATTTTCTTCCCGAAAAAAATTGAATTTTTGGTTGCTTTTGGTTACTTTTTGGTCACTTTTTGCTCAAAAAAAGTTACTAAAAGTTACCTTTTTTTTCAAGAATTTCGCTATGATGCCTGCGTCTGAAATTATCACAGAGTTAAACCATCTCAAATTACATTCAAAAAATATATATCTCTTGTCCCAAAACCAGAAAAAAATAGGCAAAAATGTCAAAAATTTGTCAATTTTAGTCATAGTCTGAAATTATCATAAAATTTGGCCATCTCAAATCACATTCAAAAAATACATCTCACCTGCCCCATTTCCCAAAACTTGAAAAAAAAAAACAGGCAAAAATGTCAAAAATTTGTCATTTTTAGTCCTGCCTCATTGGGGAATATCCCCTTTGAACCCATCATCTGTCAAGGTTGCGCAGTAAAACTTGAATTACCTTATTTCTCCACTGTATACCTATTCAAATAAAAAATATCGAAGGAAAAAGTATACCCAGTAAAGAAAAGATGCGATACCATCACTTTCGGCTTATACTTTACCGAGGCATTTCTGCTCCCAAAAGACGGTCATTTAAGTAAGTATTTTTTCTTCGAAGGCGAAAAACTCATTCTATTGTTTGCAACTATTCAACTCAGTTCGATCGGTCGGATGGTTTTTGTTGGCTGTTGTGTTGGTTCGTTAAAAGCGTACCGTTTACCTTTTGCGAGAGACACGAGGAATACTTTATTTTGACATTTTTCAACAAAACGGGCCACTTAATGCGAACGTGGCTCGAATCCGTGGAGATTTTAAATGTCGCCTGTAGCTAAATAAACGCGAGAGAGTGAAAGGAGTGTTTTTTTGCACAAGAGGCGCGTTTTTTTGGCGGATTGTATATTGGTAGTAATTATCGCGCCAGGTGTATTCGAATTTTTCTTCTCGGCGCTTTGTGGGTGTCCGTCGAGGATGTGATTTTTTTCGCAACCGTCGACGCGACGTGTCGTGTGCGTTTATCGTTTGAGCGGCTGCGGCGAATGGGATAGTTAATAACTGCTTTTCAAAAAGATCGTAAAATTTTACGAAAATAATTTCCGGCGGAGGTGGAACTGGCGGCCAAAATTACTTCGGGTTGAGCCTCGAGCGTGAGGTTTTACAATTGACGTAATCTGTTCCACGAAGTATGCGTTACGTTTTCGTAATGTGATGTAGAGGCATAAACTCAGGATGGAAAGATGTATGTATGAATTGGAAATAGAAAGCTCGCAGTAACAGTTTTTTTTTCGTATATTATGAGTATGAATAGATGAATGATAGTGGAATTTGGATGAAAAAATGATTACGAGTAAGGTAAATATAAATAACCTCACAATCAAGTTCAAAAACATCTGAAAATATGAACGGTGCTGAATAATTCTCTTCTAAACAGGAAGATCCGTATTTATCTTCAATAATGATTTAATTGTAAAATTTTGTATGATCAAATGAGAAAAAAAATCATTTAATTAAAGCTAAATTAGAGGGAAAAGACCGCCTTGTCTCTCTAAGGGCAAGTTGTACATTCAATAGTTAACGAACGGTTGATGGTTAACCAACGGATTCACGAATTCTCATTGGTGGAAACCATCAGTTAACTACCAACTGTTGGTTAACTATTGATTGTACAACCGGCCCTGAAATGGCAAAATTGCACTTCAAATTGAATAATTAGTTATGCTGATGACCTTTTTTGCAATAAATTGGTAAAAAAATATACATATATACATCACATCTCGAGTTTAAAAAATCAGAAAAATTAGATTCAAGCGAGAAATTTTCTGTATCAATCCCCTTCCCCCTCTTCAATTTTTAGATCAGTTTAGCTCTAATTCAATGAAATTTGTAAAAAATTTAGACAATTGAATCAAGGGAGGGTCAAAGAAGAGAAAAGTCAAAATTGCTAATTCAAGTAGACAGAATTATAATTTTAATTGAAAAAATGTGAGTTGAATTGAAAAATTGTAAGAATTAATGATTTTATGAATTCTTTTTTTTTTTTGACATGGATACATCTTTTATGGCTAGGGAGTAACATTTGAAAAGTGTAACGTTTTTCTGTAACTAGATCAAGACATAATGATAATGACATTATACTAGACTTGAAAAAAAAAAGAAAATATTTAAAAATTTTTTTTTAAAAATAGAAAAAAGTAAGTAGGTATGTTGAAAAAATAAGAAAAATGTAACGTTTTTGCGTTCTTTCAACATAATGGCATTTTGTTAGAATTTAGAATATTTTGAAAAAGTTTGGATTGCTGAAATATTGACATTAAGGTATGTTAGATTTGTCAACGTTTTAGGTAACAGGATTGAAAGTAGAAAAATTGATACATGTTACGTTAAATTTTCATTAATCAGTTTAGAAAACTTGAAAAAAAAATCGGATTTTGGATCAAGGCATGATTAAATTATGTTAGACTTGAAAAAAATAAAAAAAATTAAGAAATAAGAAAAAACTGAAAGAAATTTTAAAATGTTTTAAAAAATAAGAAATCGAAAAAAAAATTAAGTGCATTATTATTATAATAAAAGTTATGAAGTAGGATATGTTTTAAGAAAAAAGAAAAAATATTTTTAAAAAATAAGAAAAAGACTTGAAGAATATTTTAAAATGTTGAAAAAATAAGAAAAAATATCTCGGTGCATTGACATTTCAACAAAAAGTTACGAAATTTTGTCTATTTTTTCATCTCCAAAGTACCTAAGTACATACATTTGAACGTATCCATAATCTAAGGTTTTTACCATTACCCTAAAGGAAAAGGTGCGTTCATTTTTCTCCTGAAATTCAACGATTTTTTAAAAATTTTTACCTCAAAAATTGGTAAAAAAAATTCTTCAAATTCATTCCAAGAATATTTTCTTGGTATTGGAAATTATTATTTTCTAAAGGTTTGTCCTGTGTTTTCTTGAGCAAAATTCATAGAAGAATTGGAATACAACCTTTTGAAGAGGAGAAGAGGACAGAGGAGGCAATTAGAAAACAGTTGAAATTTATCAGTAATAAAATATTGGAAAGTAGGGAGGAGAATATGCTTGGAATTAAATTGCCAAAAAAAGTGCTTGAAATTCCCTATAAAACGAGTATACGCATGGGGAATCTTTTTTGAATAAATTTGAAGCTAGAAAAAGTATTTGAAAATGACATGAAAAGACTATAAAGTAGCAAAAATATTCATTACGTTTTTTGACGAAAGGATAACAGATTAAATCGATGGAAAATATCAAAAATTCGTTAATCGATTGCGAGTTTCATCAAATAATTTTTTTTTTAATGCAACAACGTACTTACTTAAGTTTTTAATTTACTGTAATACGAAGTAGGTATTATAAATTCATCGTTTTCAGTTTTAAATAAAAATCCCCCTCCCCCAAAATGATCATGCACTTTCAAAAATTTCTCCATTCAAACTTTAGACTACTAGAAAAATTGAGTTTTGGTCGTTTTTGGGAGGAGGTGTCAAACTGTCTCCTTTTCTTTTCGTTAGATTTAGTCATGCAAAATTAGCATTCTCGAAACACTTTCCTTGAAAACTTATTTAATCTTGAGTATTTACCTTTTGACATTTGTTAAAATTTTCAGGAAATTAAATTCAATTGTGAAAGAAAACTGTAGTGGATTTCATTTTTTTTAAATGAAAATAATAAACCATATAATTTTTTTTCAAATTTTAAGATTTCTCTATCACATTGCGAAAAATGCATTTATAATTAAAGGTTAGCTATTGAAAATGCCATGTTAATGTTCGGTTTTTGATTTTCAGTCCAACTTTTGAACTAATTTTATAATGTTCGTCGCTCAATCTGTTGAAAAATGAAGCTATTTGCTCTGTATGGTTGAAAATAAAAAAATGTCGATGGCTTTCTCTCGAAAAAAACGAGTATAAAAAATAACCATAATGTGAACATTTTTCATTCAACAAATTTTTCTGTCGATCATTAAAAATAATCTATCGTTTGAAAAAAGGGCCGGGGTTTCAAAGTTTTCCAAATAGTTTAATGAAATTTCAAATTGAAAAAAAAAATCGATAATTGATTAAAAAAATCAAGGAAATTATTCAAAAAATTTAAAAAAAATGGTTTTTAGGAAGTTTTTAAAGCTTTTAATTATTTATTTTTGGAGTTATTTTTATCCGAGACCTAAAATTCGTCTCTTGATTGGGGCGGTGGGGGGGGGGAGGATTGTACCAGAATAGATAAATTTTCAACGTTTTCGAGTGAGGTGTGTTTCTTGACTTTCCGAATCAATTTCTGGAGTTATTTCAACCCTAAAGCCAAAATTTGATCTTCGGAGTGGAAAGAGGGCTAAAAACTGAAAATTTTTCGCTGAATAGTTTTCAATTTTTAACCCTTCTCTCTTTCACCACAGAGAGTCGATTTTTAGTTTTGAGGTCAAAATTACCTCGAAAATAGATTCAGGAGGGGGGATGAGTCAAAACACAAGGATTTCTATGCCTAAATTTAGTCAATTGACGTGAAAAATTATCTGTATAAGTGCACAGCTGATTATTAAATTCAAAAATTGCCATGACTCGTTTGCCCACTCAACATACGTACAAATACAAAATGAAGTCTTCTAAATCTATCAAAAACAGCAAACAAACAAATAAACAAACAAACGACCTGAAGAAATGAAACTACGTCGATCTCAGGATTACAATTTCTCGGTTTTTTTATCCAGATACATAAAATACCCCCCCCCCCTCCGTTCCATCAAACACACATCACATACTTCCATCAACTCCAGCACTGCTCCAATTCAAAACATATCAAAATCTCATTTGACTCTTCACATCTCGGCAATGCTGTTTCATCTTACGTGGAAAAAAAATGATCATTCGCACCCGGAATGACTCAACACAGCATCCTCTATTGCACTTTTGAAAACCAACAATTAACGCTCCTCTGGCCTCTCTCCTCGGCGTCTATGGACGCGCACAGCATCAAAGAGCACACCAACGTGCTAAATTATATCGCGGAACCTTTAATCTGGCATCGCCTCGGTACAAAAATAACCATACGCTGGTACTAATTACCTGCGAACTAATCACTTATCATCGCAGCGAGTTTGTCCGAATGACTACGCGGGTCCGTCGTACTACCGAACTGCACTTATTTTTACAAATACGGCGACGAATGAGTATCCGTATATGACTGTAGGTCGCCATTAACACAACACAGCAATTGCGAACAGTTGTGTATTTTTTTTTTCACACGGATGATCTTTCGTCACCCCTTGAGGCTTCTCCGCGGTCTGTCCTGGGATGATTAATATGGACAGTGGCGGCATCCGCGATAATCGTAATTTTTGGACTCGATTAATAACACATGAGCTTGTATACGAGTTCATAGGTAATAGGTAAAGGTATACGCCGCATCTAGCTACCGCACGCTTTCTCGAGTCGCTCGCTTCTGGACCGCTAACGTAATTTAATTCTAATTACGAGCCGAGAGTAGGTAGTGCTAACGTACGAGTAAGGTGACTGGCCCCGATGATCGTTTTAATGAAAGCTTCCATTTGAACTGACGGTTTCTTTAAAATCAGCGAAAAAAATTCATTTCATTGGAGCATTTGCTCTCAATTGATAACCCAGCAAATTGATAATAAATTTGCTAAAATGAGAATAATCAAGAGTTGTAGCAAACTGGTAAATTGATTGGGAGTTTATTCTCAAATATAACAATGTTTTGATTAATTTATTCTGAACAAAGATCATCGCAGATTACAAAACCATTACACTGTGTTGGCGAATCGAGCTGCCGTCTAATCTATTTCAATATTGAATCTAATTAAACGTACGAAAAATCGTACTTTTTTATACCTATCACAATGTCAGTCTGACAACATTGCGAGTACAAGCCCCATACATAAATCATTAATACGTGTGTTAAGGTCAAAACACAGGCATGACTACGTCAATTCACGTGCAATGATTAAAATCGAACGAGTGTCTAATTTTTTTCACGGGAAGACCATTTTTATACGTTTCTGTGCCTATTTTGTTACCTATCTCACCTTGTAGTATACAGGGTGGCTCAGTTAAGGTGTGAAATACTAAAACCACGTATTCTACTTATCATTTGGAGTAAAAAATGTTATATACATGATGGGTCATAAACGCTTCATTACTGAGTTATTCGCCTTTAAAGGGGGCCCAGATTTCACCCAAAATTGGCAATTGTTGCTCTAGCAGTGAAAATTTTCGGGGGTAGGTGGTGGAAAAAGTGAAAGGAGGTCCATAGAAACGTATACCAATTTTTTTTTTTTTTTTTGGTTCATAAGTAAGTGTTTTAAAGTAAAAAATGTGTTTCTGTACCAGAAAAATAATCGAACAAGAACAAAAAATCATTTTTTTGAAATTTTATTCACTTTTAGGGGTAGTACTACTTATTTAACACCTATTAACCCAAGGTTCTGTTTTTTTTATTTATTGGATGCTGAGTAATCAATTTATCAAATTTCGACCATCCCACAAAATTACAATAAAAATCGTATTTAATGATTTCTCATGATTCCTCATTATTATAAAAAAAATTTCGCCTAAAATTTTTTTCTAAAAAATCAAAAAAATGGAGGGTATCTCAGCATAATTTATTTTGTGGCAACGCTGTAATCAACTTCCGCGTAAGTAACCCCGACGCTCGTCTCGTTGAACGCAACATTTTACGGGCGTCGCGATGCGCAACGTTGCCGAATTTCCAGTTCTTTACTCGGTGATATCTCAGAAAGAAAGCGTTTTGGGCCCATGTTGAATATGACATTTTTTGTTCGTATTGATAAGTAGAATATGAGGTTTCAATATTTCACACCTTAACCGAGCCACCCTGTATTTCAGCAGATCAATAAATTAAAAAAATGTATAGAGTGTAACTCGAAGAAATAGAGAAAGTAAGAAAATGGTGCTCATTTTTCGAAAATTTTTAAATTCTTTTCCCAATGTTTAATTATTGATTGAATTTCTAATTATTTGGTGTATTTTTATCGATTTTAGATGGAATGAAAAACTTTAAAAGAATTTTTCATTTTTATCAGTTTCTTGCCTTTTAACAATTGAGGGTGTGGAATCAAAATTCACACTTCGGATCGGAGCTGTTTTTGAGAAAAACGCAAAAAACTGTTTTAGGGTAGTTGCCGACCATTAAGAAGTGATAAAAATATGTGATATTGTCAAGTAGGACCTAACAATAGGATTCCCTGAAAAAATCGGATTTTTTTCCAACACCTGCTCGGCTTAAAATGGAGGGGAAGAATGGCTAATGTGAGTTTTTTCTCAAATCTGAACTTTTTTTGCATTTTCGTACAGCTACAAAAAAATTTGTGGAATCAAATTTGTAGAGTATGAAAAAAGAAATATTTTTTGTCTCATGACATTTTTCACATAGTTCAATCGTTTTCGAGTTATGAACTAGTTTCGAAAATTTCGAAGTGAATTAATTTTGGAACGCAATTTTAAAACTGGTTCATAACTCGATGACAATTGAGTTGAGGAAAAAATGTCAAGGGACAAAAAATGCTTCTTTTTTCAAGATCTACAAGTTTGGTTCTACGAAATTTGTTTGTAGATGAAAAATGTGTGTTTTGATTCTAAGTCATGTTTTTGACGGCGATTTTAGTCTTGAAAAAGTGAGGTAAGGAAAAAATCATTCATGCCACGTTGTAGAACGTTGAATTACATATCAGAATCAGTCATAAAATCAATATCGATTTTTGTGGCAAGTGCGAGCTTTGATCCCCCACCTTTCAATTTTAATCTAGGAACGAATTTGTTTTACTTTTTTTTTTGGTGAATTAGCATTTTTGACAAATGTTTATTCATCATTTTTTGTTTTGTAAACCGAATTTCAGTGAATTTTAGAGATTTGACTGACTTTTCAGTGACTTTTCACTAATTTTCCAGTAATTTTTTCACTGATTTATTACTGTGCTCCAATTCTGACTGTTTTCCAGTGATTTTCGATAATTTTCACTGATTTATATATGAGAGAGTTCACAATCATGACTCAGACACTGAAAAAAAAATTCAGTATAAATCACTGCTACATCAACATCTCCTTTCCCCAGTTGGCCTAAAAATGTAACAATGTTCAAAATTTTTGAAAAATTTTTTTTTTCGAAAATTGCAGCAGGTACTATTTATTTTTCACCAAAAAATGTCAATTTCCCTATATTTTTCATCTTTCGGAATTTTTTTGAAGATTCTTGAAAAATATCAATTATTTTTGATTGTCAAAAATTTGAAAATTAAGCAGGATTGAAAAATAGAACTGAAAAATCAGTGAAATTCTTTGAAAAATCAGCGAAAATCCGCTGAAAGTCAAAGAATTTCTCTGATTTTCCTTGTGCTGCAATTCTGACTATTTCTCAGTGACTTTTCATTGATTCAAAATGAGAGAACGAAGGATACAAGTATTCATTAATTTTCGAATTTCTGATGTTTTTTCTTTTTGCTTTTTATGATATTTTTTGTTTCAATAATTGGTTCTCTATTCTGCACAATTTACCGGAGATTTTTTAAAACCACTCGTAAATTTCATAATTATTATTGAATTTATAGATTGAATTTTTTTGAAAATTTTTTTCTGAGAAGGGAGGAAAAAAAGAAGGAAGGACATTTTATTTTTGGTACAACCTCGTGACGCTTTTTTCGAATATTGTTTTCTGATTATCACTTTAGTAAACTGAATCCTTTGATACCCATTTTTTTCGAGTTTCGTATTTTGATGATTTTTTGACGAATCTGAACAGAATTATGTACGAATTATTCATTTTTATTAATTGTACTTTTCGTTTCACAATGTTGACTCCAGTAGTGTTAGGTATCTTTCTTTTTCTAACTAAATTTTATTTCCGTTCGTTAATCCTGCTTAAATTTTAATTTTTCGTCGATCGTCGATCGCGGTCTTAGGCATTTTTTGTCAATTTTTTTCTGTTCATTTAAAAACTCAAATTGGGTCAAATTCAGCTCATTCGTTTTATCTTTGAATTTTAAAATTATTTTTGCTTTTCGTGAAGTTTATTTTTGTGAAGTATTTTTCTCATTTCAAGTTGGTACTATTTTTATAACTTTTTTTTGGCGGTGCCGATTTTTACTAGAGGAAGATGAATAGGGGACAGAAGGACGCCGTGGCTCCTCCTAATGAAAAAATTACATTTTTATCAAAAAAGTTAAATCTAAACTGAAAATTTGACAAACTTTGTTTTTATAGAATTTGAATGATTTTAATTTTAACAAAGAAACCTTTGCAATCCGTTCTCATCGATTGAGCTGTAGATAACTTAAAAATTACCTCATCCTCATCTTAAAACCAAATTTTGAGCAGCCCACGTTT
The DNA here is from genome assembly GCA_033439095.1 of Pseudococcus viburni. Taxonomy (NCBI): domain Eukaryota; kingdom Metazoa; phylum Arthropoda; class Insecta; order Hemiptera; family Pseudococcidae; genus Pseudococcus; species Pseudococcus viburni. The sequence goes on from JAVBJF010000045.1 coordinate 1,212,244, forward strand.
ATACAACGCTTTTTGGAGTGATTTCAGTGTGCTGGAGAAAATTCAAGTTTGGCTGGAGGCTACAGATCGACTCGAAAATGATCGCAAACGATTTGGCAGGTCGATTATAGTAGATTAACTAATTTTCAGATTTTTACCATCATTTACTATTTTTATAAAAAATCAAAGTATTATCAATTACCCATTTTAGTAATTTAAAAAAAATCGACCGAAATCGAAAAATCAACTTCGGTAGCTAAAAATTTAGTCCAGTGAGAAAGATATACCTTTTGTGAGTTAGATTTGTAAAAGATCTCTTGTGAGTAAAAAAATATGAAAAATTGCATTTTATAATGGAAAAAATGTTATGTGGATTAAAAATTTTCTACATTAGCTACATCATCTCCTCTTCGTCCTTCAACAATGTTGATATTTTTTTCCTCCTTTTTTTGTTAATCACTTCATCAGACATTCAATTTGTTTGGTTTTCTTGGCAATATTCATTTTTTTGATAAAATTTACTTTTCTTTCTTTTTTTTTGAGAAATTTTACCTAAAATTAATTACTCAGTTTCTCTCAAATTCATCCTCAAAATATTGATATATAATTGGTATACCCCGTTGTTCTCCAAACTTATTCAATTCACATAGGATTTTTCAAAAATTCAGGCTATGTTGGATTGTTGAATCACACCCCCCCCCCCCCTCCCCACTATCTTTCAGAAAATACAAATCGAGTATTTTTGCTTATTTTTTTTCTCATATTCTGATTATCTTGATTTTGATTCAATTTCATTTTAATCACATCACCAAAATAACTCTGGTCTTACTTACCAAAGAGGAATAACTTCTGATTAAAAAAAAAAAAAATACAAGAAATTTTTGCCAGAATTTCGCAAAAACCAAGTTTAGAAAATTAATATACCGCTGGAATAATTTCTACAGAATCTAAGAATTTTTTGGCATGTTTCTCGTACTCTGGCACAAAATAGATAAACTTCATGGATTACGTTCGATGATCGTGGATTTTTCTATTATTGACCAAAGTAATACCCTCAATCACTAAATACACTCAAATAACCCCATCTCAGTAAATTTCCAACCAAAAAACTCATCCAATTTCGACGAATCTTTACTACAAATAATACATGTATTTAGAATACGTTGAAATTCGATCGAATTCAAACGAGCATCGGTCTCGTACAAAATTTTGTTCAAACATCATCGTCTATACCCACACTTTGTATACTTCAGCACACTCAAGAGATACGTCGCCGCCTCACGACCGAAATTCCCTCTAAAAATAAAGTCTCATTGTCGCGAGTTTTCGAAGGTAAAAAAAAACCTTCGTAATCTGATTATCAGCGCAACGATTAAGTTTCAAAATGTTGACACAAAAAATCGTTTCATTTCCTATACGCGTATTTCACCTTAAAAAAAAAAAAAAAAGGTAAAAAACACACCTTTATGTACATGTTTGTTTCCAATAAATACCTATATCTATTCGACTCAACGTGCAGTATTTTTCATTTTCTCGCATACATTTTGATTACTAAGTTCGGTAACCTATTCATATGTATATCTAGTGTAAGTATTTTTTTTCCTTCGGTGAAATATACGCAGTAGGTCTAGGTACATTGTGATTTGTGGATACCTATTACGCGCTTATTAGTATCCTAATAGTGCTATAGATACGAGAACAGAGTATACTTTCGAAATGCATAATTTTTCGTTTATTTATCAAGGCGTAGTCTTCGAGTTTGTTTGTAAAAAATTTTTCACGATAATTCTAAACGTTGGTTTTTTGTCGGCAGCCCGAAATATAATACTGTTGTCGTATAAATATGCCACTTTGTAGAGTTCTAATCGGACGATATCAAAGTGATTTTTTTTATTACCACGACGAATTCTCTGTTTGAATTCGTCGTCGAGGCGGCGAGATTGCAAATGTTCAAGGAAACGACGAATTTCGCGATGAATTTTTAATTTTTACTGTTTGATGTGTTATTTTATTTGATGAGATCTTTGATAAAGGTGATTTACTCGGGTTGGTTAATTTGAGGGCAAAATAATCATTATTTTTCGTTCGTAGGTAGATTTCTGGTTACGAATATGGAAGTTTTTGAATTATAATTTTAATGGGAGTATCTCAAAAGCAACGAATATTCAATTAAATCACCCAATAAATTACATAAATATCTAAATTTCTCTAATCTGACCACAAAAATCATATTAGATAAGCATATTCACCTGCAAATGGTCAAACCGTCTTCACAAATTATCAGAATTCCTTGAAAAAAGTATTTCTCCAATTTTGGCAATTATTTCGTAAAACAGATAATTATTAATAAATTCACAGAAAAATGAAAAAAATAAATCACCGACACTAATCACAACAACGTGTTTTCGATTAAAATAACGAATAAAATATACAAATAAAAAATAATTCAAATTGCACTACAAATTGAGCGATTTTTTTTTTTTTACAATCACGCACGAAAATTTTCTACGTATCACCGAAGATAATTAATAATACCGAGAAAAATCACTGATAACGCAAATCGGAGAAAAATTGACGTTAGAGAAAAATTTACAATTATACGATTCGATTTTCGATTACGTAAATTAAAATGGGTCTCGGAAGCCGCACACACACAACATGGATCACACCACCGCGAAACTTTTCCAACTGATGAACCCGTGGTACATACGATGAATCGTGTAAACAACTTTCTCGTGGATATGAATGGGGCGGTGCGTTACAGATGCGTGCGCACAAATCGGTGTTTATATTGGAAAAAGGTAAATATAAAAATTTTTATCGACTGCAGTTTCCGGGGTGGTTTTTCCTCTGCTGAGGATGCGGATGGAGGGGTGAGAGGAAAGTTTTCGGATTATGAGACGTTTTGTTGGGATAAAACAGAGTTGGGAAATTGAAAAAAATTCAATAGTGTTCCTATCTAATAACTTCGGACAAGATGTTCCAAATCAAATATCTTGGGACATGATGTCCCAAATCAAACCACTTTGGACGTTTTTAGTTTCAGTTTTTGAATTTGAATTTCAGTTTCATTTCATTTTTTTTCAATTGTTAGTTAGATGTGAAATAAGAGCTGAGGACAGCTTGTTTTCTTACTGGCAAAATTTTATTTCCAGGCGAAAAAAATCAAGTATGAGCCACATTTGTGAAAACGATGGATTTTTTTCAAAAAATTTGGAAATTTTAGAATTTTTGAGTTGAAAATTGAAAAAAAATTTATAAATTATGTTTAAAAATTGATTTAAAAAAAAAAACAATTTTCTTTATGAGAGAAAAAATAGTTGGAGTAGGGTAAAATTTGGTACCCATCAAGTTCTTGAGAGTTGATGAACGGCCTTTGGTGGTAACTATAGAAATATGTTCTAAAATGTGGTAACAAACGTCAGAAGCAAAAGTCCAAAATATCTGTGATTTTATAAAAAAAATGAGTAAGTAATCCATTTTGTTGACTGTATGAGAAATCAAGAATTTTTCACGAGCAAGATTAAGAAATTTCATTTTACACGTGTACAGTTTTGTGAAGTGGTCGTTTCTGGTCGTTTTTTGAAAAACGACGAAAAATAGTCAGGTCTCAATCGTACAAAAAAATGCTTCCTGTTAAAATTGATTTTATGATTTATTCTTGTTCTGGACACTAAAACAAACAAATTAAGCCCATATGCCCTTTTTTCCCCTCTCCATTTCCCCAGGGTCCACCCCCAACATTTCAAACGCGTGTATTGCCTTATCTATAGGTCGTAATGAAAAAAATTTCAAACAGAAGTTGTTCCTCAGCACCTAATGTACATTTTCATTTCTTATCAAATTCCATTTTGGAGCAACTCCTGCTGCCCAAATTTGGAAATGAAAAGTTTTTTGAGCAAACCTCAAAATCACGTTTTCTTCATTTTAAACGAATAGTTTCAGAGATGCGGCGAAATTTGTTACCAAAAAAAGTATTCAGAATTGAATTGCCTTTCCAATGAGCTTTATGACAACCATTTTCACCATCTTTTCCCGACTGGGTGGATCTCTCCACCTCTCCCTTATCTCAAAAGTTGGACCCACGAAAAAAAATTGAACGATTTTGGTTTTTCGATATCTAATGCATAATTTCATTTATTATTGGAATTCATTTTGGAGCGAATTTCGTTTGTGGGTCCAACTTTTGTGAACATGTTTTGTTTCTGAATTTGGGGAGCAGGAGTTGCTCCAAAATGGATTTTGATGAGAAATGAAAATGCACATTAGGTGTTAAGGAACAAATTTTATTTGAAAATTTTTTCATTACGACCCACAAATAAGGCGATACACACGTTTGAAATGTTGGAGAGGGGGTGAACCTTGGGGAAAGGGGGAGGGGATAAAAAGGGCATACGGGCTTAATTTCTATGTTTTCGTGTCCAGAACAAAAATCAAACAGAAAATCAATTATAACAGGAGTAGCGCGCAGATGAACGATTGAGACCTGACTAAAAAATTATTTTCAAAATTTGTAATGTGGCGGTTTCTGGTTGTTATTTTAAAAACGAAAAAAAACGAGCGTTTTTCCAATTTTGTAATGTGGTCGTTTTAGGTCGTTTCTTGAAAAACGGTGAAAAACGACCATACTTCACTATTTAAAAATGGTTGTTTCTGGTCGTTTCTGTTTTTTTTTCAAAAACGACCATTTTTCAATTTCATGATTTTTTTTGGAAAATGAAAATTTTTCAGTTTTGTAATGCGGTCGTTTCTCATCGTTTCTTGAAAAATAACTATTTTCAAATTTGTGATGTGGTCGTTCCTGGTCGTTTTTGAAAAAAATACGAAAAACAACGACTTTTTCAATTTTGTAATGAGGTTGTTTCTGGTCATCTGGTCGTTTCTTGAAAAACTACTATTTATTAAACTTGTAATGTGATTGTTTCTTAAAAAATGACAAAAACGACCATTTCCTAATTTTTTTATGCGGTCGTTTGTTTCTTGAAAAACGACGAAAAACGACAAAGTAACAACGAAAAACGAGCATTTTAAAATTTTGTTATGGGCTTGTTTCTGATCGTTTCTTAAAAAACGACGGAAAACTATAATTTTCAAATATATTATTTTGAAATGTAAAAAATAATTGTTTTTTAATAGTTTGCTGTTTAAAAATTTTTCATTACTTTAAAATGAAAATTCCCTTGCTTTTCAAAATTTGTTTTTTTTACAAAATTTCGTGTTTTTTTTTTTGAATTTTGTGCTAAGTACATAGTGATAATTTGTATATTTTTCTTATTTCGTGCAAGTGTTTTTTCATGCCAGTTCGCAACAAAATTTACCGACTTTTTGGAAAAATACGACCTCCACACCCACTATTGTTTCGTATTTAGTTGCTACATATAATCAGTGACGTACCGATAGGGGGGGAGGGGGGAGCTCCCCCCCTGAGGAAATTTTTTACTTGTGAGTTGGGAAAATTGAACATTTCAACACATCAGTTGGGAAAATTGGACAGTTGGGAAAATTGGACAGTTGGGATTAATTTTTTTGATGAAAAATAATAAATAAAATAGTTATTTCAAAAGTTGGAAATCAACAAAATTTTCACTTGTTCCAACTCAAAATTGGTAATTTTCCCAACTCGAAAATGGTAATTTTCCCAACTCGAAAATGGTAATTTTCCCAACTCGAAAATGGTAAATTTCCCAACTCAAAATTGGTAATTTTCACAACTCAAAATTGGTCGTTCTCCCAAGTGATGAGTAAAAATGTCAGTTGGGACGATTAGTATTTATTTTTTTAATGAAAAATGAATAAATAAAATGGTTACCTATTTTAACAGTCGGAAATCAACAAAAATTTTACTTTTTAGTTGGGAAAATTAGTCATTTTCCCAACCTTTTCCAACTGAAAATTGATCATTTTCTCAGCGAAGAATTATTAAACCGTTGTAATAAATGCTTTTTTGAAAAAAAAAATTATTAATTACCTTGCAATTGAAAAATTTTTACTCGTCAACCAAAATAATTTTATAGTTGTACTTGTAATTTAAAAGAGATTTTTTCGCACTTTTCTTCAAAATTATTCCAATTAATTTCATTGTTCTTATTCTCCTTAAAACTTATTTTTGATATTTGAAAATCCAATTTTTCAAAAGCTTCTGCCTCGCTACGCTCGGCCATGATATATTTCTGCTTTAATCATTTCAAAGTAGAAACAGTCGATTTTTCATTAAAGTTTATTTTTCCAAAACATTATTTTATTGCACATTCAATTTGAGGTTTTCTAAAATTTTCGCTCTCGCTTCGCTCGGGCCAAATCCATCTCCCTATTCTTTACATTGAAATTACAAAATTTTATTGATGTAAAATTATAATTTTTCTTCGAAACTCCAATAAACTATTTCGTATGTTTTTTCAACTACAATGACATTGCTTGTAGGTTAAAAAAAAATTGTTTGGAGCACCTAACCAATGAAAAATCTATTCAGATTTCTTATCTCAAAAAGGGTCTTATAGTAATGGGTTGTAAAAACTTCAAAAGTTCGCAAAAATGATGAAAACGAGTGAAAAAAATCAAAAAACCTCGTGACTCGGGGAAAAATCAGTACCTACATGTAAATTTTAAGAAATCAGTCGGGAAAGTTTGAAAAAAATTGGATTGGTTCGCAAGTTTGAATTTTACACCCCCCCCCCCTCCGGAATTCTGATATCGGCTATATGTAGTTGGGAATTTTGAGAATTTGAGTTGGGATTTTCACCTCTTCTCCCCCCCTGGAAAATGCCTTCGGTACGTCACTGCATATAATTATTAGATCTTCGGGTTCTCCATTACATTTAGTACCTATACCTAATACGAGTTTACAAGTTGATTTGTACGTGATCATGGATCAAGTTTGTTAACTTCTCACTTTTTTTTAATCAAACCATTCAAACTCCATGAGAATTAAACTGTATTTATTGATATTCATCATTTTGAATGGTTATTTTGTTCATTATCTACTTTTCATTTTCACAAACTTAAAAATATAATAATTTTACACCATGCAAAGAAAAATAACACAGTAATTTACTTGATTTATAAAACAGAAGTCTGGTAATAATTCAAGCCAAAAAAATAATTTCATCCTAGGATTTGTAGCATTTTTTTCTTGAATAATTGAAGAGATTTTTTTCCGATCATCGACTTTACGCTAATTGATGGACTTTGAGCAGCCGATTCCTTGCTTATACTATTGCAAATACCTATCGTCGACGTTCCACTCGTAATCAGGATGAAAGATTTTTTGACTGAAAACTACCCGAGACAGGTTTCCAGTCTCAAAAATCGCACCAAAACATCAAAATTGATTTAATTCAAAAAAATCTCCTAAAATATGATGGTGAGAAATTCAAATATGTGAGAAAATTTATTCATTCTAGAACACATATTTCTACATCGAAACACTACAGGGAAAAATTAATCGAATGTGGGTTGAAAATTGGGGGAAAAATTGCCACCTTTGAAGAAAATTATTTTTCTGCTTCCTTGTAGGTAGTTTCAAATATGATGAAATTTCAAATATTTAATATTTTTTTGTACTTCATTATTTTCAGATAAAAATCAGCCAAGGTTTTTTCGAAATGATGAACAAGGAAGGTGGAAAATTTTTCATCGATTTGCTTTTTCTGAAAGTACAATTTTCTTAAGTACGAATTAATTTTTTTTTAAATTTTATGTCGTTGTCCAATTCAACTTTAAAACTTGAAAATTTATAAAAGAAATTAAAAAAAAAAAAAAAAAAAAAAAAACTTGAAAATTCGAATTCCGATGGTGTATTGGGTACCTTTATTATCAAAACTGTCTCCTTAAACGCAACTACATTTTTCGCTGTGGTGTTTCAAATGCAAAGTAGGTATTTATTCCAGAAAAGCTAAATTCTTTCACATAGGTATTCAAACATTGCTCAGTCATTTTTTTGGAATTTTTTCCAAGAAAGTCAATTTTTATGTTCTGAAGTGATATTTTCTGGTATAGTTTTTCTTCATACGTCCAGAAAAGGATTTTGGAATTGAGTAGAAAAATTATAATCATACCTAGAAATAATTTTGCAAACAAAAAAAAAAATATTAAAATGTTCAATTGATTTTAAAACTTCTGAAAATTGAACAGTAGAACAATTCACTCGAATAATAGAAAATTGATTGAATTTTTAATTGAAAAATTTTGAATACCCGGAAATTGAGTCTGCATGCTCACGAAATTATTTTGATCAAAATAAATATTTAAATATCACGTGGGAGGGGGCAGCGGTGACAGGCCTAATTCAAAATGAATTTTTCTGTGGTTTACTTACTGAACGAAAAACAATATCTAGTCTTTTTAAAATTTCAAAATATTGTTTTAAATTTTGCAAAATTCGCCAAATTTTGAAAATGAATTAAAGTTCATAAATTTTTTACGTTTGATTTCATTTTTTACTTTTGAGAGCTGAGTTTCGTTAAAGTTAGTGCCAATATGTACGTATAATGCTTTTGTTAGTTTTGTTTGACTTTCTTCATAAAAATTTCTGATTAATTTTTTTGAAACATTGAAAATAAATAAAATAATAAAATTAGGTCTTTTCGAGCTCTTTGCATAATGTAGGTACAGAAATTACAGTAACTGTTTTTCAAATTTCGTTTTTTGAAAGAAAAGTTGAAAAAATTCTATTTTTTGTGGACTTTCATTCTGTCCAAATGAAAAATCTGTAAAAAAGTATGTTTTGTTTTACTTTTCTCAAAAAAAAAGAAAGAAATTTGAAAAACAGTATTGTTTCTATAACTTCTATACATTTTGTATAGAGCTCAACTGGACCTACAGATGATAACAATCTCAATAAAATGGTCACCCGAATGGAATAACAATAAGATTTTTTAAAATTCAAATTTCTATCGAGACAGTTGAAACTTGCAAACAATTATAGGGTGAGCTTGCGAAATAATTGATTTTAAGAATCAAGGATATGTGTATTTTTCGCAAAAGATATCTGCAGGCACATGGTAACTTTGATTTTGAATTTTTTGAATTCCGATTCGATAATTCATTCGAGGAAAAACTTAAAATTTGTAAAATTTTAAACACGCTTCTTTTCGACACCAGAAAAAATTCAGAAAAAACAAACAATTTTTACGGCGATAAATCTCCACCTATGAGATAACTTGTGCTCTGTGCAGCTACAGGCCGTTCTGCACCGAAACCCATTGTAACCTCATCTTGCTCTGAATATTGGCCATACTGAACTACTTCTGTTTGTAGTTGTTGCGTTGGATTTAATTCTAGGCCGCCAGCTGTTAAAATTTTTGTAATCGGTGATTTTTTATGTGAAGGCGGATTTGGAATGAAGTATTTGAATTTTTCCTGGCTGAAGAAATCTTTCGGTCTGCAGCATTTAGTCGTACCAAACTGTTCATCATTTCTATATTTAAAGGTATTTTCTGTAAAATGCCAGCCGAACTGATCGCAAACATTATCACATTCGATATCCTTCAACGAACCGCTTACACCATTTGCAGTTATCAAAACAATTCCAGCTACTTCGGAATGGACGTATTTATAAAATGCTGTAGGTATTGGTATCGATTTGTAAATGCTGGCGTTTTTCTTCTTGCTCGTTGACGGTTGGTCTCTTACGTTATCGTCAATGAAGTATAATCGAGGTGAATCCTTTTTATAATAAACTCCCGTGTAGACGGTTAAACGTGCTTTATCGAACTAAAATGAGTAATTTGTATTTAGCTGATGATTTCGAGTATTTCGAGTCATTTGTGAACTACCATTGTGATTATTTACCTTATAGGCCATGTGTCTGATATCTTGCTCGACTTTTAGCCATTGTCCCATGTTGACAGAACGCCACATTGGAGCATAGTTGAGAGTGTTGTTGATCCCGTGCTGCCAACTTTCGGATAATACATCAAATTCCGGAATCAGACGTGTTCTCACTAGGTAGTTGCTCTCCATGTTGAATGCCTTGAGTTCTTTTTTGAAAACTATTGGATTCGATTGGAATGATCGTAGTTGATTTTCCTGTAGAATTTAATACATGATCATGATTAAGTGTTATAAAAGATTTCTGTAGGTGCTGAAATACTCAAAGCTGGTTGTTCACAATTCTTAACTATCAAGTAAAAATTTCACTCGACCGACTTTTTATCTAAGTATTTTACACCTTTCCTCAAATCCAGCACTTAAAACATGACAATTTTCAAAAAAATTGGTGAATTTTCGGGAAGTGATCCGTTATTGAAAGTTTGACAGTTTTTGGAAATTCAACAAATCTTGAAAATTCAACGATTTTTAAAAATTCAACTTTTATCTAAAAATATTACCAATAATTGCAAAAAACTGTCAATTATAAGAATTTATTTAGAAAAGTGTAAAATTATTCTGAAAAAATCGTAAATTTATTTCAATTTTTTGGGAACTAGATTTGTAAATGTTTTGACCACTGAAAAATTTGTAAATTTTTTGATAACTGAAAAATTTGTAAATTTTTTGACAACTAAAAAATTTGTAAACTTTTTGACAACTGAAAGGTTTGTAAATTTTTTGACAACTGAAAAATTTGTAAATTTTTTGACAACTGAAAGGTTTGTAAATTTTTTAGCAACTGAAAAATTTGTAAATTTTTTGACAAATGAAAAATTTGTCAATTTTTTGACAACTGAAAAATTGGCCAATTTTTGACAACTGAGAAATTTGTCAATTTTTTAAAAACTGAAAAATTTGTAAATTTTTTAAAAACTGAAAAAATTTGCCAATTTTTTGATAATTGAAAAATTTGTAAATTTTTTGGCAACTGAAAAATTTGTAAATTTTTTGACAACTGAAAGGTTTGTAAATTTTTTAGCAACTGAAAAATTTGTAAATTTTTTGGCAACTGAAAAATTTGTAAATTTTTTGACAAATGAAAAATTTGTAAATTTTTTGACAAATGAAAAATTTGTCAATTTTTTGACAACTGAAAAATTGGCCAATTTTTTGACAACTGAAAAATTGGCCAATTTTTTGACAACTGAAAAATTGGCCAATTTTTAACAACTGAGAAATTTGTAAATTTTTTAAAAATTGAAAAAATTTGCCAATTTTTTGATAATTGAAAAATTTGTAAATTTTTTGACAACTGAAAGGTTTGTAAATTTTTTGGCAACTGAAAAATTTGTAAATTTTTTGACAACTAAAAAATTTGTAAATTTTTTGACAACTGAAAGGTTTGTAAATTTTTTGGCAACTGAAAAATTTGTAAATTTTTTGGCAACTGAAAAATTTGTAAATTTTTTGACAACTGAAAGGTTTGTAAATTTTTTAGCAACTGAAAAATTTGTAAATTTTTTGGCAACTGAAAAATTTGTAAATTTTTTGACAAATGAAAAATTTGTCAATTTTTTGACAACTGAAAAATTGGCCAATTTTTGACAACTGAGAAATTTGTCAATTTTTTAAAAACTAAAAAATTTGTCAATTTTTTAAAAACTGAAAAAAATTGCCAATTTTTTGATAATTGAAAAATTTGTAAATTTTTTGACAACTGAAAGGTTTGTAAATTTTTTGGCAACTGAAAAATTTGTAAATTTTTTGACAACTGAAAAATTGGCCAATTTTTGACAACTGAGAAATTTGTCAATTTTTTAAAAACTGAAAAATTTGTAAATTTTTTAAAAACTGAACAAATTTGCCAATTTTTTGATAATTGAAAAATTTGTCAGTTTTTTTACAACTGAAAAATTTGTCAATTCTTTGACAACTGAAAAATTTGTTAATAAATTGGAAAGGAACTGAAAAATTTGTCAATTTTGTAACCATTGAAAAATGTTTCTATTTTTAAAAAAAAAAAATTCATTTCTTTTTAAGAAATTGGCCAATTTTTTGAAAACTTATCAAAATCATAAAAATAATTATCAAACGTTTAGAGATTTGTCAATCTCAGAATAGACGAAGTATCCATAATTGCCAATTTTGAACCATGGTCACCACAAACTTCATCCAAAAGTTGTTGACGAATCGAACATTAGTTCTCTGAAAAAATCCTTTGAGGGTATAATGGGGCTCCAAAGTTGACATTTTTGAAAATTTTTGATCCACTGTTCGAATTTTTTCAGATTATTTATCTTCTAATGATTTTATTGGAATCAATGAAGGTAAAAAAGGGTCATTTTTCGGGTGATTGGCTATTTATGGAAAAAATGGAAAATGTTTCCATTTTTCAAAAATTTTATAAATTTCAAGTATTTTGTACATTTTTCATCGACTCTTACGAAAAAACTTTTTAATTTAATCTGTTGGTATCGAAAAATTTAATTTCAGACTGCGTTAATTTCTTAAAACTAGTGTTGCCATTTCTAGCATAATTATGCTAAAACTATGCTGCATCACGCAAAAAACACTAAAAAAAATTATACTAAATTTGGCATAATTATGCTAGAAATAGCAACACTGCTTAGAACTATGAAAACGAGCAATTTGCTCCAAATGATAATTAGATAATTAGATATTTAGGTCGGAATGCCAGATTGAGCTCATCTTTGACTTTATTCCTTTTCAACTTACGAGTATTTGGAAGAACTTACTCTGAGCTCACTCCCCCCCCCCCCCCGAAAAAAATCAAAAGAATTTTTCGGTGACTCCTCGGGATGGTAATTTGGCGTCAATAATATACCAATAATCAAATTTTGAACCGGTATTTCTCAATTTTATGTTTTTTAAAATTATAATCCATATTTCAACCGAACATTTAATAAGTAAGTAAGTACCTATTTTATTAATTTTGAAGCCAATTATATTTTGCACTTATTTAATTATCGAATTTAAGAATTTGGTCGGTTAAAAAATTGGCAGTTTGAAAAATTTGTCAATTTCAATAAATTATCATTTTTAACAAGATTGCCAATTTTACTTTTTCAATTTTAAAAATTTCCTACCTATCTATTCTGTTTTTTAGAAAGTTCATCAAGTATATTTGAAAACTTGGTCATTTCTTTTCAACTATTGATATTAAAAACCAATTAATGCAACAAAAACCTCTTCGATTAAAAAAAAAGTCGCTAATTTGAAAAATTTCAGTTCTAAGAGATTCGTCGATTTTAAAAAATTCATTAATTTGTAGGTAATAAATACTATTCAATTTTATTAAACTTCTTGGCCTAATGCGAAAACTGAAACGATTACAACGACACAGTAGTGTCTATAAATTTATAAAAAAAAAACGTTCTTTGAGGTGTAATGGGTGTCAAAGCTGAGAATTTTTTAAAATTTTGGTACAATTTTTTTTGATAATTTACCTATTATGACTTCAAAAGTTATAGAAATTGTCAAAAATTGGACATTTAGGTGAACATTTTTGAAAATCAATAACTTTAGAAATTTAATAAAATCCTGAAACATTTAGGTAAATATGCAATATTGGAAAATTGAACAATTTCTAAGAATATCAGTAAATTTTTAATACGCAATAATTTTCGAAAAATCAATCAGTTTTTAAATAGGTACCTAGGTACATATTATTTTGAAAATTCATAAACCAAAAAAGTTTCATAAGAATTTTCCCAAACCCTTTTTTGATTAATTTTCAAAAAAAATAAAATAAAGGGAAAACTAATTTAATTCATTGAGATCCAAACGCTATATACTCAACACAATAATCTCCATACATCACATTCTTGTTCAATGTCCAAAATTTCAAAACGATAGTTCCACACTCACAAGAAATCCAACAATCCTATGGAAATCTTGAAGGACAATTACCGAAGAATCCAAGAAATTCTAATATTCCTTTCCAACACAAGTCTACAAATCCCTATACCTGGCATAACCCCCATTCCCAAATGTGTATGGCGAGGCGTTGAAATAAAACTAAAAAAAACCTGACGATATCAAGGTTTAAAACTTATCAATATTGATGAAATATACTTACCAAATTGTAAAATTTTTCTAAACCTTTAAGGTAGGTTTCTTCAAAACGAGAGAAATCCAAATTGAAATTGAGCTTTCGCTGCGTTATATAACCCGAATATATGGTGTGTCTTGTAAAACCCGTAACAGAATTATCTACATCGTGGCAAATGTTGTACATTTGTGCCCATGCCCCCTGAAATTTAATCATAAAGTTTCAAACAAGTATCCACCAGCGGTGTACGTAACAGAAGTATAAATTTATTTCAAATATTTTACTTTTGCAAGCCTGTCTCTTAAGGCTTCTCTTCCATCCTGATCGTATGGAACGGACTGCAGTAATACAAACAGATAATTAGAAAAAAAAACTACCCAAATTTTTTTTAGTATCTAATTTCAAGTATGAATTTATCTTAGGTACCTCAATTCCGAATTCTAAATAACCGCATGTAGCTGTACCCCCTTCGCCGTATTGATATGTAACAACTTTTTCAACATTTTTACCAAACGTTGACTTAATTGTGGTCATGTGCGCAAATATCCCCGGCATAGGTACATTTGAACACAGATAATGTTTTGTTTCATTTTTTTCTTTATAATACACTTTCTCATATTCTGATAAAGGCGTTGGTATTAAAGTGAAGATACCATCTCTTCGAATACCTCTGTCAGCGGCACTGTAAAAAAAACCCCTTCCTTCTTTCAGGTAATCCAGAGCGGTTTTTTGACGAGATATCCATGTTTCTGGTTTGTCTCTTTTTCTACACATCAAAAAGAATTCATTGTCTGTTCTTTCGAATTTTTGGTCTAGTTTACCATCGTCACTCAATTCAGGCATAACGAAGTCCCTAAAGCCATTAACGATTTGGCCATCGAGCAGAAAACTTGCGTAGAGGACTGTTTTTTTCGATACATTCTCATCCTTGTATTTTATACGGTTTCTTCTCGCTTCTGCTTGTCGTGCTCGGAAAATTATTTTCAGCCAATTACCTAAAACAGAAAAAATGATCGGATTAGTTGAGAAATAATTATTGTAAGGTTGAAAAAATAAACTAGAAAATTTCCCGCGTAGATCTGAAATTTTGAAAATGTCCTTCCGCTATTTTGGTTAAATTTTTCGATCAATTGTGCATCTCTTTATTGGAAATGAGAATAAGAACTCAAAATTGCATAAAACCAAGTACTGACATTTTCATGATAATTTCAAGATTTTTACAATATTTCAAGATTTTCACAATATTTCAATATTTTCAAAACCAATTTCAATTTTTTTTGAATTTTTTTCGTGATTCATTGTAGATTTCTGTAATTTTTTTTTGTTTAAAAATTTAAATGGAAAATCTTTGAATTTTCATCTATAATTTTGGCTTATAAAAAAATTTCCGGAGTAAATCGATTTGTTGAAGACAAACTTCAAAGCTCTTGAATATCGTCATAAGATTACAAATTAGCTTATTTTCCCTCTTATTTAAAATGTTTTTAAGTAAAATTTTCGAATTTCACACAAAAAAGACGTATTTTGAAATAAATAATGGCTAGGTATTTGAATAAAAAAATATAAGAAAATAAAATTATTACTTGGTTCAGTGGAACCTTCGTGTATCACAGCGAATAAAAAAAATGCTACCGCGAGATTAATCAATCCTAAAGAGTTCATTTTCAAAAACCTACAGATGTGATGTTTCAAGTCGAGGATCAAAAAAACGAATACTCGATCGAAATTGAAACTATAAAGAGATCTGACTTCATGAACGAGAAATAATACGCACTTGGGTTCACTGAAAACGTCAAAGAATCACGTAGGTGATAAATTGTGTTAGTTTTAACACATAATGTCGTTACAATTTTTGAATTTTCATCGATGTCTTCGCGTTGTGAAACCTTGAAATGGGGAATAAAACAGTTGTGTTTGATTTGGTACTCGTTTCACGGTCGTGTTTTTGCTAGATGGGAAAAAAATTCATTCGAGAAGGAAAAATTTTCAAGTTTACGACGAACGATTGATGTACCTTGAACACCTGCGAATATGGTTTTCGATTTTTTCATGAACGTGATTTCAGTACCGAGTCTGCGATGATTTTTAGACGTAGATAATACATGCAGAGGGATCTGAAATTTTTACTGTCAATTTGAACCTCTGAAAGAAGATGCAATATTCATTTGAATTTTGTTTATAAAAATGGGCTGACAGATCTTGGAGACTACACTCAGATGGGGCTGAAGAGAAAAAAATCGTTTATTTCATCGATAGGAGGAAATGTTGCATTTGTTGTGTAAGACTGGTTTAAATCACGGTTGCCTATTGCGATTACCTTGAATGTCCGTATAGAGGCGTACAATCATTTGCCTATACGATTCGCCGTAAATATTGACCAATATTAGATGAAACTATTATTGACCGAATTATTCATTTTATATCTCAAATTTTTAAACTGGTCGAGGTATTGAAATATCGAGTTTGGATTTTCAATTTCTATCTTTGAGAGAAAAAATTGTCATCAGTGTTACCTAATCACCATTCCAATAAGTTCCTACATTTAAAAAAAAATCAATTTTTGTCCATGTTTGAAATTCAATATTTTTTCATTTTTCACAAAAGTTGATTTAAACATTTTTCTTAATGTTTACCAGACAAGAAAATATTCTTGAATAACTTGAATGATGGGTCACTGAAAAAAAAGTTACAAAATTTTGAAAACTGTTGTTATGTACTTACCCTCTTTTTTTTTTTTTGAAAAATTACTTGCTTACTCATTTTTTTCTGAAAAATTACTTAGGTACTTGCTCATTTTTTTCCCCTGAAAAACTACTTCAAGTTTAGTGAAAAAAGGCAATCGCCTTTTTTTCACCAAACCTGAAAAATTTCGAACGTTTAGTTTCAAAATTTGAAAATTTTTAAATATCGACCTCCTGAAAACATTTTTTGTTAGTGTAAATTTTGATACTGTGTTTTTAATGCATTTTCAGAAGGATTTGAAACTTGAAATTCAAAAAAGTGAAAGTAAAAATTATTCCAATAAGAATTTATGAAAAAAAATTGAAAATGGGAAATTGGTGATTGAAAATTCATTCTAAGGATGAGACTTTGATGTTCTTTTTTGCGAATTTATGCATTTTAATTCAAAAGTCTCAGTCTCATGGGGTTCTTAAAATAATAAATAAAAAGGCAATGAAGAAAATTTTTTTCTAGTTTTTATTGTTTAAAAAAAATATTCTTTTTGTTTTTGAGTCCTGAAAAAAGTAGGTATTTCAAGTATACTTGCTGCTTAGATTGAGTATGACAAAAATTTGAAAAAAATTCAGCCTCCCCAAATTTTTTGATTTTTTTCGAGAATTCCTTGATGAAAAAATCTAACAAGGGAAGTATCCCATATTGAAATAAAATTTGAGCCGAAATGAAAATAAATCGATATATCATAAAATAAACCTATAAGAGAAGGTGGGGCAGGATGCACCAACTTAGACCAAATGTTCTGCCAAATCTATTCAAATTGGTCAAATCGTCTGATTCTTGCAACAAATTGAAGTTGAAACGTTTACTTTTTATTTCGTTGAAATAAATTCCATTTTAGTGCATAACTCCACGTAATGAGAATGGAGACCAATAAAAAAAAAAAAAAAAACTCAACCTTACAGAATTTTTTGAAATTTTTTTCACTTTTTCGCATTCTGCCCCACCCATGGGGCAAGATGCAAACAGTGAAGACATGATACAAAATCAAGATTTTTTTTGTCAAATTTACTCAAGTACATTCGAGGTGGATACTACAGATTTAAACATAAGTGTAATTTTTGGAAAGAAGAGCTCTAAAACCTCCGTATTCATAATTTCTGCTGCCTTAATTAGGCAAACTTTTGCTATTTTATCTGAAAATTAAAGCAAAAATGTGATATTCTGAAAAAAATATCACAAGAATATCAATTGAAGCATGTTTAGTACCATATGCAACTTTTTCGAAAAATTCGCATTTAAAAACAATGTTTATGCATCCTGCCCCATTTTCAATTTGCATCTTGCCCCACTGACATTATGTTTCTTTAACGCACTGTACTGGGAAGAAAATATGGGGGAAAATGTCAACCGAATACATACATTATTCGATAGGCAATTGAATGCAGATTACAAAAAAAAATACCTTAATCTTTTTTTTCAAAACTTGAAAACATAATAATTAGTATTTCACAAAAATCAAATTTCAAGAATTTTACGAAAATCTAGTAAAATCGCATTATTGATGATACATCATAGACAAGCAGAGGTGCCGAGAAACCTGAATTCTTGAGGACCAAGTCCTCAAAAAGATTTTTTGAGGGAAATGTCTCCTTTCCGAAATCACATTATAACTCTGAAATTACCCCCCAAAACATGTCAATTCATCGTTAAAATTACCCCCAAATTAAAATTTTTCAAAAACTTCGGTCTTATTGTATTTCTCCTTCAATATTTTTAAAGTAGAATTAGCCGGGGTTAATTAATCCAAAAAATTTATTTACTACACATTGAATTCGAGATTTTCCAAAATTTACTCCCTCGCTTCGCTCAGGCAAAATTCACTTCACTCATATTCATTTAAAACTATACAACTTTCATTTATAAAATTATGTATTATTTTTCTTAAAATTTTCCACCCTTGCTTCGCTCGGGACAAATAGACAATTTTCTAGGGTTTTCAACTACAATGAAGTTGTACTTAGTAATAGGTTTTAAAAAAATGACATATTTGGAATAACCAATGAAATAAATGAGAGCAGGAAGGGGTCAAAAAATTTAGTTCAAGCGAAAAATTTATGTTATCCACCCTACCCTCAAAAAAATTCAGTTTCGTGCCTGAATAACTTGATTTTCAAAATTTGTAATTTTGTTCACTGCAGCAACCTTCTACGTAAAGGTATCTTATAATTGGGAAAATTGAAAATCTGAATTGGAATTTTCACAGATTTTACCCCCTTACCTCCTCCTCTCGAAGAAGTGCCTTCGGAACGTCACTGATGGGTTTAAAAAAATTGAGTTTTCATGATTTAGGGATCAGGGACAGGACCAAAACGAAGTAGAACGACAGATTTTTTATATGTAGTTATTGAGAATCGCGAAAAAATGGGGATGGTATGAGAATTCCGGGGGAGGTGTGTGAGAAAATTTGAAGGGTAAGTCCTCAAAAGCTTAGGGGGATTTCGGCACCCCTGCAGACAAGTGATCCGTCAGGTCTGTAACTTTTTTCTGTTTTGTGTCAAAGTGATACCCATCCACCAATCACACAGAAAGAATTTTTCAACCACATCACTGACGACAATAAGTCGATTTACATCCTGCCCGAACTTCCCTTACCTAAGATTTCATTTCTTGAATTTTGACGAATTTTTGAAAAAAATTTCAAACTTATCTCATCAACCTGCAAAATATTTAAATTTGGTCTAATCAACGAAAAAATCTGAAATTTGGTAATACCCTATTTTCGACCTCCCAAATCTATTAGAAGCGGTTTCGAGACGTTTCAGAGCCTCCAGAAAATTCTGAAATTTTCCAGCATTGGAAAAAAGCCCATAACAAATAACAATGGCCCATATGAACTTTAACACCTATAATCGCATATTACCCATATTTGTGACTTATTTGATCGATTAAAATACAGTTTTCCGAAATTTGGAACTGCCAATTTAAATCCATATTTTTTTGCAGAAAATTTTCCTGAAAGATTTTTTAAAATACGGTTGTAGGAAAAAAATAAAACTTCTCACTGCTTACCCTTCTATCTTTTCTGAAGTCAACTCATAACCCATCACACGTTCTTGCACCATTCAACCAAATCACACTTCTTTATAGTTATCGCACCCTTTACCTTCGAAAAATTCCAACCAAACCTTGCACACCGGAACAAAACTGCATCCAACTTGCACGATAACATTCACCGTCTTCACGTCGTCGTTCCAACCATGTAAATATTTAGCTTTATTTTGATTACACTTAGGTATCGATTTTTTCCTCACGAGGGCCCCTTTTCAACGAAAAAGCATAATTTCCGGTCTACTCCTTCCAACATTTGGTCATTGTTCCGGTCTGGGCCGTAGAAACCGACGGTGTTGGCGTTGGCGATTTTATCTCTCCAAGAGGATGGAACGTGTTGTTGACGTGTGTTGCGATTTCATGGCTATGGGTACAGTATTGCAGCCCTTTCGGCGTGCAGGCCACGAACCACGTTTAATATACTCGTTTATCGTATAGTAGGCCTTATACTGCATAGTTTTTGTATAAACAATATCGAAACAGTCTACGACCCGTTGGGTTGTTTATCATTCGCGATAAATTCCGCCGTTCTAGCGGATTTTCAAAGTTTTACGTTCGCACACGACGAGCGACGATGGCAAAAAGGGTTGAAGCGCGAGATTTTCATCGACACGAGTACGGAAACGATGTGTTTATTGCTGACGTTTGTAATGGCGCACGTTTTAGACCTTTTAATTGGCTAAATAGTAATATTAAGCTAGATAGAACGTGTTATTTACCGTATAGCGAAGTATTATCACGGTACAGAACCGCGAGACGTTGATGAAAATAAGATTTTCCATTTGAAGTGATAGTAAAGGATTTAACTACGTAGCTCCTAAGCATTTTTGCCAGAAATGGGATTTCGATTACCTGAGTCTAAATTTATTCCAAGTTCCAATTTTTCAACTCTAATTTTTTTCAAAATTAAGTATGTCCAATTTTAAAACTTTTTCTACTGTAAAATATTTTCAAATTAAAATTTTGATTTTTTCTTTTTTTTTAATTTGATATTTTTGAAAAACTTTTCCAATTATTTAGTTGATTTTTTTTTGGAAAAACATGAAGTTGAATTTTTTTAAATTCAAAGTTGAAAAAAAATTAAGAAAAAATAAAAAAAATATTATTGAAACTCCTTTTCCAGTTGGACGAAATTTTAATAAATATGAAGTTGAATCCACCAGAATTCGAGCGGCTCCATAAATTCAATTAAAAGATAAAAAAATCAAAGGTGGAAAAATTTTTAAAAAATTTAAATAAAAATGTGAGAAAATCGATACTTTGGAAAAATTGTTGAACTCTTCTCATAAGAACCGATTTGAAAAAATTACACAACTTTTTCCCATACTCTCTTAATTTGAATCTGTCAAAATTGACTGATGAAATAGAAAAAATTTGGATCACTGTAAAAATCAGTGAAAATTTTACTGATTCAATTTGTAAATTTTCATTTTTGAATCAGTAGTTTTGGAAAAAATTACTGATTCAAAAATGAAAATTCACTAATCGAATCAGTAATTTTTCACTGATTAACAGTGGAATTAGTGAAATTTCACTGGTCTATTTCAATCAGTCAATCTTCAGTTTTTGCCTTATTCAAATTGAGAGAATACTTCAGAGATGAAGCAATGTTTTTTCTCAAAATTTCAAAACTTTTTATTAAAATATCAATGCACTTGAGTATTTCTTTTTTATTATTTGTTTCACTTTTTCAACATTCTAAAATACCTTTTCCAGTTTTTCTTTCTTACTTTCTTTATTTTTTGAATAAAATTTTTCTTAGACATCTTTACATCAAGTATATTACAATTTAGAAGAACAGTGTTGCCAATTATAATTCGAAATTAAAACACTATACCCTTTTTTTTTGTTGATATGAGTAAGTCTTAGGGCGGGGGGGGAGCTAAAAAATCGAAAGTGTTTCTGTAAATGAAATAATATTTTTAAATGTTGAAGAAATGAGGAAAAAATTGAAAATTTGTGCATTGAGATTTTAATAAAACGTTATGAATTAGGATATGTTATGAGAAAACAGAAAATGTTTTTAAAAATGAGAAAAAATTGAAAAAACTATTTCAAAATGTTGGAAAAAATATTCAAGTACATTGGCATTTTAATAAAAAGTAATAAAGTGGGCTAAGTTTCGAAAAAAAATTAAAAAATTAAAAAAAAAAACTGGAAAGGCATTAAAGTTATGAAAAAATAAGTTTATGGTTAGTATGGACATTTGAACATTGAACATATCCATGATTCAAGGTTTTTACGATAAAGGGAAGGGTGTGTTAATTTTTTGAATAGAATGTATCTTAGAAATTTTTACCAAGTGACACGTTTTGCGATAAGGGGGCTTAGGGTGAAAAACAAAATTTTGCAAGAAAGCTAAATAATCGAAATCAATTGATGAAATCAAAAAAATTCTTTCATTGTTTTTTGCTGGTTGAAACCTTCCTCTTTAAGATATGAGTGGTCATTTTGGTGGAAAATATATTTTTTTATGGAAAATTACCATAGCTAATTTATGTAGTTTTGAACTGATTAACATAAAATTCATTTTAATGATTTTGTTTGTTCTCAACGGTCAAAAATAATACTGCCATTGGATTCTTCGTGAAATTTTATATAAAAACAAGTTGCGATTTGAAAATTATTTGCGAATAAGGACTTTTAAAAAAATATAAGCTTTTTTATCAAAAGTTTTGGGGAAAGTTTTCTCATAACTATGGTTTTTGGATGTAAAACTTTGAAGATGAATTGCGAGCTCATTTTTCAACTTTAAGAGGTGAGGTTTGCAGCATCATGTTCAGTGTGAAATTTTCTATCAGAATCCATCAAAAAGTCGATATCGATTTCTTTCACCCTAAGCCTCCTTATCGTAAAACGCGTCACTATATGTAACAATTTAGGAGAGTGTTGCCAATAATACAAATTTAGGCACCAAATTCATATTTTTTTAAAAATCATATTTGGTAACACTGGAAAAAAGTTGCACAAAATCGTTACACGAAAAAACAAAATTGAAAATAAAATAAAATGAATATTCAAAAAAAGTTAGGGTACCTATGTTTTGAAAAAAATCGTATTTAAATTATTTTTTTTAATTGGGAAAAGTGTGGAAAAATGTCGAAAATAAAGAAAAAAATTGAATAGTCAAAATTTTACAAAGTTTTTTTTTCAAGTGTTACTGAATGTCAATATTTCAATGATTAAAAAAAATTTCTTAGTTTTTTCAAGTCTAACAAAATATTATTGTGTCAACTGTCAATAGGACACAAAAACATTACAAAACTGTTACGTTACGTTACACAAAATGCAGGCATCATAGCAGGTCACTTTTTTAGGGTGTTTGTCACTTTTTTCGGCTTTGGTCACTAAAAGTCACTTTTTTCATCCAAAGGTCACTAAAAGTCACTTTTTTCCTCCCAAAGTCATTTTTTTCGCATTTTCAAGGAAAAATTCAAATTTTTACGTAAAAATTGCTATTTTTCAAAATTCTTCAAGAAAAAAAAATTAAAAGTTGATACTTAATGATTAGAGACCGGATTATTATGCGCTTAAAATCTCTGTTTATGCGCATAAAATATGCATTTTTTATAATTGCCCAAATATGCAAAAATATGCACTTATGAGCAAAATATGCATAAATATGCACAATCGACATAGGTGTCTACAGAAAGCATTTTTCAATCAGATTTACACTGTTACTGT
Organism: Pseudococcus viburni; assembly: GCA_033439095.1. Classification (NCBI taxonomy): domain Eukaryota; kingdom Metazoa; phylum Arthropoda; class Insecta; order Hemiptera; family Pseudococcidae; genus Pseudococcus; species Pseudococcus viburni. The sequence continues at coordinate 1,235,576 of JAVBJF010000045.1, forward strand.
ATTTTATCATTTTATTCTTTGAAAAAATCGTCAAACATTAATCTTTATTATTGAAACACGAAATTGAAAAAAAAACTTCGGGAAAATGAAGCAAGATTTCCAAATATTTGTTAAAAATCTGAAAGTATGATTAAATTTTGATTTTCATACAGGGTGTCCGGTAAGTGGTCTGCCATACTTCATTTTTGGATATAACCGGGTATCACTAAAAAAAAGTCAAGTAAATGAACAATTTTTTTTTTAAATTCTGATTTTTTTTCGAAAATTTTGTTGTGGCATTTTTTTCATCACGGCTCTGTTTTGTTTGGAAAACATTGAAAAAATACCAAATTTTAAATGTTTTGGTGAAAATATGCAGAAAAATAGTGAAAATACGCTAAATATGCACAAATATGCACTTAAAACACCTCATTTATGTCGATTTATGCATTTATGGCCCAAATATGCAAAAATATGCAACATCAATGGGGCTCTATGAACTCGAAATTGCATGAATCGCAAAGATCTGATCGATATGCGCAATCAACTGTCACATAGAAAAATATGCAATTGCATAAGAATCCGGTCTCTATTAATGATTTTTCAAAAAAAAAATTGCCGTCACTTCGCTCGGGCAGTATTTCAATAATTCTATTTCTAAATTTGAAAAAATTCTGTTTTTCTAAATCAGTAAAGTAATCGATTTTTTAATCAATTCCCCATTTGACAGAATAAATAAATAATTTTGACTAAAATAAATCAATCAAACAATTGAAATATCACAGATTTTCAAATAAATTCATTTCAAAAAATCTCGTCATTTTTCAATTTTTCTTTGCTCAAATCTGTATAATTAAATTAATTATGTATATCTGCCTCCTAAAGTGCCACTAAAAAAAAAAAATAGATTTCTAGATTACCCAATTTTTTCATTGAATTTTGACCCAATCCCCTCATTTTTTCTTGAATTCTCAGCAATTCTCAGCCCTCTTTTAACTGTAAAAAAATTCCCCCGAAAAAATCGAATTTTTGTTTACTTTTGGTTAGTTTTTCGTCATTTTTTGGTCACTTTTTGGTCACTTTTTCTCAAAAAACTTCACTAAAAGTCACTTTTTTTCTTCGGAATTTCGCTATGATGCCTGAAAATGTCACACTTCAAAATTTACTCCCCCCTTTCCCAGGCCTAAGACATTTTAATGATGAAAAAATTTACAGCTAGAAAAACTTAAAAATTGATACAATTCCGAAAAAATTTAAAATTACAGAAACTGAAAAAGTTCAAGCTTGAAAAATTTCGAACTTGGAATAAATTTGGACTCAGATTGTGTAAATCTTATTTTCGTCAAAGATAACTAGGAGCTGGTGAGGATTTAGACTATGTACTCGGATATGGTGCTTGTGCATGAATAAGAAGGATTAATAATTCAGCCTATCGAAAGGCACGTGTGCCATGCCTTAGATATTAATATCGATTAAATAAATAATTGGAAAGCGTTCGTCATCAAAGGACTAATAACGAGATGACGGAATTTTTGATTCGGAATTTTCTTATCTGCTCCGTGCTATAGAACGAGGGAAGCTCCAAAACTCAACGGAGCTTTCATGATAAATGATACATTCGCTCCGAGAGCTCACCCTTTTGTCACCGTTCGCGACAAAAATGCGGTTATGTATCGAATTAATAACTTTTTTCGCAGGCTTTTTAAAAATTCCATTTGGATCGAACAAAGGCATCCGAAAAAAAACGTTAAATTAGCCGTGTAACGAAAAGAATATTAAACGGGGTAACGCGTCATAAGGAAATTGCTTTTGTATGAGTCAACGGCTTAATTCTCACCGAAGGCTGTTCGCCTTGGCCATCCCAATGCAGGGAGTACTTTCGCAAACGTTCATCTAATCCAGCATGCCGATACGTAATCCAATTTCGCTGATTCGGGGACACCCTTGTAGTTAACAATAACACAAATACTGTTTTCATAAACACCCTGACCTAACTCGGTTAAAGAAAACAGCCCCATCGTGGTCCCGATGGAGAAGGAATCGCTGCATATCGAGAGGGTGACACGATAAACGAGTCGGTAGCTTCGGCATGCGGTGATTTCATTATCATTTAGGTATTTTTTTCATTAAATCGACACGTTTTGCGAGCCTTCGAAGCAAGCTTCGGCGATTCGTTACACCGTACAGGAATTCTGTACCCAGCCAGCGGTGACGAATCGCCAACTATCGGCGAATATCGAATTGCTCGCTGAAATGAAATCCACGTAGACATAAATTCACATTTTAGTCGCGAGTTTTTGCGCTACGTACGCAGGTATGGATTTATACGCACGTTATACATCGTTTACTATGCATATACGTATAGGATTTACAACGTTTTTCATTTTATATGTATAAATCTTATTAAAAACAGGATATTAAAATTTACACTCGCCTTGCAACTCCGGCGGTGTAAAAAAAAATACGTACGATGAGAAAAATACGTCACAGTGACAGATGTACCGAGAATAGTCGCGAGAATTTTGAATTATATTTTTTCGCCAGGATGAGGGTTTTTTGTAACGCGTCGCTGTTCTGCCCGCCTCATCTAGGCCTTTTTTATTTTGTCAACTTTTCGATGCGAATAGCAACAGATGAGAATACTAATGGAATCGTGATGTCGTTTTTGTTGGGTGTTTATGGTTGTCTTTTTTGCTACTTTTTTACGATTATTATACGAATAGGCCGGGGTTTCATTACGGTAAAATAAATAATCCGTTTTTTACGCTGGCTTGCCTCTGCTGAGAATTTTTTCGTATCGTCTAATTTACGAATGGAAATTTTTCCTGCGAGTGGAAGGGCTTGAGGTGGGGAGATTTAGTCGAAGGAGGAGATTTGTAAGGTAAATACTAGTCCAGTGCGATTGAACAAAAAAATGGAAAAGTCTGAGATTATTCAGAGAGTATTCAGAGCTTCGGAATCCATTCCTGGGGTCATTTTGACCGCAAAATCAAACCAGGACCCACAGGAGTGCGGTGAAGGGGTCGAGAGGAAAAATTATTCCGGCAATATCGAGCGTATAGTATCAAAATCCATGTTTTTTCATCTGCTAAGCCCGTTTCTGATGTCATTTTTTCAAAAAAAAAAAAAAAAGAAAAGGACTCATAGGTGGGCTATTCCATACTAAAACGGACCAAAAATGAAGTCGGGTCTTCCGATTTCGCTCAAATTTTTTTTACGAGTTCCCCTTGGTGGTCTATTCACAAAACCACGATCATTTTTTTTCTAACCCTCAAGGGGGCGGGGGGGGCGACCTCGAAAATTTTATGCAATTGCGATTTTTAGCAAAACGGCTCAACTTTGAATGCTCATATCTCGAGATAGGTGGTACTTGAGAGAACACTGTTTAAAGGGTCGGAAAGAAAATTGATAGGAGATTCAAACGCAATAATAACATTTTGAAAAGCTCAAAGTTGAACTTTGGCAGTGAAAGCTCAACTTTCATGACGAAAACAAAGAATGAAAGCTACCATTTAAAAATCTGAAAAAATTACTGTAAGTAGTGCTTTTCATCCTCTCTTCAACCAACAAATTTTCAAGATGGAGTCTCTGAACCCCTGAGGGGTAGAGGGGTCCACAATTTTGACCAAAATTCAAAAAATTCGAAAAAGTGGAGTAACCCATCGATTACCACTAATTCGAGGGCGCTGATTTCGAATATGTACTTAGTTTTTTGATTCGACCCCTCTGAACCCCCCTTCAGCCCCCTTGATGGGGTCAAAATTCAAAAAAATGAAAAATAACGTGTGGCATATGGTTTGATAGGTTTTTGAGGGCCCTGAGTTCGAATATTTACATATTTTTTGGATTTGACCCTCCAGTGTTCCCTAGCCCCCCAATTTTGGGAAAAAGTATGTTAAGGAATGAAAATATCGTGTGACGTATCGATTTCAACTAATGTGAGGGCGTAGAATTCGAATATCGACTTACTTTTGTGATCTGAGGACTTCCTCCCCCGTGCGCTGACCCACCCCCTAAACCGTATTTTTTTACTCATTTGCTGTTTAAATATGGACTCGTATATGTATGCAATATAGAAATAAAACCTGGAATTCTAGTAACGAACTATTATTTAATAAAATTTCAAAAGTGAAGTGGTATAAACATATTCGATGAAGTGAACTTAAATGCTACACTATTAGGGAATACAAAATCGAGTTTTTAGGAGTGTTGTTGCTATTACTGGAGGGGGGTGGGTCAGCACACGGGGGAGGAAGTCCTCAGATCACAAAAGTAAGTCGATATTCGAATTCTACGCCCTCACATTAGTTGAAATCGATACGTCACACGATATTTTCATTCCTTAACATACTTTTTCCCAAAATTGGGGGCTAGGGAACACTGGAGGGTCAAATCCAAAAAATATGTAAATATTCGAACTCAGGGCCCTCAAAAACCTATCAAACCATATGCCACACGTTATTTTTCATTTTTTTGAATTTTGACCCCATCAAGGGGGCTGAAGGGGGGTTCAGAGGGGTCGAATCAAAAAACTAAGTACATATTCGAAATCAGCGCCCTCGAATTAGTGGTAATCGATGGGTTACTCCACTTTTTCGAATTTTTTGAATTTTGGTCAAAATTGTGGACCCCTCTACCCCTCAGGGGTTCAGAGACTCCATCTTGAAAATTTGTTGGTTGAAGAGAGGATGAAAAGCACTACTTACAGTAATTTTTTCAGATTTTTAAATGGTAGCTTTCATTCTTTGTTTTCGTCATGAAAGTTGAGCTTTCACTGCCAAAGTTCAACTTTGAGCTTTTCAAAATGTTATTATTGCGTTTGAATCTCCTATCAATTTTCTTTCCGACCCTTTAAACAGTGTTCTCTCAAGTACCACCTATCTCGAGATATGAGAATTCAAAGTTGAGCCGTTTTGCTAAAAATCGCAATTGCATAAAATTTTCGAGGTCGCCCCCTACCCGCCCCCTTGAGGGTTAGAAAAAAAATGATCGTGGTTTTGTGAATAGACCACCAAGGGGAACTCGTAAAAAAAATTTGAGCGAAATCGGAAGACCCGACTTCATTTTTGGTCCGTTTTAGTATGGAATAGCCCAGGTGAGTTGTTGGGAAGTACCTTAGCTACCTACGATATTTTGTTCAATCAGAAGGTACATACTAGTATAATCGTATACCTAATTATTTTTCCAAGTACTTGATTAGTTTTTTTAATTTTTACAAGAAAATTACTAAAAGTAATAAAAAATTTGATTGCGTTTTGAAAAATAAAGAGATATGAAGCGCATCCAAAATTATTTTTAAAAAATGGGAGAGGGGATCAAAATTCAATGGAAAAATTGAGTAATCTGTTATCTATTTCATTGGAACAAGCAATCAATATGTTTACTCTCAAAATCTGAATTAGTCAAATTTTGTGAATTTCGGCCTTCTTTAAACAGTGAAATAAATTTAACTAAAAATTTGTAATTTTTCTCCGATCTTTCAGTGTTTCAGGCATATTTACTTGACTGAGAAATCAGTTATTTTTGATTGAACAATCAGTAAAAAAATCACTGATTTTCAGTAAAAATTTTTTTAATGATTCAAAAAGGTGGAATTTTATGAAATGTGACCAATTCAGATTTAGAGAGTAATACTCCATTTAAAAAATATTGGTTGATTAAAATACTGCCCAAGCGAAGCAAGAGCAATTTAAAAAAAAATCGAAAAGCAATAAAATGCACTTTTTGACATTTTTATGATGAGAAATTTTCTTGGCGAGCTAAGGAGGGGGCTCGAGTTCTCTTAGTACATCTCTTGTGTCTATGGAGAGATGTGTAGACCCTGCTAGTCTACCTACTCTAAAATTTGAAAATATCGTAGAAATTTACAAATTTTAAAAATCTGTCCGTCTCTAAAGACTGACATATGTGTCTAAACTGGCATTATAGTCGACAAAAGCATCAGTGAGGCATATTTCACGATGAACATTTTTTAAAAATAAAATTGGTTATTGGTGACCTTATTTTATTCTAAAAATAATTTGGGTAGGTATTTTGTTTTTTTTTTCTGAAAATTATTATTTTTTGGTTTTATTTATATCTATAATTCTTCAGTTTTAATCTAAAAGTAATTTGATTTATTTGGTTCCGTTTTGGAAATGATTTGGGTTATTTGCTTTCATTTCTAGAAGATTATTTGATTTTCTTGACTTTTTTCTGAAAATGATTCGTAAATTCGTAAATTTCTTTAATTTTACATATTTAAAAAAAAATGTTTTTGACTTCTTTGTTGTTTTTTTTAGAAAATGATTTGGTTTATTTGCTTTTTTGAAAATTATTTGTTTTTTGTTACATTTTGAAAATTATTAAGATTCTTTGACTTTTTTCTAGAAATGATCTGGCTTTTTTTTCTTTTTTTGAAAATTGATTTCTTTTTTTGATTTTGTTTTTAAATTGATTTAGATTCTATGAGTTTTTCGAAATTAATTTGTTTTTTGTTTTATGTATTTTGAAAATAATTCGAATTCTTCTGATTTCATTTTTATTGGTGATTTAGTTTCCTTGGAATTTTTCACAAAATGGAAATTTTAAAATTTTCATCTAATATCTACGTAGGTACCTAATGATTTTTGTACTTAAATAATTTGGTTTTTTGATTTCAGTTTGAAAGTAATTCGAGTTTCTTAAATTTTTTTCTTTTCGCTAGAAAATGATTTCGTTTCTTAATTTTTTCTGACTTTTTTTGTTTTATTTTAAAAAAAGTTTGAATACTTTGTTTTTTAAAATTTTTTTTTTATTGAAGATTAAATTTCTTTAAATTTTTTTTTTTACAAAAGATTATAAGCTTTTTAAAATTTTATTCGATACCTACCTAATAATTTTAATTTCGTTCACAAATAATTTTTTTTTGATTTTGTATTGAAAGTAATTCAAGTTTATCGGATTTTTTTCTCCAGAAAGTACGTAATTGGTTTCTTTATTTCGCTTTTTTTGGAAAATGTTTTTTTGTTTCATTCTGATAATTCTTTGGTGTCTTCAAAGTTTTTTTTTGTTTTCCTTCAAATAATATGCCTAATTTGCTTCTTTTGTTTTGTTTTTAAATGAAAATCATTTATTTTTTCGGGTCTCTTGTTTTTTTTAATGACGATTCGACTTATTTTTTTCTATTTTAAGAATGATTCAAACTCCTTTTTTTTTTAATTTTTGATTTCTTTAGTTTTTTTAAAATTCTGAAAACCAAAACTATTTGAGTTCTTCGGTTTCATATTTTAAAATGATTTGATTTCTCAATTTTTTTGGAAAATGATTTTGAGTTTTTTTTTAATGAATGAAGTAAGTATTTAGTTCTTTTGGCTTTTTATCTGAAAATCATTTAATTTTTGTTTTTTTTTATATGATTTAGGGTTTCTTTTCTTTTTGGATTTATTTTGAAAATTATTTGTTTTCTCTAGCTTCACTTGGAAAATAATTTGGAATTTTTGTTGTTGTTTTTTTTTTTTATCAGAACATGATTTGATTTCTTTTTCTTACTTTCTGAAAATGGGATGGTTTTTTGATTTTATTCAGTTCTCAGCCTCATTTCTACAAAAACTATCAATTTTTACAAAAATGGCGGTTTTTGCAAAGATTGTGAGTTTTTTTTTTACAAAAATGATCAATTTTTTTAGAAATGATAACCTGTATTATTACCATAATTGATCAATTTTTCAAAAATGATCAGTCATCACTGAATAATTCTATTTTGAAATCTATCAGTTTTGGGATAAGAATGACCAATTTTTCCGCACCAAAACGGTCAAATTTAGAAAAAAAACTTACAAATTTTTGAAAAAATATCAACTTTAAAAATCATTTGAAATAATTACAAGTTTTTTTAATTAAAAAGAAACTACCTATTTTTTGAACTGGGAAATGATATGTGTTCTTTGCATGGTTTCATTTTGAAGATGTGATTTTTTTTGGTCTCATTCTGAACATAATTTGGTTTCTTTGATTTTTTAAAAATGATTTTTTGTTGAATTCAGAAGTGATTTATGAGTAAAAAATTGTTGGTACTTGATATCTATGATTTTGCTCATTTTTTTTGTTTCTTAAAAACTCAAAAAATAAAGTTCGAATCAATACGAATAAAAATAAAACGCGAATAAAACTTCATTTATCACCAACATCGGTGTCCCGTTTATCTCGTTCATACCAAATACCCTTTTCTCTTTAACCCATTTGACCGCTAAAATCCGCAAATTGATATTAAAAGCCAATTACGTGACCACCAAAAACAGCCCACGGATTAGGCTAAAACCAGCTTCCTATAAAAACATCCCCTTCGACGATCACCTTTTAATTCACATTTAAAGTCGGCAACCTCGCGAAAAAACCCTCGGATCGTAAAACCAGCCAAAGTTTCTCCAGCCAACAAAAGAATGAAAAAAGCCACCGACGATTTTTCGGCAAGAAAAATGAAAACATTTTGTAAATCGTGCACCGTACAATGTTCAACGCTCGTACCAACTCCTCGTACAGTTCGGGCTGGACCTATAATAACGCGACGATAACTCGTTATAAAAGATTATTTTTCGGGTTGCCGGAGCGGAGCGGCGGTGAGGGTCTGTTACGTGCATTTACAGTCTTATACTATTAATGGCTAGGTCCGTATAAAATAATGAATCCCAGTACGAGATGACTCTCATAAAGCCTAATTAGCCACATTCTCCCACAGAACGCCTTCAAACAAGAGCATTATGCAACCCTCAAGAGGATCATTTAAGCGGGAAGTGTTAAACATTTACTCCGCTATATTAGTTATTTTCCGGTCTGCTAAAAGCTAAACCGTGTTATTTAACCTAAATATTTTTGTTCGCGTACCGCAATATTTCTTAAGAAAATCCGTCAACTGTGCTGACCCCTCGGTTTGCTGCACGGTGCTGTACGAATCGCCTGGTGGTTTTTTCCCTCTTCTCCGACGGTATTTCGTGGTAACTAAAAAATGAGCGAAAAATTGGCCACGTTCGTGTACTCAGGTTCCCTAATTCAAAGGGTTCTTTTTTTCTGAACGATGAAACGGTGGAAAAATTTTCGGTAGAGTGAAAAAAAACGCGAAAATGGACCATTAAATAATAATCCGGCGTGAAAATTACAATTTTACATTTAGCTGGTGCTGTGAAACAAGAATACCATCGAATGGTGCGAGGGACAGGGAGGAGGGTCGAGAAGGAAATGATTTCTAGGTAAAGCTCGACGTTGACGGTGCACCAGGATCCCTTTTTCCAGCATCGTTGCTCGTTTCTGCGTATCATAATCGGTAAGATTTCCAATCCATCTTATTGACGTAACGTCTCCTCGTCTTTGCGGGGCCGGCGCCGCCGTACACAAAATAAACAATCTCGAGCCTTGTACTTCGGTTAACAAATACTCTCGACTGGTAAAATCAACACAGTCGCGAAATTTCCACAAACACGCGCCACATCCGAAGTAAAATTTGATGCTTAAATTCGAGTACCTTTGTACACAGGGTTGTATGAATAGCTCAGCTCGCGAGTCTGTTTGTAAAGTTCACCGCTGCTCATTGTCGACGATACGATGTTAACTTAGCTCAATATATGCAACGATAAACATTATACGTAGTAACCCAATCAATGATACTGACCCTTTGCCCGACCGACTCTCGTATTTAAGAGTAAAGTGAATCATCGCCAGCGAGGGTGCCAAAGTGGAACGATTTAGGTTATTTTTTGGTCTCCGGAGGATTTGAATACAATTTTGTAACGAGAATCCCCAAACCGGAGGGGACGTACGAGATGCGTTTTTGTATAAGGCTGGTGGGTTTTTTTCAGCCTGGCTTTGGGTATAAGTATTCGTTTCGCAGATTCCGGCGTCACTGTCTTTTTAATACTTTTGAGAAAAAGATGATCCTTCTGTTTTACTTTTCAATTTATTTTGCTCGCGCTTCGTTGCAAATTCGGTTTTATATTTTCCCCAGTCGGAGTCGCTGGCTCGTGTAAGCCGAGATATATAGGTAGCTAAGTATTTGTATACCAGCAGTGTGTAGACTGTACGTAGATCTTTGGTAGCGAGCGAATGTGTAGAAAAAATTGTAACGATATTTTTCTTTCATTTGTTACGCCCGAGTATGATTTCGCGTTGTTTTTTTTTTTTATTCCGAGTATTTTTCAGGTTCTGCGATGTGTCGTAATACCGTATGACAAATGCACGAGTAAATAATTCTATTCGAGATCGACGTATTTGCGAGTATTATTTCAGGTATATGTGATATTCGACGTGACGAGTGGAGCGTATTTCGTAGAACGTTCGATGCGAACAATAGGTGCCGAAAATTTTATAAATACGTCGTCAATTCTTGGCAATTAGCGGGAAAATATTTTTTACAGTCGGGCAACGATGCCTACTTTTTGCCAACATGAAAATAATAATTCAAGTCCAATGACCAAGTTTAGTTTTAAATTTAAATATTTTGCAGTTAGATCGATTCAGTGACGATCCGAAGGTATTTTTCTCCCTCCCCGGGGAAAAATTTCCCAATTTTTTTTTTTACTTTGTGCCAGCTCTGGAGTTGAAGCCGGCTGAGATTACCCCTTCTCCTATCCCTAACAGTTCCCTGGCTCCATCTTCATAGCCTATTTCATTTTCGAATTCGAGAAAACACAATTCAAGAGAGTATTGTGATCTGAGTGCAGGAATTTCTTTTGGAGGAGGTCCAAACTTTCATAATTTTTTGAGAAATTCTGAGATTTACCCCCCCTCCCCTCTTTCTAAATTTCGTTTTACAATAAAGGGTACCGGCGGTTAAGATAGGCGAATCTGCCCCTGAGCTGAAATTCGAAACTAACCGATGGAAGTTGGTTCTTATGGTCTGAAAACCTCGTGGAAAAATTTTTGGCCCCCAAGCCCTCTCCTATCGTTAGTTATGGGCAAAAACGTTCTTTTTTCCATCCTTTTCATTAAGCATTTTTATTTTTGCGAGTTACACAGGGCGACACGAATTTTGTTTTTGGGTTCTCATTGCCAAATTTGGGTTGCTTTTATGTAACTAATAAAGGGAAAAATATTTTTTTTCACCAAAGCTTGCTTTGGAGGGTGAGGGGGCCAAAAAACTGATTTTTCGAGGTCAATAAGCCTGAGCATTACAAAAAAAATTGAAAAAATTTTTTTTGGACCAATCTTGTAGGAAATTTCACGGCGAATCCAATGCTGCAAATCGCAGACCTCCGTCTCCTTTTTAAAAAAAGTTACAGCTCATTCTTTCTAAAATTTTGTGAAAAAATCGCGTTTTTTTGTTTTTTTTCGCAAAGAAGTGAGAGAAAAGTAAGGGTTTTAAGGCCATAATGACCATGGTGAGAGTTGTAGGAAATTTCACGGCGAATCCAATGCCGCAAACCGCGGACCTCTATCTTTTTTTGAAAAAAAGTTACAGCTCATCCTTAAAACCCTTAGTTTTCTCTCAAATTTCACTTTTTCGCGAAAAAGGCACAAAAAATGTGATTTTTTTCACAGAATTTTGTAAAGAATGAGCTGTAACTTTTTTTCAATAAGAGATAGAGGTCCGCGGTTTACGGCATTAGATTTGCCGTGAAATTTCCTACAACTCTCACCATGGTCATTATGGCCTTAAAACCTTTAATTTTCTCTCAAATTTCACTTCTTTGCGAAAAAAAATTAAAAAATGCGATTTTTTCACAAAATTTTGGAAAGAATGAGCTGTAACTTTTTTTTAAAAGGAGACGGAGATCTGCGGTTTACGGCATTGGATTCGCCGTGAAATTTCCTACAAGATTAGTCCAAAAAAAATGTTTTTCAATTTTTTTTGTAATGCTCAGGCTTATTGACGTCGAAAAATCTGCCCCCCCACCCCCAAAGCAAACTTTGGAAGCCAGGATTGAGCAAGGTGATGTATTTTGATGTCTAGAAACAGAATTTCGGCATGAGAACCCAGAAACAGAGCAAAAAAAAATTTTTGTCGCCCTGTGTTATTAACCAAATTTTTTCAAACTTGCGTGGCTGGTACACTATACTGAAGGGTATTTATTGATGGTTTGAAAAAAATTTTCGATGATTTCTTCTAGCTGAAACTCGTGTTTGAAAACTTCAAATCGAGTTTTCTACATGATGGTTCAGAAGTGCAATTCTGATAAAAATATATTTCATGACCTAGTCCCTATGTACAACGTGATATTTTTTTCAGAATTTTCCAGGTGGTAGAGCATCTTGAAAAATGCGAAAACCCATTTTTCCACAACGTTTTTCACCCATAAAGTGCTCATTTTTGGTCGAAATTTTTTTTTGTAATTATTCCCCAAAATACGTATTTATACACCACTTTTCTGATTTTCATTTTATTTCATTCCTTTTTTGCGATTTTTGTAATTTCAAGTACAAATAAGTACAGCAGAAGGCTCAAAATTGAACATGTCACTTTCTTTGTACACGAATTTGGCATATGGAAAAAATTGCAACAGATTCGTGTTCAGCAGCTCAAACTACTTGCATACACCCCATTTATACGATCAAATCATCCAAATTTTGAAAATTTACTTTATCCAAGCAGTGGTATTGAAATCTTTTTTGTGGGGGTACAAAATGGGTATGGAAACTTGGAAATTGGAATACCAGAAGGGAGAGAAAAAATGAGTTTTTTTCGCATAATCACCTTAAATAATTTAAATTTCTGTGATTTCGTTCATGACCGAGTGAAGCGAGGGCGAAGTTTTGAAGAAATTTGATTTTTAATGTCTTAAAAAGGCATTTTTTCACGTGAATTTTTAACCTCATGGGGTTCCGGACCCCCTGAACCCCTCCTTGGCTACGCCGCTGTCCAAGTGCTCCCAATTTGATTTCGATTTGAAAATTTTCTTATCTCCAAAAAAAGTTCCAAAAAAACCTAAAAAACCAACGTCATTATTTATTTCTAAATTTTTTTTAGCTGATTCTTGATCTTTTATTTATTTTTTTCGAATTTTTTTAGCGGAAAAATTTCTGTTCAACCTCCAGTTCTGAAGCATATTATTTAATATGATTTCACCAAAAAGAGGTTGATCATTTTTATCAAGGTTTCGCATTTTTTCCCATTTCTTAGAATTTGTTTTTTCAAAAATTTTGAAGAAAAAATGTTTCTCCGAAAAGAACGGTATCAGGAATAAAAATTGATAATATGAAGTTTTTTTGTGGCCAAGCTATAAATTTTCCCAATTTTTCGAAGGTAGTAAATTTTATAATAGTATTTTTTACCTTCATAAAAGAATGGTATTTTGCATACTGGAGGTGATCGTTTCGTAATTTGTTTCTAAATTGGGCGAGGGGATCACAAAAGCTGTGTTTAGACCTCAAAACGACGTGGTAAAAATTTCACCTCATTACTCTTCATTCATTCCTTCCCACTGAGCCTTAAAATCTGTCCATAGTCAAAAAATTTTGAAAAATTGAAAAAATTTCCCGAGAATAAATCCAAATACCTATATCATTGGTAACGATTTTTGACTCCCGTCTTCTTGTTGCTGGGAGGTTCAATAGTGGAATTTTTTAAAATGGGGTTCAATTTAGCCCAAAAAATGGAGTAAAATTATTTTTGAACAACCTGAAAATGATCGAATGGTATACACACATTACCTATTTTACTTGTTAAAACTATTGGTGGCAGTTGTTCACCCCTACCTCTCGTTTAGGAGGATTTTGAAAATATTGAGGGGTCTGAAGATATTTTGGAACCCTTGATACGGAAAGGAATAGTTAAAATCGCCCACGACAACCTCATGTGGCAAAATCAATTTATATTACCCCCATTTGACTCCCCAATATATTTTTTTTCAATAATTTCAAAATTTACAAAAAGCTCTGAAAATTTAGATTTTAAATACCTACCCCTGAAAAAGAGAAATGAAAGTGAAAACCAGCTGCAATGATTTTTTGGGGGGTCGAATAAATTTACAATGGCTTTAAGGATAAAAATTTCCTCGGAAATAATTTTTCTTTCAATAAAAAGTGAAAACTACAATTTTCAAAAGACCTCAAAACAGGGGATACGGGTGGAAAATTGCCACCATTTGCCATGGACAGAATTTAAGACCCGTTGGAGAGGAGTTAATGTGGAGTCAGGAGGTGAACTTTTTATCACGTTATTTTGAGGTCTAGATAACTTTTGTTCAATTTTCAAAAAAAGTTACAAAACCACCACCCTTGATAATTAGGCTTACTCGAAGGTGAATGACCTCTTTGGTTGAAAAATTGAGCTAATCTATGCTACGATTATTTTGACCCTTTTTTTGACTAGCTTTGAATCATTTTTGCCAAAAATATGTAGAATTTCGACAATCTAAGTCTAAATTTCCAACTTTAAATTTCTTTAATTCTAATTTATTTTTCAAAATTGCATCCAATTTTCAAAGTTTTCTAATCGTAATTATTTTTTAAAAATTTTTCCAATTTTGAATTCTTAAAATTGTTTAATTTCATATTTTTAAAATTTTCTTCCAATTATGAAGTTAGAAGAAATTTTTGAGAAACATGAAGTTGGAATTTTAATTAAAAATTCAAAGTTGAACAAAAATTGAGGAAAAATTTCAAAATTTTCAGGGAAAAGTTTTAAAAAAATTTACAGTGGAAAAAATTGTAAATTGGGGAAAATTTTAGTGATGAAAATTTTTTCAACTTGCTTTCTTCAAATTTTTTCCAACTTCATTTGAAAAATTTCTTTCAATTCATTAATTCTTCCAAGAATTTAAAAAAATTTTCTCAATTTTTTTAGCTTTAAAATTTTTTTTATTGATAATTTTTTTTATTTTTTTCCAATCTTGATTTTTTTAAAAAATTTCTTTCAACTCAATAAGTAACTAAAAGAATTTTTTTAATAATAAAATTATGAGATTTAAAAAATTTTGAAGAAATCAAAGTTGGAAAATTTTTAAAACTGGATGCAATAATTTAAACTTGAAATAAATTTGGACTTAGATTGTCAAAATTCCATTTTTGACAAAAAAAATTAGGAGCTAGTCATTCTTGGACGTGCTTTTGCGAAAGTTATTTTAGACTTTTCAAAATCGATCAATCCTTTTGTGCATCTTGCCTTTCTCAAAAAGAATGCCTAAAGCAAAATACACTTGGAAATCGATAAAATTTAAGAAATCGTTGGAAAGGTACCTAATTGCAATTTGGAGAATGGAATACATAATACACAATGCTTTTTTCAAAAACTAAATTTCTAAAACCTGAATCATTAAAAAGTATTAAAAAAATTTTATTTTTAAAATTCATTCTTTTATCTTCACTCATAATACCTGCTGAATTGATAGTTGATATCTATTATAATTTTTTGTGATTTTTTTTGAAAATTTCTTCATAATTTCATCAAAATTAGTATTTTTTACAGTGTGTAGATAGACATAGTAGGTAGCTAGGTACATATCGGTTTGCATTTTCCCCCTTTATCTACTTACACCATCTGAAATATTTATGACTGTTTAACAGTATCTGAAACTATTCTTTACACTCCCCTAAAAATTCTAATTTGACACATGTACGAATGAGAAATTATGCGCTTTGCGACCCCCTCACATCAGATCATTTTAACCCTATCGCATATAAAAACGCCTCATTCTGCTCCTTTAATTAAACAAAATAAAAAAATCCTCCATCCATCTACTGCCCGAACATATCGTCGAATTCATTCCACTCAATAAAACATCACAGATGCAGACATTCTCGTTACCCAGTACATAGCAGAAGGCATCGAGTCGAGTACGCGAAGGCAAATTTCAAAATCCAATACTTATGGTCGGTGGTACACATATATGTAGAGTCGCTCCAGTAGGTAAGCGTCTATTTCCAATCAAATGATTTCCCAGCGGAGCAATTTGGAAAGGGATCGTCTAGCTAGAGCCGCTATTACATCCTGACGTCATTACTAAATAGCATCAGGTGTCCCGGTAAAACACACTCGCTTATACCACCAAAACTACATATCAGAAATATTTACCTTGGCGTCATTACGAGACCTACGTAACGCGAAATGTTGCTACTGTTTTATGGAAACAGAAATAGAAAAAAAACCTGCCATAGGCTCGTAACGATTTCAAATTCTCGTATTTGAAAAACAATCCTATATACGAGTTCAGCTACCCTATCGTAAATTTTATATACCATTCGGTTATTGGAAATAATAAACTCGCGTTTGGCGGTTTCAATTTTTATAAAAATTAATGCCTCGACGTATGAAAATTCAAGTCATGCGTTGTATAAAACACGCGAGAAGGCGAGAGCTTGCGGATTCGAAAATTAGTTCGGCTTGTGTACATTCTCTCGTTATCCTCGATACGAAACTTTACCCAATGTTTCTTCTTTCGGCACACTCCGGCGTTGTGCTCATTTCCCTTTTATCAGATATCTCCTCAGCCCCTATTACAACTTGCATTCACACCGTTGGCAGAATCGTTCCGGCTTTTTAAACATCTCCTAAAAGACTTCATGTTCGCTGGAAGACGACAAAACGTGATAGGAATTTCGCTCCTTTTGCGGCCTTTTAGGTGTTTAATTCGAGGTGTCGTTTCGGTTCGAAAGTCTAATTTTTATTCTCATTCTATTTCCTCGACAATTCGCAGAAAAAATTTAGAAAAATATCAACGCCAGGTAATCGACGATATACGCCCAAAATGTAAAATATTTTCGCATATGTTTTGCATATCGTATTATTATCCATTCGCCTTGTAGGTATTTACATGAATGGTTAATTATATTTATGGCGAAGAAGTGCCATAAATTATATCGTACAAAATAAAAAGAGTTAAATTACAGGCGATCGTTTAATATTCCGAAATGCCAACTCGATACGGTACTTGAAGTGGAAAAAAAATACTTGGTAGATTTTTGCCTCATTGTTGCCTACCTACTGTGTAAGTGCGTATGCGTTTGTTTGGATAAATGCGCCATGAAAGTTCATCATTTAACGTACCTTCAGATCACATTCTTCTGTTCATTTTTTGTTAATTCTTTGCATTGTTAGTACCGTTCCGACTTTTTTCTCCGATCTTTTGTGGTTTGTGGTGTCGTTCAGAGTGCTTGCTACGGTGAAAGTTGGCTTACCTGATTGTTTTCAAATACTGGCTGGATGCGGAATTACGCTGCATCATTGAAATTCATAAAGCTGACGTGAATATCGCGAGTTATTTATGTGTTTTTTTCTGCCAGCTTTGCGTGTTTGTGTGGTTTTTTCTGCATCTATGATCTGGTTAACTTATTGAAATGGGTGTATTTAAATTAAGTATAATTTTTAACGAATTATGGTAATTTTCATTTCATTCTATGAATTTTTCTGTTGCTTGCTTCGTTTTAAATAACTCCGGGTTGAAATTTTGAAAAATTTTTAGGTGCTGGGATTTTTTTTGGAAATTTCGATGTTGATCCATTGAAAAAATTTAGTCATTTAAAGATCATTAGATGCTGTCCCAAATTTCTAGATTTTTTTTGAAGAATTTGCGAATATTTTTCTGGAATGACCTGAGAGCTATTTATAGAGAAACCTTTTCAAAATTCCAGCTCCAATAATTCCAATGAAATTTAGATTTTTGAAAAGAGTATTATAAGAATAAAAATTGTTGCCAAATTTTCTGCTACTCTGTTTGATTTTTCACATTTTCGCCATCTTTGAACACTCGTCGAATTTCTTTTCGCTTTAACGATGTTGGAAATTTTACAAAATTCTGAAAATTTTTATAGGAGTACTTGGCCCAAACGTCGTCCCCTTCCGTAATTTCGTCTCCCAGTGTTTTTCTCAGCTGGTAAGAGCTGCACTCCGGTGAAAATTGCTCAGACGAGTTCTCTACCATTCAGTTCCCTCCTGTAAACATCGCTTTGGCATTTTTATGTCTTTTTATGGCAGCAGTGCGCGAAATAAGTTTTTGTGTGCAAAAATATTTTAATTTCTTGATTTTGAAGTGATCATTGTATGTATTCAAAGTTGGTAATTTTTAATCATGAATATACCATTTTGTAGCTCAGAAAATGTACTTTCAGAGCGTACATTTGATTTTTTGATTTTGACCACTCTTTATGAAACAGTGAGCGAAATGTAAAAAAAATGAGGAAATTCTTAATTTCACCCCCTCCTCAAAATTTGTTGAAAATTACTCTAAAAATATAGAAATGTAATTTTGACACATATTTAACAGTATTTTCATATTTTTAGATGCCTCATCCACAGTCGAGTTGCTCTGGATGTTTTGAATGCCAAAATCATGAGAAATCCAAAAAATTTCTTTATGACTATTGTCTAAACGAATGGATCGATGTTTTGCTTCAACAGATGAATTTTACATTATACTTTTCATAAATTTATTCTCATTATTCGACATTTTCCATCATTTTTCGATGTTTTTACCGAAAATTAGAGAGGGACGACATTTGGCTCACATTTTCCTTTGACCAAAAACTTACGACTGTGACCTTTGGTTTTTGGCCTGGGGCTCAAAATGATGAAAAGTTGTGGAAAATTCAATCCGGGGGATTATGTCCGAAGGTTTAAGGTACCCAAATCACGTTTTGTTGGATTCAAAAAGTTTAATGGGGGGAGGGACGTAGGGGCGAAAAGCGCCATGGGTGACGGTATTTGGGTCAGGTACCCTGTGTTTGGTTTTTGGGCTTTTTGAAAAAAAAAGAAAAAAAACAGAAAAAAGGACTAAATTGGTGTTTTTTTCTTTATTTTCTTTTTAGGAGCAGGTGGTAATTTTTCAAAGAATGAGATCAAGCGAGAGCATAATGGAGCAGCTTGTTCCTAATAGTGCCAAAATGAAATTTTTAATCTGAAAAATTATATTAAAAATCAACATGTTTTTCTGTAAAAAATTTTCATTTCAAGTAAAAAAAGCAAGAAAAAAGAAAAATCGTATTTTGAGCTAAAATTTGAAAATATTACATTTCAATTACTTAGTTATTTCCAATTTTGGCACCTCCTTCTCACCTCATAAGCGATTCTGTTTTAACACTGATTTCGCCATCTAGAACGAAGGGATGTCTCATTTTGGATCTGAATTGTTCGAACAATTAACTCGAGTCAAAATTAGGACTTCATTTCACAATTTTTTTTAAAAAACGACCCAAAAACAGAAAAAAAATGATTTTGTACTTAGAAAGAAATTACAACCTATTTGACAATTTCAAAAAATTAAATTTAGAGCTTGGTTTTTGGTTTTATTAAAAAAAAACTCCAAAAGCACTAAAAAAATCGGAGTTTTATTGGAAATTAAATGGGGTTCATCGGAGGAATTTTGATAGGAATTTTTGTAATTTTTGATCGAATTGAGCATGTCTCAATTTTGATTCAAAACCCTTGGAATTTTCATTTTTATCCAATACACGATTTGATTATTTTTTTATCTCCCCCCTCAACAGAGCTGAAAAAATATTTAAGTTTCTAACAGATATTAATTACTTATTTTTTTCAGTACGAATGCTAAACCAGGGTGTCTAACGATCAAGCTAAGTCAAGCTGGTCAAGATAAGTCAAGTTTTGGATCAAAAAGTCAAGCTAGTCATACAAAGTCAAGCTTTTTGACTCAAAGGTTAGCCTATTTTCAAAAATTTTAAAAAATCCATTCACCCTTTCTGAATAATTTAAATAAAAAAAGAGCTCACCGGGATTTTTTAAAATAATATTTGTTTGAATTTTTTCGTTAAAATTTTAATTTAATAGCTCATTGTAATTTTTTTGAATCGTATTTGTTTGAATTTTGTTCGTAAAAATTTAAATTTAGGAACGCAGAGCTCATTGTGAATTTTTTAAAATTATAGGTATTTGTTTGAAGTTTTTCGTATTTTTTCCGGGGGGGAGGGGGGGCATAAACAAATCAAAAGAAGTCTTGCAAAAAGGTCAAGCTCGGTCAAGCTTTTTGCTCAACAAATTTTGTTAAACACCCTCAGTGGCGTTGTCAGAATCAAAAATGGGGGGAAGGGGCACAAACGGGGCCGTGTGTTGGACAACTTTTTTTTACTTTTTCGAAATGGAAAAGAGGGAGGGGAGGGGGAGTGGAGACTGACTTTTTTCACCTGCTAAAAATGAGGAGGGGGTAAAAAGGGAGCCTTTTCTGCCCTTTCGTCTCAAATAGATCATAGAATTGTGATTTTGTTCATGCCCGAGCGAAGCGAGGGCGAAGCTTTGAAAAAATTGGAGTTTTAATGCCCTAAAAAGACATTTTTTCATGTTTTAATGCTTTGAAAATCCTATCTGATGTAAGTGTAATGTAAATTTATAAATACAACATAACTTTTGGGGGGGCCAAGCGGGGGCCAGAATTTTTTCCGGGGGCGGGGCCCCCCTTGACGACGCCTCTGGACACCCTGTGAATAAAGTCCTCACAGCTGATTTTATGAGCGATTTTTCAATTTTTTCATTCAACTTATGAGAAGGGGAAGAAAGGAGGAAGAGTGTCACATTCTAGGGTATAAATGCTTAGGCTTTATTCGTTCGTTTTTTTTCCTATGAAATTGAAAAAAAAATTTAATTTAAAAATCAAAATTGATTAGTGACAGAGGCACGCCCAGGGGCTCAAGCCCCCCCCCCCCAAGCTTGGAAAGGAGATTTTTTGTATCATAAAAATGTCAAAGAAGAGTATGATTTTTTTTTAAATTTCGGCCTCGCTTCGCTCGGACAGTATTTTAGTAACTATTTCTTGAATAAACATACCACTCTTTAAATTTGAATTAGCTGAATTTGCAAAAATTCTGTATATTTTATCAGTAAAATAATTTTCATTGAAAATGAGTGATTTTTCACCAATTTTTCGTCAAAAATTACTAATTTCTCAGTCAATGTCCCATTTATCAGAAAAATCAGTAATTTTGACTGAAAAAATTATTAAATTTCGTCATTTTTTAATTTTTCTTCGCTCAAATCTGTAGGTAGGTATATATTTCTTGCCTTCTGAAAATACCCCAACTACCCCAGTCCCACTGAAATAACAGGTTACTTCATTTTTTTCATTGAATTTAGACCCTCCCTAATTTTTTCTTAAAATATGAGCCCTTCCCTGAAACAATTTATGGGTGCGGCTATGATTAGAGATTAAAGATTGAAATCTTGTTTTTTTGGTATAAAATCACAATTAGGGCATCAAACAAAGGTTGGACATCTGATCTGACTTGAAAGATGTCTCATTTTCGATTTTGAACCCCTTCGCAGTGGCGTAGCCAGAAATTTCTCAAGGGGGGAGGGTCCGAAATTTCATAATTTTTTTAGGAATTCTAAGTTTACCCCCCACCCCCCTCCTCCCACCATCAAATTTCTTTTACTTTAAAAACACAAAATTCAAACTTTATAAAGTTTTCATGCGATTTGCATAGCTGATGCAAATGTAATTTTGGAACAAACAACTTACATAGGTACTAATTATTTTGACCTTAAAAATCAATAAAAATACCAACAAATCCAAGAATTGGCGTCCGAATCTTTTTTTGGGAGGGTACGAAGTGGGTATGGAGACTTGGAATATCAAAAGAAAACTATTTTTTATATAGTTGATTCAAATAGTTTATATAATTGTGATTTCTTTCACGCCCAAGCGAAGCAAGGGCGAAACTTTGAGAAACTTTGATTTTTAATGCTCCAAAAAGGCACTTTTTCACCCTCCCTAGCTACGCCCCTGCCTCTTCGAATCTTTCTTCTGGTCTAATTTGTATGAACACTGGTACCAAAATTTTCGAATTATTTTTCTAGCTGCTAATCTCTAAATTTAATTTCATCTCCTTTTTTTGATTCATATTCGTAACAAATCTAAATTTTTCATTTTCTGATGCAACGAGTCTTGCAGTGCTGCTGCTCTTCAACTTTCGCAATGCACCTCAGCTCATTTGCGAATCACGATTTCACTAAATGTGCCACAAATACTAGGTATACCTACTGCACTTTCTCTCTAAAACCCCATAATAAAATTTTGACTAACAACCAAATTCCCCAATTTCAGGCTTCGCCAGCGACCAAAAACACGTCGAAAACTCACCCGAACCGAAACCACCGTCCGGCACACCCATCTCATTCTCTCCTCATTACGACTCCAGCCCTGTAGGAAACTCCTACGCTAGACCATTCTCAGACACCACACCGATCTCGAATTCTCCTCCGAATGATCGCAATCCCGGAGGCGAGCTGCACTACGCTCCTTGCTCTTTTGTACCATCCAGAACGTCCGGTTTCCAGCGATTGAAAAATTTCAGCTTGACGCGTGGTCTGTACGAATGCGAAAACATCTGCCAAATGCTATATCACGGATTAAAATTTGCGATCTGTTTGCCAGTGTTGAATTGTCGTTGTCTGACTAAAGGATTATTTCAGTTGAGAAATTGGTGGTACGATGTTCGAGAAGATCCAACCACAACACCGCTGGTAATCGCTTATCAGGTTTCAAAAGCTTCTGCGTGGAGATGAAATTAAACGTGACCGCTTCGATTGTGGATACTTTTGAAAACCTTTTAATCGTGTTAATGCGATTGGAAATAAGGCGAAATTACACAAGTCTTGTGTGTTTTATACTTACACATCTCGTCTCATTTAAAATGTATACGGTATACTTTTAATATATTCTTTTGAAATGTACCTTTGACTTATTTACAACACACGTGCGTCGGCTAAATATTATTTATCGGTTCACGAGCCACCTTATATACCTCTATACTCGCTGTTTCTCGAATGCCAAGCACACTAGTTCGCTGGTTGATTTATTAAAACGATATTCCGCGGCGTGTACGATTTCGTACCTATAACATACGTATGTAGATATAGGTTTTAGGTACCTATATGGATACCGAGCTTAATTGAAATTTAAGCCGAACAACTTAATGATGACGAACGCGTGTATTATTTTTTTCCACCATTTTTATTTTTTTCTGCGCATAACGAGCGACTTGTAACCCCTCGAACCATTTAATTAAACCGTTTACTTAGTATTTAAGTTTTTTTTTTTTTAATATAGATGATTTGTTCTCTCTGTCTATATATGTACGTAATACACTTTCCATTTTTATTTTACGTGTTTACATTATAGTTAAAGTCTTAATTTATCGTTGTAACGTTTGGAAACTTCATTCGAAGCTCGTAATATGGTTTTCTACGATATATGACCAAATAAAAGATGAATGCGAGTCGAGAGGTTATACGTGTTAACTGAGACTGAGAATACTCGTTATCGTGTATGCTGTGTGCTCTGGATGCCGAAAAAATTAATGAATTCTGGTAACTAGATACCTACGTAGAACGTAGCGTTAGCTATTTTTGTTCTCGACGTGTTCGACTCTCCGAAGGTATATTCAAAAGTGAAAAATTTCTTTCGTTAATTACTTTTTTTTTCGGTACACGAATAAATTCTGTACACGTGAGGTGGAGCTCGATGATAATGCTGATGAGAATTCTCATTAAAGGCGAATACAGGTTGTAATACGTGTTGCCTATGCGTGGTGTTGAATTCATATGTTCGGAGAATTTTAGGTAGATAGCTCGATACCTACTTTGTTAATGAAGTAATTATTCGATCGATGGTAATGTTATTTCGAGATGTTTTTTGTGGATTTATTTACTCTCTCGATTAAAAATCAGTGAAAATTGTCGAAAATCACTGGAAAACAGTCAGAATTACAGCACAGTAATGAATCAGTGAAAAAATTCCACTGAAAGCCAACAGTGAACAAAATTTTAAAAAAATCAGTGAAATTTCACTGGAAAGTCAGTGAAATTTCTGAAATTCGCCGAAAAATCAGTGAAATTATTTGAAAAATCAGCGAAAATTTGCTGGAAAATCAAAGCATTTCGCTGATAGTCCCTGTGCTGCAATTCTGACTATTTATCAGTGACTTTTCACTGATTCGAAATGAGAGAGTACTTACGTGATTATTTTTTGGATATTTGGTTGAAGTTTTGAAAAGTTTTACTTCTCCAACGTTAAGGCAACCATTGAAAATTTAAAAAAAGAACGAATAATTCTGAAGTGATTGTGTAATTTTTTGACATTTTGACAAATTTTTCTGAAAATATGTAAGTATTTGCTTGTAAAATTGAAAATTTCGATATCGTTTTTCAAAAGTTTTTAATAAATAGGATTTTAAGATGTAAAATTTTTAAAAACGTTTACCTATAACATTTGAGAAGTTTTGTTATTTTTAGTAAAATGTTAAAAACATTGAATTTTTTCTCTTTTTTTTGCAATTTTGAAAAATTTTGAAAATTTTGAATTTTTTTTTGAAAATTTAATTGCTTAAAGGTTCGTATAAGTACAATTTTTATGATCACGACCAATTTTTTATGACATGAAAAAATTTTTATGCATTGAAATGTAAAGGAATGAACGTGGGTTCGGGTCTTAGTCGCCTGCACCCTCGCACATGCAGACTCCACGTACCTTACATACACCTACTCATACGTGTAATAAGTTATAACACAGTTATGCACGATATTATAAGCTTTATTGCACGGAGATAATTTAAATTTGGCGTTAGTTTATGAGAAACAAGTCTGTTTCCCATAAACAGTCGCTACTTAAATATTTACCCTAACGTAACGGGAACCACGGAGTATTGGTCAATTGGGGACCGAAGTCCCCAATCCCGAACATATCCCTAACAGGCTACGAACGGCTATCGCGATGTAACTACGAACGGACACCACAGCAATTGCTAACACAATCCAGCTGCCAATACAATACTAAAGATGCGTACCTGCGAGGACACAGAGTACAGCATCCTGCGAACCTACCCAGGACAGTGTTACCACTGTAGCTTGGGGAGAAAGGGCCATATATCCCTCTTACATATGCCCCTTCGAGCTAACATGAAGGCGAGCCTCCACCGCCCGAAGGTGAGCACGAATAAGAAAAGAGTATGCTGACCCTCGTCGGCCCCATGCCCCTTCGCGCTAAGCTAAGGAAGGTGGAACACGTCCGGTAGGTTGCAGTACGTTTTTGAATTTTGAGTATTTAGAAAATTTTAAAAGTTTGAGGATTTCCAAAGTTTGTCCTCGTACACATGTCCTTTATGTACATGTGTGTCTACGACGAGAGTCGTGTTTTTGAGTTTGGGATCTAGACACTGACGGGTGCCTTTGCTCTCATGCGAATTTTGATCAGGATATTTGAAAATTGAGAGAAAAAATGTTTAGTTTTTTGGGTGTTTATAGTCGAAAAGAGGGGTTTTTTCATGAAATTGAATTTTGTTGCTATTAGACTTGGGGGGAGAATTTTTTAGTGTTCGACAGAGGCTTACGCACGTGTAGGTACTGAGAAATTTTTCGCACACGCGAATCTTATATTTATATTAATCTTAGTTATTTACATAAGTGTAATTCTATAGTTTAAGTCGAAAGTTACACGTGCGTGTCAATTTTGCTTATACTTATGGTTCAGAATCTTATATAATAGGAAGCCAAAGAATTTTGTTTTTTTATTGGGGGGTTGATTCGAAAATTGGGAGAGATTTCTGAAATCTCAGTTCACACAATGGTGTGTTAAATTTTGAAAATTTTGGGGTGTTCGGTACTCCGTTTTAAATTTTGCTTATAGTTAATTTAAGTAGCTTTTTTAACGCCTTTTTGAAATTTACAAACATGAAATTTTTATAAAATAGTTTTAAACAAAGAAAGGAAAAAGAAAATGCATATACAGGTTGAATTAGATATAAAGTGTCGTCATCATGTAAAGAACATTAATATTAGTAAAAGGACATATAAAATAGAAAAGTACAAGCAAATTTTATGAGATTAAAAAATAGAAGAAAATATTAAAAATAGGGGGACATTTTACATGATTTTCGTGGGGGCCGGGTATTTACAGGTCAAGTCCGGTGGTATTTCGTCGAGGTACGTATTCCTGTTTGAATCGAAGTATGTCGGATCGAATTTTTATCGTTTGCGTCTTTTGTTTTCAGGTTCAAGCAGCACTCAGATGGTCGCACTGTGAGGTTTCGTGAAGAAATTTTTGTTTGGATTTCCGGGCTCGATGATTGTGCTGGTTCAGGTTGGAGGATGGGGGGGTTTCGTTTAGGTTATGTCGTTAAAAAGGTTCTGTTAGAATTTAAAAGTTTTGATTAGTTTATTTCAATGGTATGCTGTTTGCAAGGAGAAAATCATGCAAGCGTGTAAAGCGAGAGAATTTTGATTGTAAAAAATTTTGTTTCAGGTGGTTTGGAGCACGTGTTCGATCAAGAGAAGAAAATTTCAATTTTGTTTTGGGCTTTTTCCGAAAAATGGTTTTTGAAATTGGGAAATTTGGAGAAAATTTTACTGGTAAGTATCACGTGCCCCTGTACGTTTCGATTTAGGGTGTGTGTGTATTCGGCTGTGTACACGCAGGTCGTCTCGAGAGAAACTTTACTGTTTTACTCTTCACATGGGGGGCATATGCAGAGGGATTTTGTAAATTTTCCCCCAACACTCCCAACACGTACATGACCGGTACACACACCAGAGTAGAGGATAATAATATAAGGGAGTTTGCCCCTGTGTGTATGGCCGTGTACACGCAGGTCGTTCCTGGAGAATCTTTACTGTTTTTCTCTTCACATGTGGGGCATATGTAGAGGGTTTTGTAAGTCTTCCCCAGCACTTCCAGCACATACACAACCAATACACAAAAGGGAAAAGAAAGGTATTAAATTTAGTGGTTCCAAAAAGAAAAGGAGAGGTGGTCGAAAAATAAAATTTTGATTTGCAATTTTGTTTCGCACGTGTAACACGTGTATTTATTACATCCAGAGAGAAGAAAGAGAAAATTTTGAGAGATGGTGAATTTTTGGAAAAAATTTTAATTTTTTGTTGAATTTTGATTTGGTCCGATTTTTTACACGTGTTCTTAGTGTTTTTGAATTTCAGAAAAAGAGGGAGAAATTTTTGACTTGGTTTTGATTTGAATGACACGTGTGAATTTTAATTTGTGGATGATCAAAAAATTCTGACTGGCGAAATTTTCACGTGTATTTGGGCTATTGTGCGATTTTTATAAGCGAGCAGGTAAAGAAGGTAAAAGCGTTGCATTCGTTGATAAAAATAAAAGGGTGTTTTTACGCTACGCGCGTATCTCATTCAGGTATCGGTTTACCCTTCAATCAGCTGATGTAGTACGTGCGTTGGCCGCGTTGTTTACGTTTCTGTCCATTCAACCGGTTGAGTGGCGAGACGGTGGCTTCGCGCCTTTTCACGTTATTAAAGGGTTATTAATTTTGCGATCGAAAGTTGTTGTGATAGAAAATTTCCAGGTAGCCAAATATTTGTATAAATACACTTTTGCTTTCCTAACCTTATTTTTGAGTGTACTTGTCGAAACTTGGGAGATAATTTTGTTTTATTCACGTGTGTGTAATTGCACGTGAAAAAGGTTCAAGATAAAAGCTGGGAGGTAGACAGGTTATCTAAGCTTGAGTGCATTTATTCTCGTTTTCTCGGTACTATATGTAATTTGTACATTCAATGCATTATACTACGATGCGATTAGATAATTATTATTTCTGAAATTGCTGACTTTTGAAAATCGATCGTAAA
This sequence comes from Pseudococcus viburni, assembly GCA_033439095.1. Classification (NCBI taxonomy): domain Eukaryota; kingdom Metazoa; phylum Arthropoda; class Insecta; order Hemiptera; family Pseudococcidae; genus Pseudococcus; species Pseudococcus viburni. Next base: position 1,263,039 of record JAVBJF010000045.1, read on the forward strand.
TTTAATTTAGGTTATCTAATCGGTTTGTAATATTTTGCCAATGTTTAATAATTTCATACAGTACTGAGAATTTTCATGTTTTGGGAAGAAGACCGAATTTTATATCACACGATTACCCTATTTACCGCTTGTACTCATGATTCATGTCTATTGCGGTTTTTTAATTAAATTTTCTGTTTCAGATTGCTGATTCTTTCGTTTTTATTTTGCTTTGGCCGGAAATGTTCTTTAGGTACGTTTTTATCTCGTACTTAGTCGTTAGTTACTCGTTTTAATTTGCTCCAGTCAGGGAATTCTTTCACTGGCACTCGATTGTGAGAATTGTATTACAATGGAAAGTGATTCTAAAGATAGACGGCGATAAGGTATTTCAGTCGTAATTTTACGTTAATTTTATCAAAAGGTGGGATTTTTATAGTTTCTTGTTTGATTTCAAAATTGGTCCTGAATGTTTTTACACTTGTACTTTCGCCGTCGCACGTGTGTTTTAATTTGTGGGAAATTTTGAGATGAAATTTTCAGGATTTAGGTTGTGAAAGATTTTGATTTCGCACTTTCTGTTTTTTATCAGTGATTTTTTAGATCGAAAATTGTGGGGAAAAATTTTGAATAGTTTTTGAAAGAATTTCGGTCTGTAATTTTGGTTCACTTTTGTCAAATGGGTGTGAATGTGAAAATTTTGAGTCTTGTTCGAAAGTGGGTGTTAATTTAGAAAAATTTTGATTAAAAATTTCGGGGTTTAATTTTGATCTCAGTTTATATGCACGTGTGGTGTTCAAAATCATTTTTACACGTGTATGTTTGAGTACTTCCTTGTTTCACTGCATTCTCACGATCGATTTCCGATGAAAGAATTTTAAAATTTTGGGTGTCACTCATTCAAAATTTGGGTTTTTCGATTTTTTACATGCTTTGCAATAATAATTCTTTTCATTACTCACGTTTTTTCGACGATTCTGACAGGTAATTATTTTTAACGAAAAACAGTGTCCTCTTCGACTTTGGACGTGGTATTCGGTGACTTATGTTCGGTATCTTCCGTCGATTGTTATCTCGCGATTTTTCTTGGGAAGATTCCGATTTTTATACGATGTCACGATTACGATTTTACGATATGGTGCGCGATCACACGATTTCGGTTCGAACGATGTAGTATATGATCACACGACTTTCGAGCGATATTCGATGTTATACATAAATGTTATACAATTCGATGTTTACACGAGGACGATTTTGTAACGAGTGAGTTCGAGGATGGTTAGAGCTTTTATTGTCGATAAGGTTTTCAGTGATTTGTGTGGGATGAGGGGTGCAGATTTCTGCAGTCAGGTATAGGACTATTGTTCAAAAGTGGATTGTTTTCTGTTTTGACATGGATTGGAATAATGATACAAGTTTTTGGAAAAGATAAAAAGGAAGAGAGAGAGAATAGAAAATAGAGAGAGAAGAAGAATGGGATACTGGGCTATTGCTTTTTAAGTTTAAAGGTGGTTGATTTTTTCTATATTGGTTCTGATGGAATTGATGGCTCACTCTCTGTGCGATGGCGTCGAGGCTTTTTAGCTGGTATGTCTGCCTCTGTAGGTGTTAAACGCTTCGTGGTCAGATTTGGTGTATTAAATCTGTGATACACCTGCAATCTCGCGATTTCGTCCGCCGGATTCTCATACATCTCATTCAGCTCTTTGTACATTTTTAGGGTTTTTTGGGTTAATTTTCCGACCACGCACGTTTGGGTTTCAGAATCGATGATGTAGAAGGGGATTTCAATTTCATAGGCCGCTCTCATGAATTTAATTACTGCGATTTCGGTCGAACGTTTTATGGTATTGGGGTGAATTTTAATCAGAACGTGGTTGGTTAATTTTATGATTTTGACATTTTCGGGGGAGGAAAAGTTTATCTCGTCAATTAGATTTTTCGAAATTGTGTTTATGAGAGCTCCATGGTCAAGAGATGCAATCAAAATTGTTCCAGGATTTAAAGTGAAAGTGGTGGTCTTTATAGTTTGCATTTCCTCGTTTTCGGTCAAGATGAAGTTTGTTTGTATTTCAGAATCTTCATCTGATTCGAGGTTTTTATTTTTGATTTTAGAGAATTTTTTACACGATTCCACCATATTTTTTATCGATTCAGAGTCGTTTTCAGAAGAGTCTATATAAAATTTCGGTTTTGGAGGGGTTTCTGTGTTTTCCGGAGTGCTGGTGGTATCGTTTTTGGGTCTTGAAGTGAAATCAAAGGTTTTATCAGAATCTGATGTCGTATTCCAAAATTCATCAGATGCTTTCGTTTCATTTATGGGGGAGGAATTTTGTGACTTGCCCAAGTCGATTTTTGAATTATTAATTCGCCATGAAATTTTCTGGTTTTGATTTTTAGATTTTTTAGAGGGTAAAATTGGGCTATAATTTTTAAATGGGCCAAAATCGGTTGGGGTCGAATAATTTTTATTTAGTTTGTACATTCCGAGCTCCATTTGATGCATGATTTCGTTGTACATTTTTCTCGCTATATAAAATCGTCTGTGTTTTTCTTCCAGGTAAAAGGCAGGTCTTAATGGCCTTACGTATCCGTAGCTGTCCATAGATGGTCTGGAGTATGCTTTTCCTAGTGCATTTGGCACTTTCTCACGTTCCATAAGAATCTCAGATGGAGTTCGCCACACGTGTACACGTGTATCTGATTTTAATTTGGCGATGATTCTTCGGATTTCGATGTATTTTCTCATCAAGATTGGGACTGCTGGATCAACACGTGGAATGACAGGTGGGAATAATACTACTATGGTTTTCAAATTTTTCACACAGAGTGAATTTATGACCTCTTCTAGGTCTTTTTCGATAGCTGGGTATGGACGGTTGGAAAAATTTAGTTCGAATTGGCCGAGAGATATTATGACGTGCTCCTTTGTGAATTTATATTTTTTAATTTTTTCGTTCAGGGATGAAAGAGACATCATATATTGAAAAATTGGGGTAGTTTTTTGTTGGGATTTTTAGTTCTTTCCAAAAAGTAGGCGATACCGTCACCTATAATTTCAAAATCTTTTAATTTTAGTCCAGAATTTTCGGTATTTTTTACGTTTTTGAGTTCGAAAGAAAAGTCAGTTTCTGAGCCAGAATTAATTTTGATAGGGGTTTTTGATGGGGATGTTTCGAATTTAATTCGTTTTATGACTTTTTGTCTTTTATTTTTCGCGAATTTTTTATTGGGAGAGTTTCTAAATTTGCGTTTTTCTGGCTTCGAAATTTTGGATTTTAATTCCTGTACTTCGTTTCTTAATTCCTGTGTTTCCGCATTTTCCGTGGTCAAGTGAGATTCATAATCTTCGCGTAAATCTCTGACACGTGCTTTTTGCGTTTGCAGATTTGTGTTGATTGTTTCTGCATATGCAAGGGTTTCGTGTATTTTCCCGGACTGCGTTTGAATTTTCTTTTTGATTTTTTCGATTGATTTTTCTTGGCCTTTTAGTTGTTTTTCTGTCGATTGTTGCAGGCTGATGATATCGAGTTCTAGGCCTAAAAGATTTCCATGATTCTGATCATGCAGTTCTCGTAATTCTTTTACTTCTTTTGTCTCTTGGCTTATGGCTGCCAGGTATTTTTCGATCGTATTTTCTAGCTTTTTCTCATTATTTTCCATCTCGATTTCCAAATTTTTGATTCTGTCCCTGATATTTGCCATAATTTGATCTTCTAATTTTGCGGTTCCAAAGCCTATTCTCGGTGTTGGTTCGGGTAATTTGTATGGATTTTCGTGTTTTTTGATTTTAGGACCTTCTTCTACTAGTTGGCTCAAAGTTTTTTGTACGTTTAATTTAAGAAGTTTGTCTATTGTTTTGGTCATCGAGTTCATTTCATGAGTGATTGTTTTAATTTTGTCAGCATAATGTAAGCTCGTTGGTTCCATGACGTCAGCTTCGAAAATACGGTCTTTTATTGTTGCAACGATTCCGGTCACTTCGTTTTCAAGTGTTTGTTTTTCCGAAAAAGTTATGTCAGAATCCCAGATTTTCCTTTTTGCCCAGATGTCGATTCTATCAATCGTTTCTTTGGCCTTTTCGTAGATGTCTATCTCGAATATCTCTTCATGGCATCCTAAGTCGTTTTCAGCATTTGTAGAATTTTCGTTTTCCAAATTTTGTTCTGGCAGAAGGGCCGAAAGTTGAGTTTTAATTTTTTCGATGTAATCAAAAGGGTTTTTCAAAAATTTATTTTCAGTTTTTTCATTTTGGTCATGCTTCTCGTCACATGCCATTTTTAATATTTTTTCGAGTTCAGGAGTCATCGATTCGATTAAATTTTGAGCCTCAAAGATTTTATTTTTGAATTTTTTAGAGTCACGGCGCATCACTCTCAATTCTACCCAGATGTCCTTGAATGGGCGAATTATTTTTCCGATGTTTTGCACCATTTCACCTTTTTTAATTTTCGAATCTGTAGATTTTTCAATTTTTTCTGCCATAAATTCAAAAAGGGTGGTTAAATTTTTGTGAATTTCCGCGTGCATTTTTAGAAATTCTTCGTTTTTTCTATCTTTATTTTTATGGTATTCTTCAACCAAGCCACGAATCGAATTAGCTAGGTTGTTGTATTCTTTTTCTATCTGAGTCCAAAGATCGCGAATTCCTATCATCTCGCTTTGATATTTTGTATGTGCACGTGGAAAAGTTTCAGCAAAGTCGATGTTGTCTAGAATTTCAGAATATTTTTCGAGCGCGAATTGATGGTACACTTTAGCGAGATATTTTATTTTCGGCGCGGTTGCGGAGTCACGAGGAGGAGTAGCATCGATGGTTTTTTCTAGATTTTTTGTTTCCGAAATTATGAAATTTTTAATTGTTTCGCGGCCTTTTGGCGCTATCGCGAGTCCACGTGTTAATGTTATTGCCCCAGACGCGATATCGTCTTCTATGTCCGCGATGGTAAAATTTAAGTTCGTGGAATTTTCGAAATTTTCTGCCCCAGACTGGGGGGACGTCTCGGTCGAATTTTTTCGCGAGTCTGCAGGCGATAATAACACACGCGTCGGAGATTGCGTCGATTGATTCATGATCGGGTTTCTCTTAATCGATGTAATATTATACCAATTTGAGAAATTAGTATTCGTATATAAAATCGTTTCAATTAGCATGCAATTCTTTATCCGCGTTTTTCTAATAAATCTACGCCCGATCACGAGCACCGGTCGGCACAAGTGAGCTAGATTTATTAATTTTTTGAAAGAGTTCTAATTGGTTATTGAATATTGGTCAATATTTCGATATCCAATCGGAATTCTTGTTCGAACTACACGTGTAGCTATTTCAATGTCTGGTCAGAGATTTTTTCACTTCACGTGCAGGTCTGTACTAAGGCTGTGGTCACAACAGTAGTACGCTGAAAATGAAGATAGAATTTTCGCGATTTTCATACGATACTTTTTACAGGTTCGGGATACGAGCTGTTGTCACTTTGACTTGGATCACACGAATGCGGGCTGCGATGTATTCGGCAGAGGTCTTCAGGTGCGATCTTTTGGCGGTTGGTGTTCCAAAATGGCGAATGGATGCAGGTACACGGGCTTGACCGTTATCCGATGGTATGCCGCTAATTTATTCAGCTCGTTTTGTGTCTGTTTCAGGAAAAGGAGAAATCGTGGGATAAAGAGGGAAGATAGGTAAGGATGACAGTTAGAAAAGGACAAGACTAATGATTTCTCTAGGATCAATAGGTACAGGTATAAGGAGGAATGACCGTTCAAGGCTGACACTGGCCTTTACACGTTGGAGGACCGTTACTTCATATGCGGTCGGTGGAATATATAATTTTAAGTGTTTTGTTCAAAAGGAAGTCGTTGCCAAAAAATAAAGAATACAAAATTAATGATGTTATACGACAATAGTATATTCTTTTACGATTCCTTTTGCTGCACCGGTGCATTTAAAAGATGAATTTTAATTTTTTGCCAAAGAATAGGGAGATGCACTTAGCGCAGGTACTCGATGTTATTGTTAGAAAGAGATGAAGGTTCGAGTTTGACAGTTGAAAGAGAGAGATGAATTTTGTAATTTTAGTTTTGAAAGATCTTGCATTAATTTTGGGTCAAAAAGGTAGGAATGTCGTTTTTATTTTCTCGGAAGGATTTTTTCACGTGTTTGTTTGCCAAATACACGCTGCTGTTTTGCTTCTGAGATGGGTATCTTGAATTTAGGGTTCGCGAGTTTAAAAATGGCGAATTTAGAATAAATTATTGTCAAACGGTATTTTTTACACGTATTTGTTGCCGAAATCTACGTGTGTATTTTTTACGTTAAAAGGTCGAAAAGGGAAATTTAGAGGGAATTTCTAATTTTGCTTAATTCTAAATACACGAAATAAATATGAAATGCACGTGAAATACACGTGTAAATAAAAATAATACTTAAAAATAGATCGGGATTTGGAAATGGTACTTAAAATTAGGTCGGGATTTGGGCATTTGGGACGAAATTTGGAATTTTGATTTGGGGAGGGAAAATTTTGTGGTTTTGTTGCCTGTTCTAATTTAAATTAGATTTTTTAGGCGCGATGTTTCGAAAAAGGGAAACGATTTTTTAGAGACTTTAATTTTGGCTCTTACATAGTCGAAAAAATTTGTACTTAGGAATTTATACTTAGGAATTTGAACTTAAAAATTTGGGTACTCGTTTTATAGGGAAAGCTTAGAAAAAATTTGAACTTAAAGATTTGTACTTAGAAATTTTGACTCGATTTTTGCTCATGAGTCGTCATAAATTTTGAAATTTTGCGGTTTTGGTTTTTTTGAAACACGACATCTGGATTATTCATCAAGTTAGAGGTCACAGGTAATCTATACCGTAGCATGAAAGCATGAGCATGATTACGTCGCCCTAGGCAGTCTATGATTCTCAGTTATGATTTTATCTTAAGATGCTTGTTTTCTCAGGTCATACTGAGTAACTTCGTGAGTCGCCGAAACACAATTTTGATGTTAGGTACTCAATTTGCACGTGTACTTAAGGTACTTTTTCTGTGCAAAGAGTTTAAATTTTGATTTTTTACCAAAAAATGGTTTGAGCTTATATTTTTCATAAGCTAATTACACGTGCACTTAAGGTGCTTTTTGAGTGTAATTTTGGTGGCAGAGTGCCTTACGTTATTTCAATTTTGAAAGTCGCGAAAATTACGTGTGCACATATGGTGCTTTTCCAACGTAATTTGAAAAAAATAAAAAATTTTCATCTCACCATGGTATTTGATGAGGCATCATCCTTCGGTCTTGTGAAGTTGGCGTAGTTTGCACCGACGAGTGCTGGACGGTGGAGAAGATGGGACGAAGGGGGCCAGTGCTTCGCCAGAGAGCTTCTCGCAATTTTCCTGGGCTCCGGCGGAAAATTGCTGGGTCATAGGGACCGTGTCCTGGAGACGTTGGTGGTGAGGCTGGGGGAGCTACCCCCAGGTGCCAGCAAGCTCCACGTCGTTGGGCGCCAAATGTAAAGGAATGAACGTGGGTTCGGGTCTTAGTCGCCTGCACCCTCGCACATGCAGACTCCACGCACCTTACATACACCTACTCATACGTGTAATAAGTTATAACACAGTTATGCACGATATTATAAGCTTTATTGCACGGAGATAATTTAAATTTGGCGTTAGTTTATGAGAAACAAGTCTGTTTCCCATAAACAGTCGCTACTTAAATATTTACCCTAACGTAACGGGAACCACGGAGTATTGGTCAATTGGGGACCGAAGTCCCCAATCCCGAACATATCCCTAACAGGCTACGAACGGCTATCGCGATGTAACTACGAACGGACACCACAGCAATTGCTAACACAATCCAGCTGCCAATACAATACTAAAGATGCGTACCTGCGAGGACACAGAGTACAGCATCCTGCGAACCTACCCAGGACAGTGTTACCACTGTAGCTTGGGGAGAAAGGGCCATATATCCCTCTTACAGAAATATTGCTGAAAAATTGAAAAAATTGAACGTTTTAAACATTTAAGGAGTTTTATAATTTTTTATCCAATTCTGAAAACATTGAACTTTTTACTATTTTTGACAACTTTCATAAATGACAGAGAGAAATAATAATTTTATGCACTTACCTGTTTTGTTAACTTTTGGAGAATTTAGCATAATTTTATGCAAACCTTCGAAAAGTTTTGAAGTTTTTGAAATGAGTTTCAATTGAATTTTGATGCTTTGTTTTTGATCAAATTTGAAAAACACCTACCTACGGATTTTAGTTTGTTAATAAAATTGTTATCTTTGAGAACAACAATCAGAAAAATACAGAGAATAAAAATGTTTATAAAAAATTATAATTGTTACCTAAAATGACAATTTTGTTCAGAAACTCAAATTTTTATTATTTTTATCAATAATGGCGATTTTTACTATTGAGGTACGCCAGAGGCGCCGTCAAGAGGGGGGCCCGGGGGTGCCAGGCCCCCGGAAATAATTCTGAGCCCCGCTTGCCCCCCCCCCAAAGTTATGTTGTATTTATAAATTTACATTACACTTACATCAGATAAGATTTTCAAAGCATTAAAACATGAAAAAATGTCTTTTTAGAGCATTAAAAATCCAATTTTTTCAAAGCTTCGCCCTCGCTTCGCTCGGGCATGAACAAAATCACAATTCTATGATCTATTTAAGACGAAAGGGCAGAAAAGGCTCCCTTTTTACCCCCTCCCCATTTTTAGCAGGTGAAAAAAGTCAGTCTCCACTCCCCCTCCCCTCCCTCTTTTCCATTTCGAAAAAGCAAAAAAAGTTGTCCAACACACGGCCCCGTTTGTGCCCCCCCCCCCATTTTCGATTCTGACGACGCCACTGAGGTACGCACGTAAAAAACATATTCCCCGGATTTCGATACATACTTTTGAGAAACTATTTTTTTAGGCAGTGGGGTAAAAGTATCTAGGAAATTCGCCAGAGTCGTTAAAAGTTTGAGAAAACGTATGCATTCAAAAATTGACCCAAAAAAAGCTCCAATGAGATCATTTTTCAAAAATTTTAAGATTTCAAAAATATCAACGATTTTGCTTTTTTTATTTCAATTTACTTAATCCTTTTTAAATGTTAAAAATATTTTTCAACTTGTTGGTAAGTATTGCTAATTTTGAAAATTGTGACAATTTGTAAAAAAAATTTCAAAAACACAAACATTTTCAATACCTACTTTTGATAATTTTAACTTTTGTGATTTGTGATGCTATTAAAAATTTATACTTTGATGGTTTTATTGTTTTTTCAATTTATTTGCCTAATTATCAAAACCTTTTAAATATTTTTATATTTTTGAAAATTTTCAAAAATGTTAAAGGTTTTATACAGTTTTTAGAAATTTTGATAATTTTAGTCAAGTTTTAAATTTTTGGACGTTTTAAGCAAGTTTTGAAAAAATAATACACCGACAATTTCCACTCTCTCATTTCTAAATCAGTGAAATTTATCAAAAATCACTGAAAATCAGTGAAAATTCACTGAAAAATCTGTAAAATTCTTTGAAGAATCAGTGAAAAATCAGTAAATTTCACTGATTTTTCCTGTGCTGCAATTCTGACTGTTTATCAGTGATTTTTCACTGATTCGCAATGAGAGAGCATGAAAATTTCAAACATTTCTCTGTAATGAAATCATCAAAAGTTTTGTTAATTTTAGGTTTTTTTTTGCAATCTTCAAGATTTTTCAATTCATAAAAAGTTCTGCATTTTTTAGAAATGAATTAGGTATTCTGACTTTTGACAATGCTGAAAACGAAACGATTGTTTTGTTGTCTTCTAGTCTTCTACTCAAAAACGAATGATTGAACGATTCGATCATTTTGGTATTTGTTGAAGGGAAAATAAATTTTATCCTGATGTTCTATGTAATTTTGTTCAGGTAGATTTGTTATTTTTATTGCAACTTTTTGAACGTTTTGGTTAGATTTTTCAAAATTCACTAATTTTTGGAAAAATTCTGAAAAGTTTAATCAGTAATCACATTTCTACAGAATGTTAGACCATATAAAAATTTAAGTGGTTTTCAATTTTTGATTTTTAAAAATTAACCAATTTTTAAATTTGACGATTTTTTTTGTCTGCATTCCCTTGAGGTGAAATTAATTGATAAAATTCAACAATTTTAGAAAAATTTTACAATTTTAAAAAATTTACGAATTGGTGGAAAGTTGACATTTTTAGAAAAATTTGACAGGTTTGGAAAACTTGCAATTTTGGACCCTAACAGTTCTTGAAATCTTCAAAAATTTTGAAAAAATTCAATATTTTTAAAAAATTTGACAATTTTAAAAAACTTGATCATTTTTTTTTAAATTTCCAATTTTGAAAAAATTTGACATTTTTGATAAGTTTTGACGATTTTGAAACGCAATATTACCGAAATATTCTAATAATATTGTAGCTCTACCAACACGTAGTAACAATGATTTCACAATTTTAAATTCTTTTTTTCATTAAAAACATAACGAAACCGTTCGTTCAATGGTTCAATCAATCAATTTACAATACTTATACCTCATCAATTCTCCATTCTCTTCTCTCTCTTCACCCCTTTCCTGTAATACCTCACTAAAACGATAAACAAAATACGAGTTGAATGCCGAGAACAGTCTAAGACTCCACGTACCCCGCTAACTTATCGCTACCGGTACGACTGCTTGTGGAAAAGCTCGCGAAAAGTTGCAATTTTACATTTCGTTATAAATGAAATCGAACGAAACGTCACATATAACGACATCTCCGCGTGCACCGAGATAACGCTCCAGCGGAGAAATTTATTCGATCGTTAAGTAACGAAATGAGACTTGTTCGAGAAAACCTTAGGTAACGTCTTCGATAAACATTATTCTTGTTCGGCGTTGTTTGTCCCTTTTAGCCTAGTTTTCTCCCTTGCTGCTCGACTCCATCTCGACGGACATAAAAGATGGTATTTTCACGTGCGCGTACCATTTCCAGTGAGTTTTTTTTCTTTTTTTGCCTTCATTCTTTTATTCGCGTAGGTAGATGTACTTTTGGACTTAATTTCAAGGCGGTCGCGAACAAAAAAGTGGTATTTTTCATTGTCTTATAAACGTCTATTTTGCGAGTCTCCACGAATCGATTTGTTTGAGACAAAAAATGATAGTCATCTGAGGTAACTACCCATAAGTTAGTAGAATTGGGATATTTTACATAGAGACAGTGACGTTTCGAAGACATTTTGCTGGGGGGGGGGAGAGATCTGAGAAAATTTCAACTCAAATTTTCAATTTTCCCAACTATATGATACTTAAATCAATTAGATTTGTTTACTTCCTCACAATGCTCCTTTTTTACTACAAACCTACCCTGGATTTCAACCCAACTAAATTTTACGTGGAAGATACCTGCTGCGAACATGATTGAAAATTTCGAAAATCAATTTTTTCAGGCACAAAACAGGCTGATTTTTTTTGAGGGGGGGGGGGGTGAATGTCACAAATTTACGAACCGAACTACATTTTAAAGGAGTTGCCTCCCTCCTTCTCTCATTCTCATCATTGCTTATTCCAAATTTGCCATTTTTTAAAAACTTATTACTGATTTCATTAAGGGTGAAGTTACCGCAAAATTTTTTTCATATTACTTTTCTGCAGAAAAATTGAACGAGACCAAAGTCATAAACCAGAAACAAAAACTCGCGAAGTTATCAGCCAAAAATTATTTTGAATAAGTCAAAATAAAAATTATTAATATTTTCAACTGTGCTTCACTTTGCAAAAAAACGACAATTTTTATTTCAAAAGTTCACATTTTTTAATTCAAGTTAAAATTTCAGAGAATTTATCCCAATTAGTTTGTAAGTAAAATGAAAAGAAGTACAAATAAATTTTACAACCTTTTTTTTTCACTTGTACATTTAATAGCAAATCTCATGATTTTTCTCATTTTCGTTTTTTGTGAATATCTTTTTGAGTTTTAACTTTAGAATATGAGACGCAGCCAGGGATACCCGACCATATGTCGGAAAAGTAAATTTCGAGAAAAACGCAAATTAAGAAAAAATGACCAAAAATATGGAAATTTTTTTTTTTATCAATTTGTATACTATGAACCCTCTACTTTCATATGAGAATAGGTTCAGGTCCCAAAAGTGTCATCTTCTTGGTTAAAAAACGAATTTTGCTGAAGGCCTCTGAGAAATTGAAACCATACCATATGTCGGAATTTTATAAAAATATGTAAAAATTTACAACAAAAAATCAAAATTGAAGAATCGATTATCGAAATTGAAAAATCGAAATTGAAAAATCGATTATCGAAATCGAAAATTCAATTTTTTCCCGTTGAAACTCTTCATTTCGATTATCCGGATATTTGTTGACACTAATTTTCAAAGCATGATTTTCACCGTTTGGTTTGTAAAGTTGTTTGACTTGCACTATGATTTCATTTCTCAATGCACGTAATTTCAGGTTCGTTTTAATGAACTACAGTGGTGTACGATTATTAAAAAAACAAATTTTGTACCAAAAATGTCATTATTTCTTGAAAAAAGATGATTCCCGACATATGGTATGGTTTCGATTTTCGATGCCGGCAACTTCTGGAAGGGGTCAATGACCCAAAGTGATGTAAGAGGACGTAAATAAACCATTTCCGATGAGAAAAGTCGTTTACAGAACATCATTTTTTTTTTATTCATTGAAAACAGTTCCAAATTTTGTTTTGCGTTTTTCTCAAAACTTTGATTTTTGAAAATCATTTTTTGGTAAACTTTGAAAAATCATAGAAAATTCATTTCTCAACCTTTTTTAATGCGGTTTGCGCTATTCGAAAGGTACAAGTCTGTACTATTTATAGAGTCAAAAAAACGAAAAAAAAAATTTCCGACATATGGTCGGGTATCCTTGGCTGCGTCTCATATTGTAATTTTGGTTTCATTCGTTTTGTCTGCGAAAAAGAAATATGAAAACAACACGATAAATTATTTTCAAACATTGCAGGGTATACTTACTTCTGGGATTGGACGGAATTAAGAACCCAAAATTTGAAATTAAAATTTTGAGTTCTTTTACTAAAAAATTCATTTAAAATATTAAACAACATTTTTTGGTCCCAACCGTTTGGATACTTGTGCATTTTTTAAACTTTTTTGAAATTTTCTAACCAAAATGATTCAAATCGTGAGTTTTTCCAAAGTGGGAAAATGTGAAATTTTTTTCAAGGAAAATATGAAAATTTTTCCAACTTGGGAAAATATCATATAAAAAATTTTCCAACTTGAAAAAATATGATCAGAAATAGTGAATTTTCCAAATCTGAAAAAATATGAATACAAATAGCAAATTTTCTTAACTTGGGAAAACATGAGCTTAAATTAGTGATTTTTTTTTAAATTGGGAAAATATGAGCAAAAATTAACGAATTTTCCGAACAACAACGTGGGAAAATCTGAGCATAAACAGTAAATTTTCCTAACTTGGGAAAATATGAGCTCAAATTAGTGAGTTTTCTCAACTTGGAAAAATATAAGCATAGACAGAAAATTTTCCTAATTTGGGAAAATATGAGCACGTATAATTTTCCAATTTGAGAACACATGAAAAGAGTATGGCCGGATAAGGGGTGAATTTGGCCCCAGGCGCGTTTGGGCTCCTAAACACCTCAAGTAGCGTATATTGACCAGAATTTTTTTTCACAAAATTTTGGACCCCCCCCCCCCATTGAATTTATGGCCATTTTATTGCATTATTTTCAAGAATTTTTCATTTCAACGGAAATGAAGGAAACTTTTTGTTCTATGGCACAAAGTTACATCTCATAGAGGTGTATTTATGATAATTTTTTCAACAATTTTGATGCACTCCTTCACGTTTTTTTCAGCTGTTTGAAGTTTTCAATCGTAAAAAACACCACATAAGCGAAGAGCGACCACCCAGAAAAAATTACTAAAATATATGTACGTTTTATGTAGAATTTTGCTATGTACTTGGTTTTGGATATTTCTTCGAACTAAGGGCCAAAAATTGCGAAACCCCGTACAGAAATGTTTTCATTTTAGCAGATTTTTCAAAATTTGAGCGTTATTTGCAGAAAGAAATGACTAGATGAAAAAACCAATCCCATATTCGTGTTTAGCAGGGCAAAATACCCCGAAACCACCTTTTTCGCGATGATTTTGCTTAAATTTTCAAAATTCACTATTAATTGGAAGGTGGGAGGGGGCTCATTGGATAGAGAAAACTTTAGAGAATACGAATCGCTTGCTGCATCAAAAAGGACATATGAGGAGCTGAGAATCAAAACTCACTTTTGCCAGGTAAACGAATTTCGAGAAAAATGCAAAAAACTGTTTTAGTAAAGTTACCGACCGTCGAGTGTGCTAAAATAGTCGTATATTGTCAAGTAGGACCTGAAAATAGGATTCCCTGAAAAAAAATTAAATTTCGATCACATGCCCTTCTTATGATGAAGCGAGAAGAATGGCAAAAGTGAGTTTTGACTCCAACATGCATTTTTTTTTACAGCTACATGCAGCTACCAAAAGTTTCGTACAATCAAAGTAGTAGAGACTGATAAAAGAAATATTTTTTTCCTCTTGACATTTTTGCTCTAAATCAATTTTCTTCGAGTTATGAACCAATTTTAAAATGCATTTCAAAATTAATGCAAATTAATGCATTTCGAAACTGGTTCGTAACTCGAAGACGATTGATTTTGGGCAAAAATGTCAAGAGACAAAAAATGTTTCTTTTTCCAATCTCTGCCTATTGGTTATACGAAATTTGTTTGTAGATGGCAAATGTGAGTTTTGATTCCAAACCATGATTTCAGCTGCGATTTTCTACCCGAAAAGAGCAGTTTAGGAAAAAAGTAAAAATACAAGGTTGTAGAGCGTATAAAACTTCTTCAGAATCCGTCATAAAAACGAAAAAAAAAATCGTGCCAAAAGTGAGTTTTGATTCTCAGCTCCTCATATGCTGAGTTATGCTCTTTTTGTTGTGACACATTCTTTAGAAAAATTTGATAATTTTAGGACAATTTCAGAAAAATTTGTCAATTTTAGACAAATTTGACAATCTTAGGAAAATTTGACAATTTAAGGAAAATTTGACAATTTTAGTATTTGATCATTTTATTTTGGAAAACATAATTGTTGCTTTAAAGCAAAAACTTTTAAATCATGGATATGTTTTTTTTGTCTTCCACTTCTAGAATGCTCTTTTGTCGGGCCTCCAATTTTTCAAACCCTATCAAAAACTAATAAAAATTGAATTGAAAAAAAATTTCGGAATTTTTTTCAAAACCAACGGAACAATGTTAAATGTCCAAATTTTCGGGAAAAATTTGGTGATATTAGAAACATTTTAGCAATTTTGGGAAAAAATTGACAGTTTTAAGGAAAATTACCAATTTTTAAAAAAATTAATCTTCAGAAAAAAATCAACAGTTTTAAAAAAATGTATAAATTTTAGAAAAATTTAATAACCTTAATTAGTTTTAGAAAAATTGCAATTGCACCAAATGAACTGCCTAATTCATCTTTTTTCTCCCCAATTGTACCTGTATTTTAATTATTTTTGCTCAGTTTTTAACTATTTCTGATTTTCATTGTAGCCTGTCCAAGAAGTTAAAATATTTCAATTCGATTTTTCAACCCTGCTATTTTTCAACAAAAAATTTTCTTCTCACTTAAAAACAAATTAAAAAATCGACGATTTTCAAGATTAACCCACCGAAACTCCAATTACTCACTCCACTATGTGGGCGAGAAAGCGAACCACGCTCATCTGCAGTCCAAATAGTTCACTCGTATAAATGAATAGGTAGATCACTGAATTATGAAATATTCGTCACCTATCAAGGGTCGCATTTACAATTCTCTAAAGACACGACGACGACACCACAAACTAGGAAAATTTCCCCGACACCGCGTTTAACACTTTATAACTTACTATACCTTCTAAGCAGAGCCCATTAAGTATTCGTGAATACACGACTGTGTTGCGCCAGCTCGCCGGAGCAATATAATTTTAGACTTTAAAGCCGAGCTAAGAACTGTCATAATTTCATAATCAAGCGAATTATTAGACTACTTCCAAGGCGCGTTCTACGGCTCATCTTTTGGTGAAATTTTTACATCCGTTAATTACGATCATTTACAAAAAGGCTTGCCTTTAAAAAGGCAAACAAATTATCGCAGGTTACCCCAATCATTATACCACGAAGCTGCGTACTTTTTAGCCGTGTTAGCAACATCTCCGAATCATATACTAGTGCAATGCAAGGTGTGTGGGGCCGTAGGGGTGTGTACCCACGACACCACTCATTTATTATAACTATTTACGGTGACTACTATGTACATACATAACGAAAAGATATACACAAACGTGCTATTATAACATGCTCTTAAAAATGTTTTATATTATGATATCCTTTATCCATGCACGCATCCGTATTCCGCAGCTTCTAGCGAGTTTCTTTCTTCGAGCGATATATCTTTGTTATGATACGCAATTAGTCACGTCTGTAACTCATTAAGTCATCCTTTTGCCGGTTCGGCTAATTTCTTGTATACTCTTTTTACCGTATAGCCCGAGTTTAATTTGTTGACGAGAGTTTTGTTTACATTCGTATGCCAACGTTCTACGTACATACGAGCGAGAGCAATCTGCACGTGAATTATGAATACTTAATAAAGTAGTCAACCTTTTTCTCCGTGAAAGTGTTTTTTCTGTGTATTTTTTTTGAGTTAAAAAACCTCTTTATGAAGGGACGTACCGATAGGGGGAGAGGGGAAATACCCCATCACCCGAACGGGGTTTTCAGTGTTGAGTTGGGAAAACTCGCCATATCTACCCATGAATTGGGGAAATGAACCATTTTCATTCATATTTTTCCAATTTGGAAAAATTGATGAGTTGTACTTCTCATTTTTTTTGTAAAAAAGCGAAAAACAATGATAATTTTCTGTAGGAAGATTTTCCATTCGTATTCATATTTTTTCATTAAATAAATTGAGAAAAGGATATGGCCGGATAAGGGGTGAATTTGGCCCCAGGCGCGTTTGGGCTTCTCAACACCTCAAGTAGTGTATATTGAGCAGAAAAAATTTTTCATAAAATTTTGGACCCCTACCCCCCTCCCCCATCGGATTTATGGCCATTTTATTGCATTATTTTCAAGAATTTTTCATTTCAACGGGAGTGAAGGAAATTGTTTGTTCTTTGGCACAAAGTTACATCTCATAAAGGCGTATTTATGATAATTTTTTCAACTTCTTCGAACTAAGGGCCAAAAATTGCGAAGAACCGTACAGAAATGTTATCATTTTAGCAGATTTTTCAAATTTTGAGCGGTTTTATACAGAAAGAAATGACTAGATGAAAAAACCAATCCCATATTCGTGTTTAACAGGTCAAAATACCCCGAAACCACCTTTTTCGCGATGATTTTAATGCGAAGTTCGCAATTTCGGTACCTACATTGCATGTTTGATTTCCGAGAATTTGCGTAACTGCAATGTTTAATTTTTTCACTGTGCAGATGATTGTAAAATTTTAAAATTTTAATGAAGTGTTTTTTTAGTTAATTTTTCATCATAAAATTTAAAAAATAATAAAATTCGTCCAAAATGTATTTTTAGCATTTTTTTGTAACCAAGAAAATGAATAAAAGTTGTCGTTTTTTAAAGTGCGATATATCCGCTCCCTGAAGAGATAATTTGAAATTTTTTTCTCGAAAATGTTCCTTTTTTCATTCTCTTTAACTTTTGTATGAAGGTTTTTTTTTCAATTTTCACTTCCGGAAAAATTATACGTCATCAAACGTAGAAGGGTCGAAATGAAATTTTGTCACAACAAAAAGGACATATGTGATGACGAACGAGAAAAGGGACCTCCCGACTAAAACCAACTTTTCGAGAAAAACGCGTTATTTCTTGGAGGGAGAGGGAGGTGTACTGGATGGTAGAGCGATGTTCCCGCGACGGCTATCTGTTTTATCCGAACTCGGGACGGTTTGTGGAAGAGCCTTTTTTTTTCACCAGGGACTGTGACTGTGTAGCGAAATGACAGACGTACAATTTTTTCAAAAAGAATATTTTTTTATCAACGTAATTTTTTTCACAATCAAGTTTTTTTATCAACTAAAATTGTTTCAGCACTAAATTTTTTTCACGACTGAAATTTTTTTGTGAGTACAATTTTTTATCTACATACATATATTTTTTTTCTGAATTCAATTTTTTTCTCAACTAAATTTTTTTTCAAATTAAATTTTTTTTCAAATTAAATTTTTTTCAAAACCAAGATTTTTTCCTCACTGAAATTTTTTCTGGTGTACATACAATTTTTTCAACATTAAATTTATTTCTCAACTAAATTTTTTCCCGAAGTAAGTACACTTTTTCATCAACTAAAATTTTTTCCGAAGTACAATCTTTTATGAAAGAAATGAGGTAATTACCGCGAATTGCGGTAATTTTACAAAAATACCATTATTATACCCCCAAATGTATGGTATTTATTTCTTTTCCCCCGAAAATACATAGGTAAGTATATTACAACTCTGCAAATCAACGAATGACAAAAAAATATTTTTTCACTCTTGAAGAAAAATTTAATTCTAGTTGAAAATTCATTTCAGTTGTGAAAAAAAATTTAGTTGATGAAAAATTTAGTTCATAAGAGATTGTATTTCAGAAAAAATTTAGTCGAGAAAATAATTTAATGTCGAAAAAATTTTAGGTGAGAAAAAATTTAGTCGATAAAAAATTGCACTCCAGAAAAAATTTCAGTCGTGAAAAAATGTTGGTTGTGAAAAAAATTAGTGGGTCCCTTTTCTCATTCCTGTGCTAAAAAAGGGGAAAATTCAAAAATTTGCAATTTCAGGGTGCACGAATCCCATATTATTTGATGAAAAAATCGTTTTTCAAAATTGAAACGTAATTTTGGTTGGGAGGTCCTTTTTCGGTCGTTTTTTGGTCGAGAGGTCCCTTTTCTCATTCGCGATCGAAAAATCAATTTTAAGGTATGAAACCATCTTCAGCCGATTTTTAGGGGTATTTAACATATGTAGATTAAGCCAAAAAAGTGAAAAACGATTTTTTGGTCGGGAGGTCCCCTATTCTATTCGTTATCACAATTATAACTCAACCTTTTGTTTTAAATATAGAAAAAAATAGAGGAGATATCAAGTGATGGGCGAGCTGTTTTCTTGTAGAAAAAAGATGAAATTTTAAGGTAACATTTTTTCCACAGCTCAATTCCTTGATTTAGTATTAAAAAAAGTATACTCAAACTTCAATCGCGATTTCCCAAAAACGCTATTTTTTATATATGTCCATTTTGCTGGACACGTTCAATTGTCAAATTTTTCTGAAATTGTCAAATTTTCCCAAGATTGTCAAGTTTTCCTACAACTGTCAAATTTTCCTCAAATTGTAACATTTTTCAAAAATTGCAAAATTTTCCAAAAATTGCCAAATTTTCTCAATTTATTGTCAAATTTTTCTAAAGTAGGTCTATTATTAAAAATTTTCGAACATTAAAAAATATTCTAGAAGTATTGAAAACTATCAAAGATTTACAAAATAATTTCATAAATTTATCCAAATTCTCAAAATTGTTCAATTTTTTATTTTGTAGGCCTGTAAATTTAAAAAAAATGTTTAAAAACTTTACTAACGTAATAATTTGTAAAAAGTTTTGAAAATTTTTGAATTTTGAATTTTTTAAAATACAATTATTAGGTACCTACTACCTACCTACAATTTTTAAAAGTAGCAAAACTTCATAATCATTTTTTTTAATTTTAAAAATGTTAAATAATCCAAATTTGAAAGTTCAAAATTTATAAAATCGTCAACATATGAAAAAGTTTTGGAACTTGGCTAAAAATCATTTATTTTGGAATCAAAATTTTCGAAAGTAAAAATCTGCAATATTTTTAAACTCTTGATCAAAGATTGTCAATACTCAACTTTAATATTGTTGAAATTTGTTTTCAGTAGGTACTTACTTAATGGTTAAAAGAATAATTTCCTTGTATTAAAATCAGAAAAATATTCAGAATTATGAAATTAAGAGTTACGTGAGGGGAAATATCTCCACTTTCTCAATGAATGGACTAAAATACTCTGTTGATAATGCTGGGAAAAAGTTCACAATTCCTTTAATTATTTTTGTACATAAATATAGGTATTCATGGTCTGCGTTCAACAATTTAAAAAAAAAATCTATTCGCCTAAGTACAGTTACACCTGCTGTAGAGACCTCATATTCGAAACTTCGCAAGTGGATTTTTTCTCACTGGGACTGGAATCATGGATAGGTATTTAAATCCGAGATATTTTTTCATATCACCCTTTTTCACGTATATACCCGTACTTTGCGTATTAATTAAGAGTTTATTCTGGGGAAACTTATTTTTCAACCCTTTCGAAATAAAAACTCTATTTCTCTTTTCCATATGCTCTCATCCTTTGCCAAATTCGTCTGCATATTTTCGTAAACATAACTCAACGTAGGAATCAGAAGAGGAGAAGAGGGAATAGGGAAATGCAAACTTGAAGCAAGTCAGGCTATCGAAATACCTTTATGTTTTTGGTCGTCGCACAAAGAAAACATTATCGTTACATGGTGTATTTTTTCTTGTCATTTCGACGTTTTTCTTTTATGTAAAAAATTTAATTTCACCGGAGAGTTGGCAAAAGGTAAGTGAACTTATACAAAGTGGCTTTTCTATTGTGGACAAATGTATTCGCGATGTCAAACGACACAACGTTTATGCTTTCTCAAAGGAAACCAAATTTCACCGGTGAATTTGTTTATTACTGCTGCGAGTTCAGGTAAAGGAAAAATAATACCCCGAGGTTGTTTTAAATATTCTACAATACGAAAATCTAATACTTTGAAGGAAGGTTTTTTTTGTCCAGAGTTTTTGTGTGTTAAAATGTTTCAAGCTTATTGTTCCAAAACGTCCGAGCCAAAAGTTATTCTGCAGATTTTGAAATGAAAGTTTAATAAGCTACAAATGTTCGTGTTGTACGAGTACGTATTTTACTTGTAAACCCCCTTGTACGTATTTCAAGAAGAGGGATTCGTATACCACGATAATCCAACAGATGATGAAATCTCATTGGCATACGAGATTTCGACTCC
The DNA here is from genome assembly GCA_033439095.1 of Pseudococcus viburni. Classification (NCBI taxonomy): domain Eukaryota; kingdom Metazoa; phylum Arthropoda; class Insecta; order Hemiptera; family Pseudococcidae; genus Pseudococcus; species Pseudococcus viburni. The sequence goes on from JAVBJF010000045.1 coordinate 1,284,163, forward strand.
CTTCTTTCTCTCGATGCAGAATATTCCAAGTTGGGACAAAAAGCTCGTTCGAATCGGAAACACAATGCCATCATTAACGAATCTCGCGTCTAGTATTCCACATGGCGATAACCCTCATTTCGATGGTCACAAAAAATATATACTTTATTTGCAATTACATCGATTCGCGGTGTCGTACAAACGCTTCTGCGGTGGCAGTCGACGAGTTAAACTGTACTCGGCAACTATTTATTATCATTAGCTTTGGCATTTAATATATAAACCGCAGAAGGGGCCCTGAAAAAAAATTAATTTCGAAAAGAAAAGAGATTGCGTTGTGGCGAAGATAAAGACCTCCTACGCGCATCAGCTTCCATTCAAACATCAACCCCTTATTTTTTAATAAAATTAATTGTAAAATACGAAGGTATTATCTTAGTCTTATTATATTCTTTAATACCGAAAAAAATATTGAGTTTTAGCATCGTTTCTTCCCTGCTACTTCCTTCATATACATAAACCTCGGCCTCGTCTCAACATAGATTAATTATTTTCGCCGGTACAGAGAAGCAAGCTGTGGAAACTGCAGCGAAAAAAAAAGCCACGTAACGTTTAACTTCTCCCATGTCGCGTTACAGCATCAGCCAGCAGATTTTCGACGATGAAAAATTCAACGTGAAAATTTTAAATTAATGTTCTCCAAAGTACCTACATCTAGTTAACGTTAAACATTGATAAAAAAATACGCACGCAGTCCGGAACTCGAGGAAATGGAACTTAAAGTCTTATCTTGCTAACATAATTTAATATCGCCGGTGCTTTTTTTTTCCTTCTTCGCACCAGACTGGGAAACTAGATAGGGCGCAATCTGTCAGTTTAAAGTTTTCACGTATAGTTTGTCGGGTATTTTGAAAAAAATAGTCGAGACTGCAGGCGAAAAAAAACCCACCTAGACTTGAACTATGAGATGATACGAGTACACAGTTTTTATAGTTAAACTTTATTCAATTTTAGCTCAAAGTGCAGAAGTGAACTTTACTCGTAAAAATAAATCGTTTAGAAGGGCTTTTCTCGTGAAATGATTTTTTTTTTCGTATAAAATTTTTCATTTTATTTGACTATACGGATTTGGAATATTTTCGCTGCGAAGTGGCGAATAATTCCTGCGTTTTTGTTCATCCTACCTGGCGGTGGAAATTTTTCGGGAATTTCATAAGTTTTATAATTTCGAATGTTTATTCAATCTACGTGCGTGATTTTATTCGCAAGTTTACTTATGTAATCTTGGAAAATTGGGAAAATGTCGAAAATTTGAATTGAAAACGTGGAGATTTTTGAAAAATACGATTCCACGGGTTCGGTTTGGTTCAAAATTGAAAAATCCTAAAATAACAAGCTACGAAAAACGAATTTATAAATATAATCCTTATAGGTGCAGCATTCTTGGAATTTTGGTTCAGAATGAAAATGTTGTTTCGTGAAATATTGTGGTGGTGGGGGAGGGGGAGGGGGTGATGACATCAGGGCGATTATTTCAGAAGTACATAAAACTAATCACCATCAAAGTTGAGAATTTTTAAGAATTATTGTAATTTGTGTTGGAAAAATTTAAGAATAATTTTGTATCTGAGTTTGTGGGGTTGAACGAATAAAATTTGAAAATTTTCAACAAATGAAAATTTTTTCCAATTTTTTTTACTAAAAATGACATTTTTAAGAGATTTTTAAAAATGGTCTGCACGTTTGCAACGTTTCCAACTGAAATTCAATTTTTTCCAAAGTGCAACTTCTCCATAAAGGTGGTGGAATGAAGGGCTAAAAATGAAAAATTTTCGATTTAGGGAAATTTTATAGTTTTTCTTACTCAAATTCAATTTATTCATCTTAATTTATAGCATTAAATTTTTTTTCAAATTTTTTGAAAAACCCACTTTTAGGACATTTTTTAGTAGGTATTGAACAAAAAATTCCAAAAATCTCAAAAATTGGACCAAAATGTAAAATTGTGCCAATTTGGGCAACGTCTGTGTCAAAACGGATCCTCATCAAAGCTCCGATTTCAAATTTTACAATCATTTCGCTTTCAAATTTGAAAACAAAATTTAAAAATAATCTTAAAATATCTATTTGAGAAAACTATGTAGTTCATCAACCAATTAATATTGTTTAAATTCTGCAAGTCCAAAATCATTTTGGAAAGTACTTCGATCTCAAAAAGTGAAAAATTTAATGTAGTTAATAGTATTTTAGGAGTAGGGAATGGGTAAAATCTCATCTCACTCACCAGTTTTTAAAAATCTGTATTTCTTTACATACCTATTTATTCATCTAATTTTTTACCACATTGAACTCTGAAATGAACCAAATTTGGTATTGTATGATAACACAGGGCGACACGAATTTTGTTTTTGGGTTCTCATTGCCAAATTTGGGTTGCTTTTATGTAACTAATAAAGGAAAAAAATTTTTTGACCAAAGTTTGCTTTGGGGTGGGGGGGCAAAAAACTGATTTTTCGAGGTCAATAAGCCTGAGCATTACAAAAAAAATTGAAAACATTTTTTTTTGGACTAATCTTGTAGGAAATTTCACGGCGAATCCAATGCCGCAAACCGCAGACCTCCGTCTCTTTTTTAAAAAATGTTACAGCTCATTCTTTCCAAAATTTTGTGAAAAAATCGCATTTTTTTGTTTTTTTTTTCGCAAAGAAGTGAAATTTGAAAGAAAAGTAAGGGCTTTAAGGCCATAATGACCATGGCAAGAGTTGTAGTAAATTTCACGGCAAATCGAATGCCGCAAACCGCGGACCTCTATCTCTTTTTGAAAAAAAGTTACAGCTCATTCTTAAAACCCTTAGTTTTCTCTCAAATTTCACTTTTTCGCGAAAAAGGCACAAAAAATGTGATTTTTTCCACAGAATTTTGTAAAGAATGAGCTGTAACTTTTTTTCAATGAGAGATAGAGGTCCGCGGTTTGCGGCATTCGATTTGCCGTAAAATTTCCTACAACTCTCGCCATGGTCATTATGGCCTTAAAGCCCTTACTTTTCTCTCAAATTTCACTTCTTTGCGAAAAAAAAAACAAAAAAATGCGATTTTTTCACAAAATTTTAGAAAGAATGAGCTGTAACTTTTTTTAAAAAAGAGACAGGGGTCTGCGGTTTGCGGTATTGGATTCGCCGTGAAATTTCCTACAAGATTAGTCCAAAAAAAAATGTTTTCAATTTTTTTTGTAATGCTCAGGCTTATTGACCTCGAAAAATCAGTTTTTTGCCCCCCCCCCCAAAGCAAACTTTAGAAGCCAGGATTGAGCAAGGTGATGTATTTTGATGTCTAGAAACAGAATTTCGGCATGAGAACCCAGAAACAGAGCAAAAATTTTTTTGTCGTCCTGTGTAATAAGTGGGCAAAAAATTTAAAATTTTCATATGAAAAGATGAAATTTTCGCCAATTTTTTTACTTCAAGTGCAATTTTTCCATTTTTTTATTAACAGAATAGGAAAATGTTTCCAAAAAATGTCATGACTTTTGAAAAATTTCCAACTCAAATCTTGATAGTTCTTCTAACAGTAAATGCAGCTTTGCCATTAATTAGGAGCTGTCATCGATGTCCTCTTCCCCTCCCTCGTTCGATCCACCCTTAGTTTCAAAACGCTCTGACACCTTTAAATTTTCTTAAATCTTCGATCATCTGCTTTTTTTCAATATAAATTTTTGGTTTTCGGGGTGGTGGAGGGAGGGAGGGAGGGGGAGATAATTCTGAAAATCGAAGGATGGAGAGAAGGAGGGATAATTTTGAGAATTGAGAGAAAAAAGGAGAGATAATTCTGAAAATCTAGGGAGGGATGGAAGGAGGGAAGGAAAGATAATTCTGAAAATCAATGAAAAGTGAGGAGTAGAAGAGAAGCTGAGAATCAAAACTCATTTTTGCCACAAATTTTGTTTTGGCTGTAATAACGGATTCTGAAGAAGTTTTATACGCTCTACAGCCTGGTATTTTTACTTTTTTCCTAAACCGCTCTCATCGGGCAGAAAATCGCAGTTGAAATCATAGTTCGGAATTTGAAATGCATTTTAAAATTGGTTTATAACTCGAGGACAATTAATTTAGAGCAAAAATGTCAAGAGAAAAAAAATGTTTCTTTTATCAATCTCTACTACTTTGGTTGTACGAAATTTTTGGTAGGTGTAAAAAAAATCCATGTTGGAGTCAAAACTCACTTTTGCCATTCTTCTCGCTTCATTATAACAAGAGTATGTGATCGAATTTTTTTCAGGGAATCTTATTTTCAGGTCCTACTTGACAATATACGACGATTTTAGCGCACTCGACGCTCGGTAACTTTACTAAAACAGTTTTTTGCGTTTTTTTCAAAATCACTTATGGTGGCAAACGTGAGTTTTGATTCTCAGCTTCTCATAATTTTGAAAATTGAGGGAAAACAGGAGGAAAATCGATGGATGGAGGAGGAGGGATGGAGGGAAGGAAGGATAATTTTGAAAATCAATGGAGGGAGAGACGGAAAGATAATTTTGAAAATCGAGGAGCAGAAGGAGAGATAATTCTGAAAATCGTGACTGAGAGGGGGAGAGGCAGGGAAGGAGAGAAATTTCTGAAAAACGAGAACGGCTGGGAGGGAGGGAGGGAGGGAGGGAGGAGAAGAAATAATTCTGAAAATCGAATTCAAAGTCCTTAGAATTTCACAAGTAAATATTTCGAATTTTGAAATCGCGAGTTCGAATTTTAATCAATTAAATACTTACGTTAGATGAAATGCCAACCATTTATTGGAAATATTTGCAAGGTTTCTCCTTCTCGAGACCTAAGTATTTTTATTTTCGACCGACGACGAAACGAATATTCGAACTTGAATACGAAAACGAATGGTAATTTTTTCCAAGCCAGAAAACAAAAAAAAAGGAAGAAAGCTGTTCAAACCGCAAACGATCGTTTCCTTATTCGGGGTAAAATTTCCTGTCATAAAATGCGTCTAGCAGAAACCGATGAAATACGTACTTCGGTCGTCGAAACGCTTGGTAATAAAATTTCGGCGAAAATATCACCAACTAGCAGCACCAATATATTCAATACGGTTGCGGTTCCTTACAGACGAAATAATTGCATCGGCTCGTACATCTAGACCCATTATATATTTCGATAATAATCGTATTCTATGAAATAAACTAGTGGATTCGGACGTCCATCATCGAACACGATTTACCATATAAATGTTTACATACGAGACGGCTTTTTAAACGCAGAGCCAAACTAAGATAATAAACTGGCTTCGTAATCTTGCAATACGTTCTTCAAAATGTCTTTCGTCTGGAGCAAGCAGGATTCCTCAAATTTCACCATAGCTGGTCGCACTCGCTGTTGCAAAATTTTGGCCCGATCGCCGCCGATTTCGGCAGCAGACTCGGCGGTTTGGCTGATTTCCGAATTCAATTCGCCGTTGATCTCGTTAACCGATTGCATGAGCTCGTCTACAGCGGAAGACATTAAATTTTGGATGGTTTTTGCGTCTGGATCGGTCGCCTCGTTGCTTTCGTCGTATTCAGTTACGTGTGTTTTCAGCTCGTCCGTTAACGATTTCAATTTCTCCTCGATTTCTCGTATTTTCTGCAGACCTTCGGTCGATCCAAATTGCTCGCTGGTGTAGCTGGAGATCAACTCGTCGTAGAAAGTCGGTACTTCGGTGCAGAGATTAATTATTTGTAATTCGGCGCGGTCAGCCACCGATAGTCCATCAGATTCGGTCTCGGGCACGGATGGCCTGGGCATGGGTGGCTTGGGCATGGATGGCATTGGCGGGGGTATGGATGGGCCCAAGTTGCCTACATTAGGCTGCGAGTCGGCCACGTATCCCTGAATAAATTACGTCGTGGTCTAGTTACTAAGCATCACACACAGCTAAATCGAAATTATTAAAATTAATAATCGTACGATCCTTACCTCGAATGCAGCCAAGACGCAGATCACGAAAAATGTAATTTTCTCCATTTCAAATAGCTAGGTATTTTCGAATAACGACAGAACAATCACTATACACCGATCAATCTCTCGAGTCGACGTTTTAAATACCCAGATTGTGCCTAGTTCCAAAACGCAATTACTATTTGAGCAATTAATTCGAGTACTCGGGTTTATTTACTCAAACGAACATGAACGTAACTTAATAGCTTTTTTCGCCGTATGAAAAATAACTTATTGGAGATAATTATAAACTAAGTCAATAAGCTTTCATTGCACTAATCACCTAACCTAACCATTTGTACCTCGCACGATGGATATCGACGATTAAAAATATTAAACCAGCTATTCCAACTCGAAGACGTGAAAATTATCTTTTGGCAAACTTTCGAATCACCTTCAATAATGATTTAGAATTCATTTCGTGTAATTATTTTTCAACGATGTCGTTATGAATTTTATAGCGAAGTGTCGCGTGTGTAAGGGAAAAACTGGGTTTCAATTTTAATTACAAATGTCCTTGGCGAGCTTCGGATGGTGAATATTTCTGACGAATATCTATTTTTGTACTTTTAAAACGTCAATTTATGAGAAATTAGCGTTCCCTCTTGTAGGTATTTTTAATATTGAAATGGATAGGTGAGCGAATCATAACACGTTGGAAATATCATTGCTGAAAATTAAAAATAGCTATTAAGGGGTTGTAGATGAGCGAATTATAAATTAATCGCTCAAAATTTTCGAGTGTTTTTTTTGCAGTTTTTATTAATGTCATTTCTGTCAGTTTCCTAAAATACATCTCGAGCTGTTTGACAAATTTTAATTGTACAAATGGATTTTAGAAATGATAATCGATTAATTGAATCGGAGAGACTGAAGTGAATTTCTCGAAGCTAATGGATATCTGGAGGCTTCCACCCAACATTTTTTTAATTATTGGTTTTTTTAACATTTTTCAGATGGGTAACTCAGGATTAGTTTTTTTCTACAAAGAAAATTGCCTGGAAGAAGCAAGCAGTTCTAAAAATGTCGAGATGATACCTGCCTGCCAAACCTGGACGCAAGATTTCATTCAAGGTGAGTTCAAAAATCCAAAGCCAGTCTTATTTTGAGTTTACGAATGTGAAAATGTGAAAAAATTGTGGAAATGTCTTCGTGAGAGCAATTTTCTCGAATAGGGCATTCTTAATCGAAAAATGAACATCATTTTTGGACTCGGTGCACCCAAAAACCTTGAAATCGATACCCATGAAGGATTTTTATCATTTTTTGAATTTCCCCCTCCCCTCCCCCTCCCCTCCCCTCGCTAATATTATTCTTCGGTTAATAAATGACCAAAAAGATCTAAGTGGAGCAACGTTTTGATGGTTGAAATATATTTGAAGTTCAGTGTGATTGATTTTCATAGGTTTTATGCATGTGTGGAAAACTGGATACAATTTTGAAATTTTTGTGGGGGAGGGGGTCGTGAGGAGGGTGAAATTTTGAAAAATGATAACATATCGTCATGTATATCGATTTCATGGTTTTTGCGACTGCTGATTCCAAATCTAGAGTTAATTTTTATTTTGGAACTAATTTTAAACCAAAAAAGACCTGCAAACATAATTTTTAAGTTGCGAGTGCTCTATGTAAATATAAAAAATCGAGAACCGAGTTGCAATCGAGATCAACATCTGGTTATTTTCATAGGTACATTAAAAATAATTTCTCAATTCGAGTTGCAATCTTCCTCATTTCATAACCCCTGGCTCCTTCCCCCCTCAAATATATAGGTTTAAAAATCAATTCTGCCTTCTTTTTTCAACCTAATTCCTCCGCATCGATACAATTTTCCACTTGGAGAATTCTTTTCATCAAATTCCTCGCTTCCAATAAATATGATTTAATTACGAAGAAAACGAAGTGGCTGCGAGTACGTATCTCATTCTCAACGATCCAATTCAAATTCACATTCACTCGTAGTCGAATCCTATTTCCCGTATAAAAATACAGCGAAGAAAAACAACTCTAATGACAATATTTTTGTAAAATATAATACAACATACGGAGTTTCGAACTCTTCGCAGCTTATTATTTCTGCGTTTTTTTCTCTCCTTTTCACTTAACGAGCACACGGTTGAAAATCACCATCAATGTTTTCGCCGGAATCGGTGAAAAATTCAAAAGCGTAACTTTTTCAAGAGAGCAGGAGAAATTTAATGATGACGCTAAGCGCGAAAAAGATTGTACCGGTGAAATTATGTACTTGGCGTCGAGATACAAGTTTAAAATGAGGCGCGGGCGTAGCTAAGATGACTCTTTCGTCATCGTCGAGGGTGAAAATAACGTAACGGGCGAATAAGTCGACGACCAAAGGAAGGAAAATACCCGAGTAATTGCGTAAGATGTCAATTGTATGCACAATAGCCCTAGAAAAGAAATGGTAAGACCGTTGAAAACGAATGGAAAGTTTTTTTAATTAGGTGGGTATCTTGGTATGGAAATCGTGGCTGTATTAATGAGGTGTTTTTCTTGTGATTTGACTGAAATGAATGTTAAAAAATTTCAAAATCAAGTTGAAATATGTTTTCTGGTCACCAAAAATTTTTCGAGAATAAAATTCAAGGCAGTGTTGCCATATGCGTTTTGAAATTTTGAATTACCTAGGTACATGATTTTTATAAAATTTCAATTCGCAACATTGTACATTCTAAAAAATTAATTAAAATCAATTTTTGTGGCTAAGAATGAAGAAAGTTTCTATATAGTTCTCTTTTCAAAGTAATTAGGTATGTATTAAAGAAGTTGAATTTTATAAGAATTTAGGACATACCTATTGCAATTTTTTTTAGAAAATCTTATCAATATTTTTTTAGAATGATTAAAAAGTCTTGGTTCAATTAAAAATTTTCAAAAAAATTTTCGGTTTTTGAGTTGTTTTTTTTGAAAATTTTACCTAATATGAAGCTCTACGTTTCATCTGAGGGACCACAATTTTTTCTGAGCGATTTCTTTTCAAGCGGGACAACATTTAGAAGATTTCAACAAAATTTCAATACTATTTCTAATTTTAATACTCAGGTAATTATTGTTGTATACCTATATGGAAGTTTTACAAGGGAGGTATCTCAACTTAAAGTAAAATTTTGACCCCAAACAAAAAAAAATCGAAAGTACATCATAACAGGACCCCGTATCCAAAATTTCAGGTGCTGAAGTTCATTTCTCGAATTTTGGCGAATTTTTGAAATTTCAAAATTATATCTTCGCTCTGGAAAATATGAAGTTTTGATCTGATCAACAAAAAAACCTGAAATTTGGTACATACCCTATTTTTGACCTCCTTAATCGAATGGAAGCGGTTTCGAGACGTTTCGGAGCCACCAGAAAACTTTGGAATTTTCTAGTGCTGGAGAAAAGCTTATAAAAATGGCCCATATGCACTTCAGCACCTATATAATCGCGGATTATCCATATTGGTGACCTATTTGATCAATTAAAACACAATTTTCCGAATTTCGTAACTTTGAGTTCAAATTCGCATTTTTGGGCAGGATATTTTTCTGAAAAAAAATCCAAATTATCCCCCTTGTACACGTAACTGGGCAAAAAGCTGAAACTTGGTATATAACCTTTTTTTAACCTTCCGAATCGATGGAAGTGGTTTCGAGACGTTTCGGAGCTACCAGAAAATTTTGGAATTTTCCAGCACATAAAAAAAATGTCTTGCCTGAAAATGCGAATTTGAACTCGAAGTTACGAATTTTGGAAGTAATTCATGATTCAAAATTTTATTTCGTGATCTGTGATTCTTGAATTGTAAAACCAATTCAACTACATAGTCATGTCTGAAAATAAAAATAAAGTTTCCGAACATCAGCGAAATTCTTTGATTTTCTCTGATTTTTCAAAGAATTTCACAGATTTCTCAAAGAAGTTCACTGATTTTTTTTTAGCAGATTTCAGAGATTTTACTGACTTTTCAGCAAATTTTCACGGATTTTCCAGAAATTTTTGTATTGCTTGCTTTCTTTGAAATTTTTTCACTGATTCATCAGTTCATTACTGTGCTGCAATTCTGACTGTTTTCCAGTGATTTTCGATAATTTTCATTGATTTATAAATGAGAAAGAAGTTTTTTGAATCATTCTAGTTTTCCAGTTTTTTAGAGTAAATTGCTGCGTGCATGTGTAATTCCTTGTTTAAAACGGATCTCATTCATTTTCTTATTTCATTATTCTCATTTCGTAATTGGTTTTGGTTTCCTCCAATTTTGAGTCATAAACCGGTTTTCTATTCGAATTAGGCAAAATCTAACGTTCGATTTTTTACCATACTCTCTCATTTTTGAATCAGTGAAATTTATCAAAAAACACTGAAAAACAGTCAGTATTGAAGCACAGTAATAAATCAGTGAAATGTTTTCACTGAAATCAAGTCAGTGAAAGAAAATCACTCGAAATCAGTGAAAATTCACTAAAAACTCAGTAATATGTATGAAATTTACCGAAAAATCTGTAAAATTTTTTGAATAATCAGTGAATTTCACTGATTTTGCCTGTGCTGCAATTCCGGCTGTATATCAGTGACTTTTCACTGATTCGGAATGAGAGAGTAAGGTTCCTTATCGTACAATAACATCTCACATTTTTTTTGACTTTTGAATAAAAAAATTACTAAAAAATCGAATTTTTTGAAATGATTTGAAATTGCACGATTTGAATTGTATTTTTCCATTTTTTTCTTCATTTAGTAATGAGGAAGAGTTATGGCATGAAAAGAAAAAATTGTACTCCAGTCCTTTATACCATAACTTCTTTCCATTGCAAGATGAAGAAAAAATTACAGAACGTAAAATGTTCAGTCTTTAATTCGCCACAACTCTTGTTTCTAACTTTTTTCGATATCTCCACTTTTTGATAACCGGTTATCGACTTGGAAAAAAAATCATCCAAAGAAACTACCGGGTTCAAAAAATTGGAGATATCAAAAAACACGTGAAATAAAAGTTGTAAAGAATTGGAAACTGAATGTTTTACGTTCCATAATTTTTTTTCCATCTGGCGATGGAGAAGAGTTATGACTTGGAAAACAAAAAATTATACTCAAACCTTTTCTACGACAACTTCTTTCTATTTCAAGGTGGAAAAAAAGTTATGAAACAAAAAATGTTCATTTTTTACTTCTCTACAACTTTTGTTTCAAACTTTTTTTCATATCTCCACTTTTTTGGATACTATTGACATCTGGTTCAAAACCGCTGAACCGGTTTCAAAAAAACATATCACATTTTAATCGCGCCAGTGCGTAGACTTTATTTCAATAAAAAACCCGGACCCCCATTTTTTGACCCAAACCGGTTTCTCAGTTTGTGAGCATTCTTTAGGTCGGGTTGAAAGTTTGATTATCAATATTCAATGTCCTCGATACCAAGAACACATTGCCGTTTGAACCGTCTTGATATCTCTTTTCACTTCTGAGATATTAAGAAATGTTTCAGCTTACCAAGACTTTTGTGTCATACTGTATTTGAATAAAAACTAATCGAATCTTCTTTTTTTTCCATACGGTATACATGATTCGAAATTATTATTCGAATCATTGAACGGTCCTGCAGTACGAAAGGGTCTAAAAAACTTTCAGTATCATTTTACTTATGTAAAAAAAAAACTTTTCTGACTTAGTAGTTGATATTGAAAATTTTGAAATTTTATTATTTTTGGATATTAGAGCCCGTTTCAGCCCCCCTTAGGTATTTCTCGTACGAGAAAGTTCAAATATTTTCAGTAGATGCCTACTGCTTACCATCTTGTGCGAAAAGATACTATTTAATTTTGGCAAGTTGAAATCAAAAATTTTCGATTTCAAAAAATTTTTAAAAAGTGAACCAATTTTAATCTCAAGATTATTTTTTCTTTGAGAAACTTGAAAATTTTTCCGAACTTATTTTCTGTTAGAAGAAGTTACATTGGTTGATTGGAATCGAAAATTTTAAAAATGCTTCCTTGAAAATCCGAACCATTCTGAAGCTTATTTGATTTCATTTTTCAAAGAGGTGGAGATGGAAAAATTTCAAAATAATTTTCCACTAAACGAGACATTTTTTTCCAAAGTAAATGATTCTTTTTATTTGAGGATTTTGAATTTTGTGAAATTCAATAAATTAATAAATCGTCGATTTTGCGATCCGTACCTTTTCAATTTTCTTGTTGGATATTTAAAAAAACATTGGATCAAGTCAACTCCGATTCAGGGAAATGTAGAAACTCAAATTGTAACTTTTGAGTGTCGTTTCAAAAACTCCCACTTACCTCTTCAAAAACGACCCTTTTTTAATGACCTTTAGCAGCCTTTTTTCTTGTGTTTAGGAGGCTGAATTTTTTTCCAGCGGGTTCTCCTCCCTCCCCCCACAAAGCAAACAACTTCACAAATTTTTATCAAAATCAGAAGTTCTCTGATTCGTGCTAATTTTGGCTGTACCTATTGTGAAATCTGAACGAGGTGGCAGTGCATAGCTCTTAATAATCGATTGATATGCTGATTTTCATAGCCTAATTTCAACGTCTACCGTTCTGCGTTCAATTTGATCACGCCATTTGACCATTTTGTGGTACCAGTGGTGAAAAACCTAACGTAACAGTTGATTGGAGGTGAACAAATTTACGACTATAAAAACTGGGCGAGCCGTCTGCAACGTTAGTGAAAAATTCACAACACGAAGGTCATAGGGTTGATACGTCTATTAGGAAAATAAACCCGTAACAAATTCGACCAGTTACTTGGACCCAATAAATTATCATAACCGTGTGTTTATCAAGTCAAATTATGCCTTCCTTTAAAAAAAATTTGCTAGCACGCAACCGAAGAAAATGTATTGGCACACAGAGAGGAGAAAAGAAACAGCAAAATGAGAGAAAAACCTGCTAACCATTGGAGTAAGTACTTGTGTAATTTATGACCGAAGCAATTTATACGTATGGAATGATTTTAAAAATATAACATTCGTGATGGCGAGGCACCTTTGTACACTCTCGTATACGATCGCGTGGAACATCCATTTCGCACGGGCTCTGACTGCGCAAAAGAGTTAACCATTTATGAAAAGCTAAAACCAACGTGGTTGCGGATAAAGTACACCTAAACAATGTAGATTTCTATCGTATGTACAATCAACCCGGAGAGATGCTTAATTTAAATATTAATAACTTAGAATATGGCAAAGAACACGCCTACGGTTTGGAAAAAAAAAATCAGAGTATGCCAATATTCATGATGAAGTTGTTGAGGTTATTTATGTATATTGATACGTACACCTGAATGGTAAAGAGAAAAAAAATGAATGAAAAAAATTGTATTCGAAATAAATAAAACACACGCGAGGGGTAATCGAGAGCGAGAGAGAAAAATGCGAAATATAGGTATAATGGATATGAATCGTAACACAAAATGTGTCTGCACGGTGGTCACGCAAATGCAGACCTTGTGTTCCCACGCTGAGTTTTTATCTCCAAACACATAAGAGCTATAGGTACCTGCAGCATAACCGAGGAAGTCATCGATAATATTTGGAATGAAATTATTTATCGCTCTTCTTACCTTTCGTATAAGAATTACTATCGTAGATAAATTTATTACCGGTTTATACCCGAGCTATAATTTATTACACCTATTCATCGACGCGCTTAAGTAAACTCTGTTAACCTTATAGTGTTTACCTTATTTTTTCACTTTCCTCTCGTCCATGTGCGGTTAAATTTACGAAATTAGAAAAATAAAATGAGGATGTTGAATGGAAATGGTGAATATTATCACGTGCTTTACGTGTAGGTATAGATTTTTTTTCAAATTTAATATGTAACCAGTCCCATGGCAAAACAACTAGAGAGAAAAATCAAAATATGCCCAGGGAATTCAAAGTTTTTTGAATTTTAGTCACCATTGTTGGAGATTTTTTTTTTTAAATTGGGCTTCTAAAAAGATGAGTGAGAAATGAACGATCATCGTATGAACATCAAAAAAACTGAAAATGCGGAGTACCTAATTAGGAATTTTGAATCATTCGGGTTTGGTGAAGAGATTGGATGTGAAGTGGGGCAACTGTTCCACTGAATTTAGAGTGTACCATTTACAGGTATCCAGGCAACAGACATTTGCCATATCTTCTCCAGAATCGTGTTTGATTTGAAAATCTCAAATCAATGCCAATCTCTGAATCTGATCTGGTGAAGAATTTTTTCAAAGATTAGTGCTGTATTTTAGAGTTTATCGATTTTCAGGACCCTTTTGACTGTCTTTTTTTTTGACGAACCGACCCCGCCAATAAATGAATTTATAGCACTGAATGATGGACAAAAAATGAAATATTATTGAAGGATCGACCAAAGCATCTTGAAACTTACTTTCAAAGCTCCATCAACTCGAATTATGTACCTACCTTTCTTTTAAAAATCTAGCAAATAATTATCAGGACAAATTCGTAAATTTTCTAAAAAGAAATCCAAATATTTTTGAAAAAATTGGCCAGGATTGTCTAAATTTTAGACATTTTTTTCAACGAACAATATTTTTGGCCAATACCTAAATCTATAGACTGTGGGTTCGGTAAAATTCTAAAATTTAAAATCAACCTCAAAATTTGGTCTAAATTTGGTAAAATTCTTAAAAATTGAAAAAATTATCTAATTCGATGATAAAATGAAAGTTAATTGAAAAAATCATGTATCAGACGCATCTCGATGTTTTTTGAAAATGCGTTGGAAAATTTGGAGAAGATGAATTTAAAATTTCGATGCCTTCTACATCCAGTCCCATCTTGTTTGACCTCTCCTTTGAACAGTGAAAATGTGTTGATGGAGTTGGAAATATATGTACGTAGGTAGCTAGGTACCTGTGATAAAAATTAAAATTTTAAGAGTGAAATAATTAAGTGCTCGAATTTTGAGAATAGTTAATTTCTGCCCTTTTTTCCAAGAAAAATTAGTAGATACCTACATTTGAACTGCTAGATTGTCTGAATTCACTATTTTCATCATTCTGAACTAAAGGATCGGTCAGAAGGAGGTTCAAAAAGGTGTATTTGTGTCGACCCCCCCTCCCCCTCAAAAAATAATTGAAAAACCCATACTGTTCAAAATTCTATCAAAATAAACAAACTCACCAAAATTTGGCAAACTTTACTAATAATTCACAAATTTTCCAGAAAATTACAATTTTTTTCAAAAAATTGTCTTTTTTTAGAAAAAAATATTACAAATTTTTTAGAAATGGGACAGATTTTTTTGAACAAATTTTTTTTAAAAAAGACAGAATTTTTAAAAAAATGACAATTTTTTAAACTTTGTTAAACTTTTTTAAAAATTGGAAACTTGTGTAAAAAATCTGAAATTTATTTAAAAATTAGTTAAAACCATCGAAGTTTTGGAAATTTTTTGACAATTTTGTCAATACCTACATTTTTATTTGTTAGTAGTTCGTTCTCACGTTTTAGCAACAAAATTTGATCCAATTAAATTTTGTAATTAGTTCGGGTGAACTGCTAAAATTGCAATGTTAAACTTTTGATCTCAAAAATTTAATAATTATGTATTATTTTAGATGCATATTTTAAATATGAGGGGGAGGGCAGGGATGGAAAACCGAAAAAATTCGGCTGCTGGCTTTAGCTTAAGAAAAATAAATACAGCTTCAGATTTCAGCTTTCGGCTTTCATCACAATGATTAGCGTTTGACGTTCGGCTGTTTTCGTCTTTCGTCTTTCGGTTTTCGTTTCGGTTTTCGGTTTTCGATTATCGGCTTTCAGCTTTCGGCTTTCAGTTTTCAGCTTTCAACTTTAACTTTCAACTATTTTGCCGAAAATAGGATTTTTCGAAATTTTCTTCAATTTAAAAATTTTTCCCAACTTAAATTTCGTCAAAATTTGAAAATTTTGAGTTTTTCTAATTTTTATGCTTATTTTATTTTCAAGATTTTTTCCAACTATTTGGTAAAAAAACATTTTTAAAAACATCCAGATAGAAATTTTTTAAAATTCAAAATTGAAAAAAATGGAGGAAAATTTTCAGAATTACTGGGCAAAATTTTCAAATTGGCTGAAATTTCGAAAAATATGAAAATATGCTTTTTAGGCTTTCACATCATGAACTTGTGATCATGTCATGATCAATTGATCATGGATCATGGGTCTCACAGGATTGGGAAATAAAACTTAAAAATCAAAAAAAATAGAGCTTCAAGCTGGCTTTAGCTTTGCTAATAATATAGCTTAGGCTTTCGGCTGGCTTTTCAGTTCAACAGAATAACCGACTTTTTTCGGCTGGCTTTCCATCCCTGGGGGAGGGGCATTATTTTTTCGTATTTTTGGTCTCCCAATTCACAAGTTATAATTAATTTTTTTTTCACTCTAGTCTATTAGGTTTGGACCCAAAAATTGGAAAAAGTGGTGACTTTTTCATGAAAATTTACAATGTGAGTTGAATATATCTCTACATACAGACTTCGATTCGTTTCGAAGGTATAGCCTAGTTTTTTCGATAGCGGGAGGGAGGATTTAGGTGGCTTCAGTAGTGATGTTAGTGATGTCAAAAAATCAAAGGAAATGATTTTTGAACTAATAGGCAAGTACTTCAAAATAGACTGATACTTTATGGAAATGTAGATCGATTTCCTACCGGAGCAAAACAGGGGCAAATTTTTTTTAAAAACAGTCTTTGAAATTGAAAAATGATCATTTTTTGAACATTTAGCGAAAGATTTCCGATCTCATGGAGGGACAATACCTACATTTTCCTTTCGTTCCTCGTTTACTGAATTTTGGTTTTTTCCTAGGTAGGTAGTTAGGTATTCTATTATACCTACCTATATCAAAGCTTTGATGTAGTAAAATGGGCTAGAAATCCAAAACTTTACTCCATAGGCGCATCCAAGGGGAGGACTCAGACTTCAGAGGGCTCGAGCACGTCCCTTAAGCTCATCAACGAGATTTTTTTTATCATAAAATGTCAAAGAGAAGTGCTTTTTTTGTTTTTCAAAAAATTTTCGTATTTTAATCGATGTAAGTATTTCTTGCATGAACAATTGAACATTACTCTCTAAATTTTTGTAAAATTCTACCTTTTTTAATCTCAGTCAACTTCCAATTTGTCAGAAAAAAACAGTAATTTTTTACTGAAAAATCATTTCACTGATTCAGAATTACGATGTACCAATCTGTAACATCCGCCTGTTGAAAATATCCTAAGCTAGGTCACTGAAATGACGAATTATTCAATTTTTAATGAATTTTGACCCTTCCCATTTTTTCCCAAGTCAGCCCCTCCCTTGCATAATTTCTTAGGCCGCTCAAAACTTTACTAATATCCTACATCCCTTAAGACAGCTGTATTTCTTTGAGAAGTCAATTTCAAATTCATTATTTACTCGTAAATTAAAGGAGCGAGATTCAAATGGGGGAGGGGGCTGGCAAATTGGGCAGTTCTTCTTAAGCAAGCTGAGGTAATTTTTCGAAAAATAATATCAAAAAAATCTCGACGGATTATTTCCGAACATCCTAGCCGCGCAACCGCCTTTGCCTCCTTCACCAAACCCACTGAACTTTTTGAAACTCCTTTTATAGCTAAAGCTACAGAACGAGCGCGCGTTAATTTTCCCATTTCTCTCTCAACAACTACGCGAACACCGCCATCATCGTCATAAAAGAAAACCCGGCACATCGTACCAGCAATCTCTTAAACCGCACCGTGGCTTATTTTAGATCGAGACGAAATCCCTAACAAATTACTCTCATCATCAAAAATATTAATTCGACGCGAAACCGAAAAATGCTATATCTACGTTCGAAATGAAATATTAAATTCGGCAGTGAATTATGATCGGCTTAATGCACAGAAACCTCGTGCTGAAAGGATAAACGTTGTTGCTTTTCGTATTGTATACACCGTCGCGCCACGCGTCTCTCTCCCTTTATGCAAGCCTTTCTCTTTTTCACCGGCGCAGAGCAGCACATCACACGAGGTATATCTATAGACGTTCTCTATACAATGAAACAATAATCCGGAACCCTGTGTAGAATTAATTAGCTGCAGAATATTTAATTTAAATGCCGGTGAACGTTTTACCCTTTTATAATTTTCAACAGTTATGTTAAAAACTAGTTATATACGATAAGATATATTATACGCGATATATTCGACGCTGCGACGTTCGAGAATTTTAAAAGGCTCTGCTGAGAATGATTAATTCGCGTTTAACGGCCGCCATTGCCGCCTTCTTTGCTAACCGTATACGTATTTGCCTCAGTGAGAGTAATAAAATATTGCATTTTCTGTACAGTCGCCTGGGTCTCGTCCGCTTTCCAAATTTTCAGCGTACTGCTGCGAAATTAAATCATCAATTGGTGGCGGTACGAGTGAGGATTTTTTCAGCCCATATTGCGGTGTTTTTGATCGATGGAACTGGAAAGATGACGTACTTGGATCGTGAAAGTTGCGTAAATAAATTAAACGAAATACTTTGAACCTCAGGACAAGATTTTTTTTTTTAAATCACAAGAATTATTCCGAATTAAAATTCTTTTAGAAATAGATACAAGAAACACATAAAAAATGAATTCATTTAAAATAAAAATAAATAAAACATATTTCACAATTGTATAAGAAAGTAGGTAGTTGAGGAATTGATCCATAAAAATGCAAAAAATTATAGATTGAACTAATGCACCAGTTAGAATTAAAAAATTTAAATAAATATTTTTAAAAATGTTAAAATCCATCACGATCACTGGATCTATTTGTTCGAACTGAAATTATTCATAAAAAAATTAGCAACACCAACGAAGTATTTCACTTCCAATAACATCGAATAGGTACATAAAATAAAAATGTTAATTTTACTTATGCTTTTCAATAATTATTATAATAAACGGTAACGAAATACTTGGTATAAATAAAAATAAATTTAGGAAATGCAATAACAAATAAAATATTAAATACTGTAAGCAAGGCATGAAAAATAATCACCACGATGTTTAAAAATCACAAAATCGATTTGCTATTCCGAATCAGTTCTTTTTGGTTTTGGTAAGGAAATTTTCACCACTGCTCCAGACATTTTACTTCCATAATGACCACTCCAATATTGGGTATCTTTTCCTTCATGTTTGAATTCGACAAATTTCACATTGGGACCGTAATTATCGAAGGTGAGTTCGACCTGAAACAAACCAACGTTTAAAAATTATGCTTCGAACGAATGATTCAATTTTTAATTAAAAAAATACCAACTTTTTTCCACGCACGGCCTTCCCATTGTTTAATCATTTGCAGTGGGGTTTTCTTTTCACATAATACGTTTTTATCTTTATCTAAAAGGCTTACAGTCAAGAGATATTTACATCCGCAATCGAATCTGCCAGCGTACCTAGAACAGCGAAACAGAATTTTCAGATATATTGAGTATCGGTATTAAATTCACTTCGAAAAAATTATATGTACACATACCATTCACTAGCAGTTATGGTGGGTTGATATTCATCCATAATATTATTTATAATACGACTACTCCTTAGATTAATGATCTGATATTTTTCAGATTCTTCATACGACGTTACAAAACAACTGGTGCAATCATCGAAATCTTCGTGCTTGGGTACAGGATCAGAACCTTGTGGTTCAGTTTCAGTTTGCCAATATCCGTTACCAATTTGCGGAGTATGTCCTTTAGGACCAGATAACCAATACTTCATTTTTTCTGGAAAATTTTATACACTGGTGAGTATAAGTACCTATAGAAAATATTCGAAAAGTTGATCTACTCACCTTGTCCGCAATGATTTTTGATCAGATTTTTCTCATAAGGATCGGCACTAAAGATGCTGTAATAAACGTACCATGGAAACTTCAACGAAATTCTTTCAGTTCGTGATAGTTTAGATAAACTGTGTTCTTTGGAAGTACGTAGCCGGATCTTCCATACGTCTTCGTCGATTAAATATTTCCATAGTTTACATACTCGTCGACAGCTAAACACCAATGAATTGACATCAACGAAGCTCAATATGAGAGCGAGTACTTCTTCCGGAATGTAATGGGATTTCAGTAGTAATCCGTTCAATTCGTCTGGTTCCTCTGGTTCTTCGGGTGCACTCATTTTGAAAAGAAATTTCTTAATTAACGAAATTTTGATGGAGTTTAAATTAAAATTTAGTATTTTAATGGTATCGCGACGTATCAGCTGATGTGTATTCAAGTGTGACTGTGTAACTGTGTGAGTCATTCACTGATAAGTTCAACATTCAGAGCGAAATTCGACGTAAGCCTGGTGTAAACATTTCAGAATTATATGAGTTTACTATTTCAGTCGCGTGGAGCGCTAATGAACGATTTTATTATTCTCAAAATACCAGGTCAATGATGATTATTAGTGGTGGTCTGTGATTTAAAGGGATGATTGATGATTGTTGGTGATTGAAGTGTGATGTGATTTCTAATTTAATTAATTATTAATTACGCGAGTTGATTATTATGTAGATATCTCTTTCTCGTTCGAAAATTCGTTTGAATTGATTGTTCATTTGTTAACTATGTTTCAGTGAAGTGCGTGAACATTATTACGTAATCATACTCGTATCGTTTGTGCATTTTCGCTTCCATTTTATTTCACCTCATCGAAAAGGTGAAAAGTACTTACCTAATTCAAAGAATCGGACACTTTTTCATCATAATCGGATAAGGATGAAAATTCATCGTAAATACCTACTTGGTGAGTGCTTATGATTTACTTTTGGAACGTATTTTTATGTGTATCTTTCAATTCCTTTCAAGCACCCAACAAGTGTTACGACAGTATGGCTGGTCGGTAGCAGTGCAGTATCAGTATTTCCATCTTCCGGTGTACTTACACTTATGTAATTTTGATTGCGCTACGAGTAATTGTGCTGGGAGAAGTTATTGAATCTCTTGATCAAACCTGTGTCCTGCTCTGGATAGAAAATACCTATGAAAAGTGGAAGTTATTTATACTCTCATCGTCTCATCTCATTTTCGAATAATTGAACAATGTACTTACTTGGATGATACAATTCAGTGGAGTAGCGTTGTTTATTAAGTCCTGCTGCGTGAGTTGTTGTCTGTAGCGTCCGTGTCAGGAAGAGAAAAGTTGCTAGAAATTTTATTTTATTTTTATTTCAGAAAGTCCTTTTTTCATGATTTTTCGCTTCATTCGTACTCAATCGTCAATCGTCTTTATTTTACTGAAAATATGAGTTGGTAGATAAGTATGTGCTTACGAAAATTCAAATTCAATTTTGACTTCCTTGGAAACTTTTTAATGAAAAATTTTCAGTTTTAACAGACTGATATTACTCGTACATATGTACCTATCGAAATAGAAGGATAATTTTTGACTTTTGATTTGAGCATTATGTTTTGAAAAATGTTAGTATTATCTCAGCATTTTTGCACTTTTTTCAAATTTTAGTTTTTCGATGAAAAAGTAGATACTTACTTATAGGAAAAATCTCTAAAAAGTGTTTTTCCCCCAAAAATATAGTTATTTCTTGTTTCTCCGAATACGGTTTCTCATTCCTCGAATGGGCAATGATCGAATTTGTTGTAGGTTAATGAATTTTTAAAAATTAAATATTTACCTAAATCAACTGTTTAATTTTCCAAATCATTTGTTAAAAAATGAAATACTTCAATCACTCTAGCGATATTTTCACTAAAAAAAGTCATTATTCGTTAGAAAAGGATTACATTTTGATTAATCGATTAGAAAAAAATACTGACAGATCAATTTTTGGAAACAAAATACATATAACTATACCTAACCGGAAAAAATGAAACAATCAATTTTTGAAAATGAAATACATAATGCGGGTTGGTGAAAATTTTAAAAAAGTTGAAACCATCGATTTTTTTTTAGGTAATAAATTGACTGAACAGGTTTCAAAGACGAAATTAGATCTCTTAGCTTTGAGAGTAAATATACTTATAGGTATTTTTAAGTGACGATTTTTCAACTTAGTTTTTCAACGTTTGCAGGGTTGGTACTTATGACTGGCACGAATAAAAGCACGAAATAACGAAAAAAAAACACAAATTCTCGAAATTTTGTTTAAAAGTTTCAAATTGCTTGAAATTCTGATCGATTTTCACACATTTTACGATTTTCTAGGGTGGCCATCGATTTGGATTCGAAAAAATCGCAAAAAAGTACGAATTTTGTTTTTTAATTTCAGTACGAACCCTACTTTGTGAAAAAAATGCTAAGGATTTTTGAAAGGATTTTAAATCATATTTTCAGGGATTATCAACAAAATCTTGGAACCAATTGTGAAAGTATTTGTTTTTGCCATAAAAATCAAAATTATTTTTTGGAAAAATTTCTTTGCATCTTATTGTAGGATTTATTCTGACTGGAATATTTGATAAACACAAAAAATGAACTTTGGTAGATATTTCCAATTAATTTATACTCTCATGTTTTCCATAAAAACTACATTTTTTGCGGGTAATTTTAAATTCAAACAGTTGGAGATTTTTCAAACTCTTGGTTGCCAGCTCTAAATAAAATTTATTCAATTTTTTTGTATTTTAAAAAAATGTTTACTATCTATACATTTTTCTAAATTTTGTGCTCATCATAAAATTCGTTTCTTCTCTAATAAGGGATGTATCCCTACTCGAAGTTGAATTTTTGAGCCGAAACAAAAATAAATCAAAAGTGCATCATACAAGAACTCTATATCCAAAATTTCAGGTGCTCAAGTTCATTTCTTGAATTTTGGCGAATTTTTGAGTTTTCAAAATCACCTTGTCGCCCTTTAAATTATGAAAAGTTTATCGCATCAGGCTCATTCTATGTCAACTCGACCAGGTTTTGACCTTGGGTCTTCCGATTTCGCTCAAAATTTTTTTACGAGTTCTCCTAGATGGTCTAATGAAGGAATCACCGTCATTCCGATCCTAATCCTTCAGGGGGTGGGGGTGGCCCTTGTAATTTTCGTATAATTGGGATTTTTTGCGAAATTGCTCAACTTTGAAGGAGCATATCTCGAGATTGGTTAGGTATAAGATAAATCTGACACATGCTGTTTTGTAGAGAATTGAAAGGAGATTCAAAATTGATAATCACTTTTTGAAAAGTTCAAAGTTGGGCTTTTGTGATGGAAGC
Organism: Pseudococcus viburni; assembly: GCA_033439095.1. Lineage (NCBI taxonomy): Eukaryota > Metazoa > Arthropoda > Insecta > Hemiptera > Pseudococcidae > Pseudococcus > Pseudococcus viburni. The sequence continues at coordinate 1,307,265 of JAVBJF010000045.1, forward strand.
TCAACTTTCATGATGAGTACAAAAGATGAAGGGCCCCATTAAAAAATCTGAAAAATTACTATGAAGAGAACTTTTAATGTATTTTTCAACTAATTACTTTTCAAAATGGGATCTCAATACCCCTGGGGGGCACACGGGTCCTAAATTTTGGTCAAAATTTAAAAAAATGGAAAAAGTGAAGTAATATATCGATTTCTACTAATTTGATGGCGCTGAGTTCGAATATGTGCTTATTTTTGAGATTCGACCCTTCAGTGCCCCCCTAGCCCCCAATTTTGAAAAAACACATGCAAAAAATCGGAAATAGCATGTGTCATATCGATTTCTACTAATTCGATGGTGCTGAGCTCGATTATCAACTTACTTTCTCGATCCGTCTCCTTCGTCTCCACACTGACTCCAAAATTACTAAATCATTTAAAAAATCAATGTGTTTTTTCAAAATTGGGGGCTAGGGGAAAACTAAAGGGTCGAATCCCAAAAATAAGCAAATATTCGAACTCAGCGCCCTCAAAATCCTAACAAACGACACGTCATACGTTATTTTTCATTTTTTTGAATTTTGACCTCATTAGGGGGCTGATAGGGGGGTTCAGAGGGGTCGAATGAAAAAACTAAGCACATATTCGAACTCAGCGCCTTCGAATTAGTAGAAATCGATATATTACTTCACTTTTTCCATTTTTTAAAATTTTGACCAAAATTTAGGACCCCTGTGCCCCCCAGGGGTATTGAGATCCCATCTTGAAAAGTAATTAGTTGAAAAATACATTAAAAGTTCTCTTCATAGTAATTTTTTCAGATTTTTTAATGGGGCCCTTTATCTTTTGTACTTATCATGAAAGTTGAGCTTCCATCACGAAAGCTCAACTTTGAACTTTTCAAAAAGTGATTATCAATTTTGAATCTTCTTTCAATTCTCTACAAAACAGCATGAACAGATTTATCTTAGACCTAACCAATCTCGAGATTTGCTCCTTCAAAGTTGAGCAATTTCGCAAAAAAAACTATTACCTATACGAAAATTACAAGGGCCACCCCCCGCCCCCTGAAGGATTAGGATCGGAATGACGGTGATTCCTTCATTAGACCACCGAGGAGAACTCGTAAAAAAAATTTGAGCGAAATCGGAAGACCCAAGGTCAAAACCTGGTCGAGTTGACATAGAATAAGCCATCAACGAAAGAATCAGAAATTTGGTACATACCCTATTTTCGACCTCCCGATTCGATTTGAAGTGGTTTCGAGACGTTTTGAACCCTTCATAAATTTTTTTAATTTTTTAGCACTGCAGAAAAGCCCACAAAGTTGGTTCATTCAAACTTCAGCACCTATAATCGCGAATTACCCAAATTAGTGACCTATTTGATCGATTAAAGCACAGTTTCCGAAATTCGTAACTTCCAGTTTAAAATTAAAATTCATATTTTTTCGCTATGAAATCAGATAGTTATTATTATTAATTCATGCTTTCAATCAACTGAAGCAGAAGTAAATTTAGATTCTTTATAAATTTTCAACCCCTGTTTTCAATTTTTTTTTCATATGGGAAATACATATGTACGTATCTGCATAAAACTGCAAAGCACTGAGGAAAACGAGAGAGGAAAAGCAGCTTAGGCATTCTTGAAATGCCATTTTACGTAAAAACATATGCTTCGGACTTTTTTTTTTGATAAAGTGGTAGTATATGGTGCAGACAGAATGCAGGAGGCTTGAAATTAAAAATAGGTACCCTTTAATTGAATTTTTTCCAGTGTTTTTAACCCATACGATGTGATTTTTGTGTAAACGTTCGGGGGATGTGGAAAATTCCGCATTTTTTCTCTATCCATACTCGATCATACGTAATACCCTGTGAAATGGAAACAGTCGTACAATGAAATTGGCTTTACACCGATATCGTTTATTTTTCACGATATATTCGAAATAAAAATACGTGAATTAGTTGGAAACGACGACGAGTGTGAAAATAAGTTGTAAATCGAATTTACCATATTGATATAGTTTACACGATGCAATATGCGAGCTCTAAAGTTATACCCCTGTACTTCTTTCACATATTCGGAACAAGACAAAGAGAAAAACCAACATTAATCTCATCTTCAAAAGAATACGGTTTATGGGAGTACAAGACGTTGGCGAAGGAAACGTGTACCTTCATAATTTAAACTTCTTTGTGTATATTTATACAAGCAACTATTCGTCGGCTACGAAATAAAATTTTATACCGAGTTACCACAAACTCGACGCGTGTATACTGTTGCAGAGATTTTTGTTTCGTCGAGATAACTGCTTCCTCGATTAGCTGAGAAAAGTTTGCATTTTGTAATTTAAACTCGTTTTACAAATGTTGGTAGTAGCGTGTTCGGTGTACGAGCTCTTACCGAGCACAAGTTTTCTTAACGAAGAATTTTTTATGGCGAGAGTTCGGCATGCTCCTCCATGCTACCCTTTGTGCTTGTGAGAAATTTCCACCAACGCCGCAAGTCGGACGATTAACGTCTGTTTGTGAAGGTGACGCAGCACGTGTTCGAAGCGGTGTTATGAAAAAATAATATCCAAGTTGCGCGCCTCGTCTTGTATACTTACGAGTATGTACCTAGTAACTACTTAGTTTGAAACTGTTTTGAACCATGGTTTGTGGGCGAGAATTTGAGGTTCGTTGGGTTTAGGGCGAGAATAAAAAGGCATCGAAAATGAGTACATCGATCGTCGTTCTCCAGATTTGCAAGATGATTGCTTTCATTTTTAAACCCTTTCCTTTCTTTCTAAAGTTTAACCCTTCTGTGTCACTTTTGGTGAAATTCACTAATTATGACTTCTTTGTGACCCTGAGCCCCAGGATATTGGTAGAGGGTGACTCAGTGCAAGGACGCTTCACATTTTGAATATTCAAGGATCGTTTGCCGGCCATTACTTCTAGAAAAGAAATTTTCATCATCTTAACGTCGTAAATAAAATTTTCAGGTTGAAAAAAAAATTTGAACGAAAAAAAATTGTTCAAATTGACTTTATGAGTGGGGGACCGGACCTTGTAGAAAAAAATTGCAACGAAGAATGTGATATGCACTTTTTGCCTATCTTCAAAATTGAAGGGGTTAATTATTTTTCAAAGATTGTTATGTAGAGTAGCCGCTTCAGTTTTGAAGATAAGCAAAAAGTGCATCACATTTTTTGTGGCAATTTTTTTCTGCGAGGTTCATCATTCAAAACGTCATTTTGAACAACTGAACAATTTTTTTATTTGCTTATTTTTTCAGTACTCACTCATTTTTAAATCAGTGAAAATTATCGAAAATCACTGAGAAACAGTGAGAATTGCAGCACAGGAGAAAATCAGTAAAAAAATTTCAATAAGAACAAATCAGTGTGGAAAATCAGTGAAAATTCACTGAAAAGTCTGTGAAATGAAATTAGCAGAAAAATTGGTAAAAATCTTGAAAAATCAGCGAAAATTCGCTGAAAATCAGTGAATTTTGCTGATTTTTTTCTGTGCTGCAATTCATCTTAAATATTTCTAATTTCTAATGAATTGTAATAAAATGTCTTAAAACTTTGAAAAACTTGTAACCCAGACCAAAAAAAAAATCTGGTTGTTGCCAGTCAGGTCACGCATAGCGAAATTTTTTTAGGTTGGGGAAATTTAGCATTTTTCATATGTCACTAATTTATAGGTAAATACCTGTTAGTAAATTTCACCAAGTGTGACAGATTTGTACAAAAAGTAGTGTAACACAGAAGGGTCAACTTGACTGATTTGCAATTTCCCTTGAAAAGGTAGCTAGAAGTTATTTAAACATGTCAAAAAATCGTCTGAAATTTTACAAGAATTGTTGAGTTTTGTACAATGTGTTATAAGTGAAGAAATTTTTGAAGAAAGTTTGAAAAAAAAAGCATAAAATATCAAAAAAATTATTGAGTGTTCATACAAAAATCGATGAAATAATTAAAAAATTGTTTCAATAAAAATACAGAAAACCTTTCAAATTCTTTATTAAACTTCGTTAAAATTAAGTAAAGTTTATGAAAAAACAGTAACGCCGTTTAAAAAAAAATTACGTTGAAAAAAATGATGAAATCTGTGGGCCCGGAAAAATCATGGCTGCCTCGAAAGCTCAGAAAAACCATGAGATGATCTGTGACAATGATTTTTATCTCAAAGGTCATCATCATACGCCCGAAAAAATGATGGAATGTGTGAATATTATATCATTTATCTCCCGCGTTCCATATGATATTTTTTATTGTAGAGTGAGTGAAAGGCGAGTTTGAGCACTCGAGCGATTCGCGAGAGGGAGTAAAAGTAGACTTTTACTCCCTCTACAATGAAAAATAATTTTCGTGATTTTCGTACCAAAAATCATCCCAGCTCCCAGCATCAAATACTCGGAAAAATTGTGGGATGATTTGTGAGAATGTTTTTCATCGGAAAAGTCATCCCAAACCCAAAAAAGTTGGGATACTTTGTGAAAATGATTTTCATCCCCAAAATCATTCCGGCCTCAAAGAATCAGAAAAATTGTGGGATGATAAGATATGAAAGTGATTTTCATCTCAAAAATCTTGTTAGCCAAAAGTTGTGGGATGATTTGTGAAAGTGATTTTTGGGGTGAAATTTCATCCTAAAAATCATTCCAGCCTCAAATTTTGGAAAATTCGTGGGATGATTTTTGGGATGGAAATTCATCCCATAAATCAAATCAGACACGGAAGCTCGGGAAAATCACGGAATAATTAGTAAGATTAATTTTCATTCCCCTGCTCAAAAGCGTGGGATGATTTGTGAAAAATATTTTCATCCCAAAAATCATCCCAGCCTCAAAAGCTCGGAAAAATTGTGAGTGAGTTATAATAATGTTTTTCATTGTAAAAGTCGTTCCAAACTCAAAAAATGTTGGGATGATTAGTGAAAATTATTTTCATCTCAAAAATTACCCCAGCATCAAAAAATCAGAGAAACTGTGGAATGATAAGTATATGAAAGTGATTTTTATCTTGAAAATCACCCCAGCCTCAAAAGCTCGGAAAAGTTGTTGGATGATTTGTGAAAATGATTTTTGGAGTGAAATTTCATCCCAAAAATCATCTCAGCCTCAAAAGTTCGGAAAAATCGTGGGATAATTTTTGGAATGGAAATTCATCCCACAAATCATGCCAGCCACGGAAGCTCCGAAAAATCGCGGGATAATTTGGGATATTAATTTTCATTCCAAAAATCATACCAGCCTCATAAAATCTTGGGAAAAAGGTATGAATATTTTCGGGATGGAATTACATTTCAAAAATCATCCCAGCCTCAAAAGCTCGGAAAAATTATGGGACGATTTGTGAGTATGATTTTCATCCCAAAAATCATTCCAGCCTCAAAAGCTCGGAGAAATCTTAGGATGATTTGTGAAAAGAATTTTCATCTTAAAAGTCATCTCACATTCAAAAGCTCGTAAAAAACAATTGAATCTTTGTTTGAAAAATAGCGTAGAATAATCTAAAAAAATTTCTACATATTTATATCTTTCAAAAATTCCTGTCACATTCTGATGAATTTCAACCCATTGTCGAAATGTTTAAGAGTTGCTCGGAAATCATTTTCGTATACTTCCAACTGTTTTTTAATGTTGTTGGGAAATTTTTAGCAATAGCATTTGAATAATTTTATCATTAACATATAAATAATTATTTTTTTCAAGTTGAACCAAGAAAATTCCACCATTAGTCACAATATTTTCATACTTAATATTTTTCTCAAAAATATTATTGCAGTTTTTTGATCCTTTATTCTTGGTACGTGGTACTTGGCTAGATAGCTACCTACTTAAAATGTTCTATTATTTAGAATTTTTCTAGAGTTCACTCATGAAAGTCATACATAAGGTATATTTTTTCAATTTCAAGTTTTTGGATTAATTTTTTTCATATCAGTAAAAGTGACGAGACTGATTGAATTCCCCCTCTAAATAAAAGTACATACATAATTTTAAATTTTTCAACCATCAATACGAATGCTCCACTTTAAATTTTTAGAAAATCTGCCCACCAAAAAACAACTGTGATAGGATGGGGGGGGGGGGGGGTGTCAAAACTTTTTACTTTTGGAATCCTCAAATCTATTTCATAAATCAATTTCCAAAACGTGATTGGCAATTTGGAGTCGAATTGAGGATTCGTGGTCTACTTTCAATAATTTATTGCAAAATTTTCATATTTTTGAAAATATTATAAGATTTGGTCCCTCGTGGGTATGAAAATTACTTATCCGAGTCTATGCGAAAACCCAATTGAAAATTTTTCTCTAGAACCTACATTGCATTTACTACGCAACCGGCTTGTTAATTAGCCTCAATTGTTGTGTCATTTAAAGAAGTACCATTCATTGTTCAGTCTATATAGATAAAGAGCCGACTTTATTTATTCAGCCACCAACATCGAACCGTATATACATGTAGTCGGGTATTATTTGAGGAGTACTCAACATCCAGATACTACGACGCTATTAAAAAATAAACCTAAGTCGAGTATTTATACAATTATAATAATACAACCGGTGGCTGGCTGATTTAAATAGAGAATTTTACAGTGGGAAAACTGCTCGTATAAAAATGCTGGTTTCGAGTTAATAATATACATGGTACGTTAGCCTATATGTACATATGATGTAGCAGAAAGGTATCCGAGTCAAGAATATAGGTATCTGTTTAGGTATATCTCGGTTGTACACAAAATTCTCGTCTACTCACCGTTGGGAAATTCACGTAATAGAGAGATATAGAGGTACCTATGGCATAGCAACGGTGTAGCTAGGGCGATGAAAATACTTGGAGGAATATGTTTGGTGGCTTTTATAGTATATCAAGGTATCGGATAGGAAATTCACTTTTGAATGATGCCTTTTACGGTGTCGTTAAAACCGCATCATCAAACTGAAACATCGGCTGGCAAATTTCCCCGAGGATTGATCCGTCGCGTCGCGCCCGTCTCGTGTTGCGAATACGTGAACGACTAATTTACGATTATTGTACTTCTCTTCGAAACATATAGGGTGTAATGGAATGTGGCGTTGGCGTCGCACGTCGAAGTTTGAGAATTTTTTATGAATTTTCGATATTATAGGTGATATGGTGAGCCGACGAGGAGTTCGGTTGGTACTGGGGTGTGTGATGGGTTTGAGCTGAAGGAGTGTTATTGGGTGATTTTTAGTGTGAAATTTAAAGCTGGTTGGGAAGAAAGTAGGTAATCATTTATTTATGGAAGATGTTTCTGTATTGTACACAATAGCACAGTCATTGATTTTTTATCTGATTTTTGTATCCAAATCTAAACACTTTTTTATACCTGTGTTTCGATATATTATTTCAGTGTCTGTAAAAAAATATTTTCGAGTTGTTTCACAAGATTTTACTTACAGAGATTTCAAAATTGGAAAACAGTTATTACTGGTCGTTTCTTCAAAAACGATGAAAAAAACAAGTTTAAACTGTTCTAAATTGAGAAGTACTTTGTTTGAAAAAAGAAAAATACATTCGACTCTCTTTTAAGAAAAAAAATGCGATATGCTGTAAAATAATATTTTTGAAATGAGCGCACGAGTAAATATCTTTTAGAATTAATTTATTGTTCGTATTCTGACAGAAAATTTTACCACAACTTCCGAAATAGTTTATTTGAGGATCATCATTATGACTTGAAGCTAGTGCTCCAAATTCCAAAAATTTGAAAATTAAAAAATGGAAATAATTTTCCAATTTTTTGCGGTTGTAATCTTTTTTGAGATATTTGAAGGTATGATATGACTTTCCAACCAATTTTTCAATTTTCTACCAAAATTAAGCCTAGAAATCAAAATTTTTAAAAGTAGAAAAGAAAAATTACCCAAAGGTTTGAGGTTTGTGCCTTTATGTGGCCCTGGCCATCAAAATACCCTCATTTATTGGAAAATTAAAAAATGGAAATAATTTTCCAATTGTTTGAGGTTGTGATCTTTTTCGAGATACTTGAGGGTATGATATGACTTTCTAACCAATTTTTTGATTTTCTACCAAATTTAAGCCTAAAAACAAAATTTTTTGAAAATAGAAAAGAAAAATTACTCTAACTTTTGAGGTTTGTGCCTTTATGTGGTCCTGGCCATCAAACTAATCTCATTTATTAAATTCGATATTTCACCGAAAATTTTGACTGAGTTTGAAAAATATTACATATTTGATTTCTCTAAATTTCGAAATTTTGTTGAGGCAAGGTCGAAATGTTCCAAAATTTGGCCAAATTCCGCCAAAATTTCCCGAATTTTCGAATGTGAAATCCTATGGTGGGGGGCAGTCACCCCTTTCCCCTAATTCGCACCGGCTAGGCTCTCATCTGCCAATCTCATTTGCATTAGGCACTAAGGGAGTGGCTCCATATACGCGGCGCAGTGCGGTGCGGTGCGTTGCGGTGCAGTGCGGCGCGGCGCGGTGCGGCAAGACGCGATTTTTTTTCTTCGAAAAATTTTTATCTAACAAAACATAACAAAAACATTTTACAAAATTTTCAGCAGCCAGTGATAAATGAAAGTTGTCACCACGAAAGCGAATGAGAACAACTGTGCAAAACCTTGGCAATCAATAAAATTTATTTATTTTCATTTATCACTGGCTGCTGAAAATTTTGTAAAATGTTTTTGTTATGTTTTGTTAGATAAAAATTTTTCGACGAAAAAAAAATCGCGTCTTGCCGCACCGCGCCGCGCCGCACTGCACCGCAACGCACCGCATCGCACTGCGCCGCGTATATGGAGCCACTCCCTTAGTTATATGTATTAGCTCCTGATTATTCTTACCAAAAAATAAGATTTCAACTTCAAGGATCCAAGTTTAAATTTTTTTCAACTCTACGTTTTTTCAATTTCTTTAATTCTTAATCTCTTCCAAAATTGTTTTCATCAGTGTTATAATATTTTTCCAACAATAAAATTTTTTAAATGTAAATTTTCTCTAAAATTTAAAAAATTTAATAATGTTTTTATATTTTTATCAAGTATTTAAAACTTTTTTCCAATTACTTATTGAGTTGAATGAAATTTTGTAAAGCATGGAGTTGAAATTTTTTGAACAATTCAAAGTAGGGAAATATTTTAACGAATTTTCAATTAAAAAAATTTCAAAGTTGAAAAAATTGAGGAAAAATTTAAAAATTATTGAAAAAATGTTGAGTTAAAAGAAAGGGTATGGTAGGATAAGGTTGAATCTGCCACCCCCAAAAAACCTTTTTGAACGATTCCAAGCTGGGCCCTGTTTCAAGGCCTTGGGTAAACCCTATCGAGAAAAAATGTTGACAAAATTTTTAGACTCCTATCCCCCCTATTTCCCGAATGTAGGCCAAAACGCGTTTTTCAGGTTAATTTTTTTCTCACGTTGTAATCAAGATAAAAAGTTGACATTTTTCTGTGACTTCTTGTCATTAGGGGATACAAACAATTTTTTCCAATCATTACCTTTTGAGTTACGCGGTTTTGAAATTTTCAAGTCACCATATCTCAAAATTTTTTTTTGTAATGTAAGTATTTTGTTAGTGGGAATACAATATGTAATATACCATAAAGGCAATGTCATAGAAAAAAAATACCAGAATTTTCCGCTAAATTATTTGGAATTTTTTGAGGGAATTTTGCAAAAATTGTCCGAAATTCCAAATGATGATACGGTTGAATTTTTTCTCGTCGCTACGAATCCAACCGTTATAATCTTTTCGAATTTTGGGTGATTTTCGATGAGTTTGAATCGACAATTTTTTTGATATTTCTTTCCAACTCGAAACTCCTTTTCAAAGATTTCAAAATTTGTCCTTGAATTTCTTGAAACGTTTTTTCACCCTCATGTTTTTCACCATTTCTTTCAACTCAATGACTGGAGAATTTTTTTAAAAATACGAAATTTTAAAAGAATTTAAATAATCAAAATTGGAAAAATTTCAAGAAAATTTTAATTTGACAAAATTTCACAGTTGGGAAAATTTAAAAATTAGATATAATTTTGAAAAAAATTGGGAAGTAAAGAAAACGAAAAAAATTTTGAGTTGAAAAAGTTTGAACTGAAAATAAATTTGGACTTAAATCGTCGAAATCCTCTTTTTAGCAAAAATATGTGATTAGAAGCTAGTCACAGACATGAAACCTGCTCTTGCAATTCGAAGGGTAATCAAACAATTATACACGAACTCAAGAAGAGTTGCCTATGGTCTTGGTTGAAGGCTGTATTATTTAGACTGATACAATCTGCATGTAGCATGCACGAAAAGATATCCTTATAAGGGAGGTATCCCAACTCAAAGTAAAATTTTGAGCTCAAACAAAAAAAAAAACGAAAGTACATCATAACCGGATCCCATATTCAAAACTTCAGTTGCTGAAGTTTATTTCTCGATTTTTGGCGAATTTTTGAAATTTAAAAATTACTTCTGCTTTGCGAAATATGAAAATTTGATCTAATCAACGAAAAAAGCTGAAATTTAGTATATACCCTATTTTAGACCTCCCGAATCGATTGAAAGCGGTTTCGAGACGTCTCGGAGCAATCAGAAAATTTTGGAATTTTCCAGCGCTGGAGAAAAGCCAATAAAAATGGCCCATATGCACTTCAGCACCTGTAATCGCGGATTATCCATATTGGTGACCTATTTGATCGACTGAAACACAATTTTCCAAAATTCGTAACTTTGAATTCAAATTCGCATTTTTGGGCTAGAAATTTTCCTGGAAAAAGTTGAAAATTCGCCTTATGCCCATACATCGAGGTAAAAAGTTGAAACTGGGTAGATACCCTATTTTACTTCCATTCGATTTGGGGAGGGGGGAGGAGGTTGAAAATAGGGTATCCACCAAGTTTCAACTGGGGTCTCGTTATAGTACAGGCAAATTGATCTTGAAAAGAGGTGAAAGTGGAAAAAATTTAGAACAAAGGTTTTTTGGGGGGAATGTGTTCAGAAGGGTCCCAGTAGTTACCAAAAAAAACCCAAGAGCCCCAAGTGTGAGGGAAATTTTTTTGGGGGGTGAAACACTCCCCAAAAATGAGTTTTTCTACATTATTTCAAAATGTATCAATTTTGAGTAAAAAATAACCACAGATTTGAAATCTACGTCAAATTTCCGATCTAATGATACCTAACACAACCCATTTCGAATGAACCATGAGCTCTTGAGGGGGGATCAAAATTACCCATTTTTGAAAATCTCAGATTTTTCAAATTCAAGAGTTGAAACCTGCACCTAAATGATACTTTATCGTGCCTTAACGACTGTCCACGAGGACGTAAAGGATTGCTGTATGTATTTTGACACAATCGCACCCATATGAGGAAGGGGGGGGGGAGACCCTCTCGACTTTTCATGATACATTTACCCTATAGTCCAGTAAAATTAACATTCTATAATGCAAATTGAGATGGCAAGCTAAATTTTGGTATACTGGTCCATTTTAATGCACTGAACAAGAATTTAAGGTGTCCGGGGTGTGCGTTCCCCGGAATTGTGGATCTTTGCCCCCCCGATCAGTTATTTGGCTTATATCTGCTAAAATATTGGTTCTAGAGCAAAAATGGGGTCTATAAAAGTTATTCTACATCAAATTTCCTATGAGATGACTTTTGAATGGTATTCAAAAATTCAAGGGGGCTGGAGCTATAGTTGATTAAAGAGGGGGTTTTCTCCAAAAATCTGATTTTTGGCTATATCTGCTAAAATATTGATCTCATTGCAAAAATGGGGTCTACGAAACTTAATCTACGTCAAATTTCCTACCAGATGACTTATGAATGATATGCACAAACCCAAGGGGGCTGGAGCTACAACTAAGCAGAAAGAGGGGGTAGCTCAGTAGCAGATGGCAAATAAACATCGAATGATGATAGAGGGACAAAATTTGGTGTAGTGAACAAGGATACCATTTCAAATTTTTTTAGACCGGTAGGTCATCGCGAGCCCCTGTAGGAGGAGAGAGAAGGGGCTCCAAAGAGGGATTCAGGCCAAGTTTTGAAATTGGGCTATTGGCTCATTCTTGGTGTCATTTACATATAATTGAATCCCGCTGAGTTCAAGAATGTAATAAATTTTTAAATTCAAGGGAGAGAAATTACCAAACTTTCCCTACCTGTGCACCCCTCACTCACCAAAATTATATTACCTTCAAACCGTTTTAAATATCACTCCTATTGAAAATTTACATTGAAGTTCAGGGCGAGCAATGTTTTTCGAGAATTTCTTTAGATTCAACTCAGAAACTTATCCAACGCATGGGATAATATTTTGACAATAAAATCGATATATACACGTGATCAAAAATGTAAAACTAATTACGGTTTCAAAGTAGTCAAAATTGGGTAAAACGATAGTCAAAAATGACCTCCTTGCCCCTCCAGAAGTGGTGTATGGGGTGCCTCTCGAGCTGTATTTATCATGTTAGAAATCTTCTTGAAAATTTCGACCGATAAATATTTTCTCATGTATGATTAAATGATCGTTAGCTTTTACAAAAAAAAAAAACAATATGAATGGTAATCTATCTGTAAATGTCGAAAATCATAATAAAAATTTGGTAGAAATGTCAGCACGATATCCTAAGTTGAAAAAAAAATAACTTTTCAAAAAAAATTTGGGGAAATGTAAATACCCGAGTTGAGGAATTTTCAATTTGAGGGACTTATCCCCCTGAAATCTTGAAAGTAATGACATTTTTGAACTCAGCGGGATTCAATCATATGTGACCTTCCAGGAAGAAACCGACCTTCGGTCCGAAAAAAAATTAAAAAAAAAAGTTTCTTAATCAATCCAAAACAAATGATAATCATTGTTTTGGATTGATTGAGAAACTTTTATTTTAAATTTTTTTTCGGACCGAAGGTCGGTTTCTTCCTGGAAGGTCACATATGGAAATGACACCATGAATGAGCGTATAGCTCAATTTCAAAACTTGGTGGCCTGACCCCCTCTTTGGAGCCCTTTCTCCTCCATCCAATAGGATTTCGCGATGACCTACTGAGCTAAAAAAATTTGTAATGGTATCCTGGTTCCTTATATCAAATTTTGTCCCTCAATCATCAATCGATGTTTATTTGCCATCTGCTACTGAGCTACCCCCTCTTTCTGCTTAGTTGTAGCTCCAGCCCCCTTGGGTTTGTGCGTATCATTCATAAGTCATCTGGTAGGAAATTTGACGTAGATTAAGTTTCGTAGACCCCATTTTTGCAATGAGATCAATATTTTAGCAGATATAGCCAAAAATCAGATTTTTGGAGAAAACCCCCCTCTCTTTAATCAACTATAGCTCCAGCCCCCTTGAATTTTTGAATACCATTCAAAAGTCATCTCATAGGAAATTTGATGTGGAAAAACTTTTATAGATCCCATTTTTGTTCTAGAACCCATATTTTAGCAGATATGAGCCAAATACCTGATCGGGGGGGGGGGCAAAGATCAACAATTCCGGGGAACGCACACCCCGGACGCGACCGGACACCTTAAATTCGTGTTCAGGGCATTAAAATGGACCAGTATACCAAAATTCAGCTTGCCATCTCAATTTGCATTATAGAATGTTAATTTTACTGGACTACCGTATAGGGTAAATGTATCATGAAGAGTCGAGAGGGTCTCCCCCCCCTCCTCATATGGGTGCGATTGTGTCAAAATACATACAGCAATCCTTTACATCCTCGTGGACAGTCGTTAAGGCACGATAAAGTATCATTTAGGTGCAGGTTTCAACTCTTAAATTTGAAAAATCGGAGATTTTCAAAAATGGGTAATTTTGATCCCTCTCTCAAGAGCTCATGGTTCATTCGAAATGGGTTGTGTTAGGTATCATTAGATCGGAAATTTGACGTAGATTTCAAATCTGTGGTTATTTTTTACTCAAAATTGATACATTTTGAAATAATGTAGAAAAACTCATTTTTGGGGGGTGTTTCACCCCCCAAAAAATTTCCCTCACACTTGGGGCTCTTGGGTTTTTTTTGGTAACTACTGGGACCCTTCTGAACACATTCCCGCAAAAAAACCTTTGTTCTAAATTTTTTCCACTTTTTTGCTAAAATGCCTGGACTATTATGATGTACTTTCGTTTTTTTTTGCTTGGGCTCAACATTTCATTTTGAGTTGAGGTACCTCCCTTGTTAGTACTGTGTGTGATATGTTTTCGTTATACTTATTCCCTATTTATCTCGTTTTCTGATTCCTTTTTCCAAAACAAAATAGGTGCATCTTTTTTGTTAAAACCATACGAGAACATCAATTAAAATTTCTACACATTTTTTCACTCGCCTACCTCAATAGGAACTGTCATTCGAACATTAAAATATTACATATCTGTACTTACCGAGGAAAAAAGCCACACAGATTCTTTTGAAAATGACAAATTCAATTGAGCAAGCTAAAATTGACCGTGTAATCTATCATAATTACAATAGAACGATACGTCGACGGCTACGTGGCGGTGTCACTCATTATTTTCTATTCAATTCGCGCCATAATGTACCTTTTGCCGCATATACACGTTGGCCATGTCTCTGACGCATAATTGCCGTTAAATGACGCGTATATGCGGATACTTGTACGAGTCGATATGCTCGACGTTCATCGATGACGAGGGATGTTTGTCAATATGGTGTCGATGTATGGGATAGAAGTTGAGCTGAACTGAACTGTGCGTAAAAATACGCAACTTCAGCCCCTGTGGTTTTTTTTCTCAATGCCCAATGCCCCTCAACGCATATAAAATTTAACGATTACGCGTATTGTTCAGAAAAGGTCTCGCTATACAGCGTACGCGTGATTAAACATGATCAAAAAAGCTGAATTTTCTCGCTCGAAAGTTTTCCAGTATTGATGGGTGATTTTGTACGTGGATTTTTGAGAGATGGAAAAGTGAGGGGGAAATGATAAAAAACCATATGTAGGCTTTTCAGTTCGATATAAATGTGTAAAAAGTATTGAACCTAATTTGCCATGGTTTCGATACATCTAGGTATTGATTGAATCAGTTCGAATCTATGATATTTCATATTTCATTTTAATTGAAATTGATTGAGAAAATTTTCAGTTGTGTTACTTTTTTTTCATCGCTTTTAAAAGTTATGCCTCCGAAGATTCAATTTAAAAAGAATCGAATTTTTAAATTTTTTTCTGAATTTTATGATACAAAAAGGTCATTGGCCTGGCGAGATTTTTTTTCCTTGCAAACGAGGTTTTCAAACTCGCAGTCTTTTTTTCCCCCAATCAAACCGCAAGTTTGGAAAATGTTGATTTTTTTTTAAAAACGTGGAATTTTGTGGTGACATTTGATAAAATGCTGGTTATACGTAAAATATTAAAAACCAATAAGTAATGTCGAATGAATAAGCGTAGGTAGCAATATTATTTGATTTCCTCGAGCTCGATATTTCCCGAGAAATTTTTCCCAGTCGTTTTTTTTTCCAATTCTTCGGAAAACACGTTAAAAGAAACATGGAAAAGTATACAAAACGTAGCATTATTCTTACACAAATGGTACGTAGCAGATAATTGAAAAACGAACCATATGTGTGTTGTAGAATGGAATAAAGGAGAGGTTTTGTTATTATACTAACTACGGAACAATAAAAAGCAGTCAAAGTTTTGACGATATTTCCTTTATGCTTTAAAGTGTAACAAAATTAAAACTACACTGCAAGAAAATGGCTTTTGAAATTCAAAATGTTATCGCGTTTTACGTTTAACTGTGCGAAACACTGAGTAAATGGTTGCTTGCTAGGTACCTACGTAAGTGTTTTATATTATGGGAAAATGTATGTATGTGCTGGTCTGATGTCTGTATTTGCCTTTCATCGACTTCGAAAAGTAATACGCTGTGTTTATCTTTTGTACTTTTGAGCGTATGTAGTTTTTGCAGGCTAATTTAATTATTTCGAGGAACGTAGGAATGCATCGTTTGAGTGGTTCTAAATGTCTGAGAATGTTTCAATTTGGGCAGAAATTTGGAATGTTGGTCAGAGTATTATCAATGATGGTTTAAGGCTCGAAATATGAAGTGGGAAGAGGTCGAATTCTTATACTTTTTTTTAAAAAAAGTTTGAGGACGATAAAATTCATTAAAAATATAGATAAAAAAATCGTGGATTTTGACAAAAATTGTTGGGGTAGTTTACTTCGAATGTGAGAATAGGGTATCCATGTCCACTTTCAGGAAAACTTGGAAAAGTTGGCGAATTTTAAAATTTTTGCTAGAATTTTGTTAAGATAAATGGAAAGTGTTTTTCAGTTCATTTCATCATCAGTTTTTCAAAAAAAAAATCCTCACTCCACTTGAACGGTTGGACCAAATTCTTCAATTTTTAAATAGATTTTTAATTTTTTTATTTGGTATTGGTTTACCATATTAAACAGAAAAATTTATATTTTCGTGCATGTTTTCACCCATTTTGAATTATGAATTGAAAAAAATTACTCTCGCTATGCTCAGGTCTAATTTATTTTCCCAAAATTAGTAATTTCTTCCATTTTCCTCCCATTTACTAAAGGTCGGAAATGACTTGTACGATTTTTTTGAAATAATTCTCGTTTCAAACATACTTTTTCAATAAAATTTTGCCCTTCCTTTTTTCGAGCTGAACAAGTTTTGCTTTTCAAAGACAATTAAACAGAAAATAATCCAGCATTTTCATTAAAAATTGAAATGAAGAATTGAAAAAAATTGATTATTTTGTTTCTAGAACCACCCTCGCTTTACTTGAAAAATGCATATAAAGGTGATGCAGCAGGATTCTCAAATCGAATAAAAAGGGTGGGTTTTTGTTTTTTCACGTGATTTTTCGAAAAAAATGTCACCCTCGCTTCACTCAACCATTAAATTATTCCTCTTGCTTTTTTTCTAAAAAAAAAATCATAAAAAATTCTACCAAAAATCTTGATAAATATTTTAAAGCAGATGTTCAAAAAGTGGTACGCTTAAATGAAAATTTGAATGTCGAAGACGATCATATGTCGTTCTATCATTGTACCTACTTGCCACATTTTGTTTACTACTTGAAAAGTTTACCTACTTGAAAGGTCTGGAAAATTTGAAAAAATTGATCTAAAAAATTTAGAAAACTTGAAAAAATTAATTTAAAAAAAAAGTTTCTATCCCTGGTCAGGAGAACAAGTCATCCTGGGATTACAAATTTTAATTTCTATAGTTACACTGAATAATTTTTCAGTTCAAGTTGAAACAAATTCAGTGCAAAAGTAGGGAATACAATTTGTTCTAATTTTCATGATGAATGAGCCTGTGATCTGAGATTAGTCATAAGCACATGAAAAATCACCATCAAGCATCCTAAAGACTACTTTAAAACATGTGTACCTACTACCTACTCGTGACCATTATGACTTGTAGACAATCAGATGTTTGTTCCTCACTAATTTGAGGCCGCTGCGCTGGACATGAATCCGGCATTGGTTTTGAGTTATAAGGGGCGTTTTTTGAAAAGTTGATAAATACACCAAAATTACTGGATTGTGAGAAAAGTGAAATAATTCACAATTATCTTTGATTTGTCAATCATTGAAAAAATCCAAAAAAACGATGTGAATAATTTCAACCTCTCCCCCTCTTTAAAATATTTACTTATGTACTTCACACTGAAAAAAAATGAAAAATAAAAAATAAATAAAAAGTGTTTAAAAAATGATAAATTTTATCCAAAAAGAGATAAATTTTATCCAAAAAATAATAACCGGGCACCTTTCACAAAATTGGCAAAATTTACTCTAAAAAATAATAATATTTATCTCGAAATTTGGTAAAATTTATTGCCAGAACAAATTTTGCCAATTTTGTGAATATGATGTCTCGTTATTATTATTTTGGACAATTTATTTTTTTTTCAGTGCAAAAAGACTAAAAAGAGGCTTGAATATAAATTCAGTCACACAAAAGTCATACTTCTTAGTTTTACAATTCCGTGAGACACGTTGAAAATTCATTTAAAATCTTATTTTTTTGGAAAAATTGGAATGCCCTTACCCATGATCACGTGACAGAATTTATAATTCCCTCCCCTCTCCTCCTCTTCAATGTTTCATAAATATCATGCATTTTGTAAATAGTTTGGAAAACGTGGAAAAATTAGTCTGAAAAAGGTGGAAAAGTCACGGAAATTAAATTCTAAAATGTTGAGCCCCCAGCCAAAAGTAGGATCAACTCCGAAGACCTCAAGGTTGGGCCATTTCTAAACAAAGGCGATCGTCTTTTGATAATTTTGGAGTTCAAAAAAGTTTTTGGTCGTTTCGAAAATATTCTTTCAATTTTTTTGAAACTTTTTTATAGCAGTGCTGCCAATTAAAATTTTATGAAAATTGTGTGAATCAAAATGTAATTGACATTTGGCATCACTGTCATGAAATTTTTTTGAAAAATGTCATCAAAAATTATTCTGAGAGACCATAAAATAGTTTGGTTTGATTTTGAGGTTTTTGAGTGAGCGATTTGAATTTGATAGAAAAAAAAGTTCAAATTCACGAATTGCAATTTTTCATCTCTCTTGTTAAGGGCAAGAAGTGATACCCAATTTCAAGTCAATTGTTCAAGCAGGTGTAGAAACTCAATTCGCACCTTAGAGGGAGATGGCCCAAGTTCTCAGCTAGTGACACTGACACTACTCAAAAGAGTCAAAACCACGTTTTTCTCGAAAATGAACTCATTTTAAGGTTTCCCAACTCCACTCCGTTTGTTCGGTGGGGGGGGGGGGTAAATTTTTTTTGTGAGGTCTCCTATTTGAAGTAAACTACTTAGGTACCTCTCCAATTTTCTTCGAAACCTGAGATTAGATTTGTTTTTGATCCATCCTCATGAACATGTTATTTAGCCATTTATTTTTATTTTAGGTAGAGGGACAGGTAAAAAATTCCAATTTTTCTCTGAAAATCGTATCAAAACCGTACAAAATATTTATTTAAAAAAAATAGAGAATAAATAAAAAAAAAAATAATAACGATGAACGAATGGGGTAAAAGTTAATCAAGAATGCAAATGCAACATAGAAGCAAAAAAGAGCACCAGAAGAACTCAACTCGATACAAACGTACATGTAATAGATGACAAACGGTTGAAAAGAACATTATAGATATCAATGTGCGGCCTGTCATAGCAGAAGAATCACTGCCGCGGGTTTTAACCCCCGAATGGCGCGAGTTTATCGTCGAGGTATAGCGGCGATTATTAGTCGCTTTAATTGATTCTGTCAATCACAGTGCTCTTGCCGAAAAGGGTTTAAATGCCACTCAAAAAGTTTTACTTTGAAAATATGAGCTAATTCCTTTCGGTGTGCGAAATAAATGTTGTAAGCGCGTATTTTGAAACAATTCGTTCAATGTAAAAGCGCAATATGTTTCCGTTTCCCTTTTTGTATTTCGGAGATGCGAGTCCGAAGTACAGGCGAAGAGCGTCCGCGTCCGATTGCGGACGATGGTGCGTGTTTGACAGCGAATGTAAACTCTGTTAACGTTAATTACACTCGGCAATATCTGTTTTTGACTAGACTATTCCGGGTGCCCCGAAAATATATTGCCATGGTGGACCGTTACTGTGTAGTATTGAAGGGGATAACCGAGCAACCGAGCTTATCGCGATGGTGATGTGCCCGCGAAACGGTATAGGTGCCATTTTTTTAAAAATTGCGTTCGGCAGGATTGAGATAGATGTTTTGATATCAACTTGGGTGAATTAGGTGTTGAGGCATTGAATTTTTTTTTTTAGTGAATTTATGAAAACTTTTTTTTTCAGTGATTCATAATTTGACTCAGATTTCATAGGTGCACCCAGAAATTGTGCAGGGGGAGGGGGCTCAGATTTTGAGAAAAAATGAGGGGTCAAAATTCAATGAAAAAATGAAGTAACCTGTTATTTCAGTGGGGCTGGAATAGTTGGGGTATTTTCAGTAGGCAAATAATATACCTACAGATTTGAGCGAAGAAAAATTGAAAAATGGCGAGATTTCATGATTTTTTTAACCAAAATTACTGATTTTTTCTGATAAATGCGAAATTGACTGAGAAATTGTATTTTTAACCGAAAAATGAAAATTTTTTTACTGATTAAAAAAAGCAGAATTTTTGCAAATTTAACTGATTCAAATTTGAATAGTGGTAGGTATGTTTATTTAAGACATAGTTACTAAAATACTGCACGAGCGAAGCGAGGGCGAATTTTTTTTTACAAATCATGCTCTTCTTTGACATTTTTATGATAAAAAAATCTCCTTGCCGAGGTGGGGGGGGGTCGAGCCCGCGGAGCCCCCTTGGGTGCACCCCTGTCAGATTTTATTAATGTGATGTAAAATTTGTCTCCGACTTTCTCTACTCTCAAATCATTTTACGATTTTTCCGTGATTTTGAGGCTGGGATGATTTTACCGACTTTTCTTGAAAAGTCAGGTACTAAATTTGTTGCCGCGGTGAGACTTGGGGTCGGGGGTGAGTTTTCTTTGCGTTTTGGGTCATTTGGAACACAACTGTACCATTGGTTCATTTTCACCTTTCCTTATATATATATATATGTATGAAATTTGTCCTGGATTAAACTCCGAAACTATAAGGTCTGAGAAAAATCTGAAAACGTCGAGCTGTTGGGGCATTGGTGAACCTGTGAGATTTTAAGTTTTATCAAAATCGGTTGAAACGTTTTTGAGAAAAATGAATTTTTGTGATTTTTTTTCATGGAATTTGCCTGAAAATAGCGTCCAAGAAGTGGTCTTCAGGGTGTCCAAAAAAAAAATAAATAAAAATGCTTAGGAAAAATTATTTAACCAACTTAATTGAAAAATTTCAAATCTAGTGTCATTCGTGGTCTATCACCATTCAAACTGTACATGATGGTAGAATAACAAGACTCCCATGATAACTATGGCCTTCTTTAGATGATGAATTCATTGTTACTGGTTTCCATCAACTTTGGAGAAAAAGAGGTCTTCAGGGTATCCGAAAAAAAGCTTGCAATAAAAATGCATAGCAAAAATCATTTAACCAACTTAATTGACAAATTTTAAATCTGGCATCAGTCCTGTTCCAATACCATTCGAATGTACATGATAGTAAGAAGGATCCATTCGAGATGGGCTTCTTCAGGTTACAAATTCATCATTTCCGGTTACCATTAACTTTGAAGAAAAAAAAAAGGTCTTCAGGGTGTCCAAAAAAAATTACAATTAAAATGCTTGGCAAAAATTTTGTAACCAACTTAATTGTAAAATTTTAAATCTGTCGTCAGTCTTGGTCTATTACCATTCGAATGTACATGGTGGTAGAATAACAGGACCCTCACGATAATGATGGTCTTCTTTAGGTGATGAATTCATTGTTTCTGGTTTCCATCAATGTTGGAAGAAAGGAGGTCTTCAGGATATCCGAAAAAGCTCACAATAAAAATGCATAGCAAAAATTCTCCAATCAAATTGATCGAAAAATTTCAAGTCTGGCATCATTCGAATATACATAATCGTAGAATAACAGGACCCACTCGAGATGGACTTCTTCAAGCTCGATTAAACTCCGAAACTGTGAGATTTGAGAAAAATCTGAAAAAGTCGCGCTTTTGGGGCATTGCTGAACCTGTGAGATTTTGAGTTTTTTTGAAATTGGTTGAAACGGTTTTGAGAAAAATGAATTTTTTTGATTTTTTTAATGGAATTTTCTTGGAAATGGCGTCCGAAAAGAGGTCTTCAGGGTGTCCAAAAAAAAAAGAAAGAAAAATGCATAGCAAAAATTATTGATGAATTCAATGTTTCTGGTACCTATCCATCGAATATGAAAAAAAAGAGGTCTTCAGGGTATCCAAAAACCTTACAATAAAAATGCATAGCAAAAATTATTTAACCAACATAATTGAAAATTTTTAAATCTGCTGTCAGTTGTGTTCTAATACCATTTGAATGCACATAATATTAAGAAGGATCCAAGATGATAGGTATCTTTGATAGCTAATACATTGATGCATAAAAATACGAGAAAAGTCGGTTTATCTCACGATTTAGGCGTGAGAATTTTTTGAAAATAAAATCAATCTCGCCAAACATCCTAAACTTTTTCCGAGCTGTGAGGCTGAGATGATTTTTCGAGCTTCCGAAGAAGGGATGATTTGTGGGATGAATTTCCATCCCAAATTTCATCCCACGATTTTTTGTAGCTTTTGAGGCTGGGATGATTTTTAAGATGGAAATCATCCTCCCACTCTCATAAGCCTAGAAAGGTTGTGGGGTGATCTGAAAAGATGATTCTCATTCCAAATATTATTCCAACTTCCAAAGCTAGGAAAAATTGTGAGATGATTTTTGGGATACAAAATTCATCCCATAAATCATCCCAGCTACGGAAGCTCGAAAAAATCGTGGGATATTTTTGGGGATGAAAATTCATCTCAAAAATCATGCCAGCCTTAAAAGATCGAAAAAATCATAGAATGATTTTGGGGATGAAAATTCATCTTAAAAATCATCTCATCCTAAAAAGATTGAAAAAATCATCCCCAGCCTAAAAGCTCGGAAAAAATCGTGTGATGACTTTGAGGATAAAAATTCATCCCATAAATCATCCCAGCTACGGAAGCTCAAAAAAATCATGGAATGATTTTTGGGATAAAAATTCATCCCAAAAATCAGCCCAGCCTCAAAAGTTCGAAAAAATCATGGAATGATTTTGGGGATGAAATTCCATCCCTAAAATCATCTCACCTTGAAAACTGGGAAAAATCGTGTGATAACTTCGGCGATGAAAATTCATCTTATGAATCATCCCAGCTACGAAAGATCGAAAAAATCATAGAATGATTGTTGGGATCCCAAAAATCATCCCAGTCCCGGACTGTTCTGCGAACGTCACCGTCACGTCGACAATTTTCTGTGTCGCAATCCCACAAAGGATTCACCAGTTTTGAATCCCCATATTCCCATTGGGATTCTTTCATTTCAGGTAATTGGATTCGGGTAAAATGTTCTAGAATCTGTGCAACTTTCAGTTGTTTCTTTAAAAAGTCATATATTTTCCTGACTTTCGAAGATTAAAAATTCAATTTTGTGATTATTGGTGAGTTAATGGGGCAAGCTGACTCTTCTTTCCCCTTCCCCAATTCGATATGATCTTGAATTGAAATTAATGACAGCTGAGTAAATTTTCAATCGTTCAATATAATAAACACCCGTATTGTTTCTTCTTTGATTCCAAAAATGTTTGACCCTGCAATCATAACACAAAATTCATTAAATTAATCAAATTATAGAATTTTTTCATTAATTCTTAAATCAATGTTTCGAAATACAATTACGTACGTGTTTAGACATTACCCTCAGGGTAATGGTTTAGAGCAACTACATGTTAAGATATTCCCGTTCATAAACTACACATTTAACGCACTCTCTGGAAAATAAGCCAAACTTCTATGAAAAAGTTGCGCCATCTAACCATTTTAGTTTCCGTTGTACAGTTCCAAAAGGTTTGCTCGAGATGGTGTTTGGTACATTGATTAAATGAAAACTAGAACTGTGCCCGATTTGTTGAAAAAATTTCAGGCAATAGCATTGGAAATTTTTTATCGACATCGTCTATTAGCATTCGTACTTGTACATTGTACAATAATTATTGTTGAGAAAATAATATAAAATATGAGTAATTTCCATATTTTTGTAATAATTCAATTTCATTTTCAATCTGTGCCGAGACAAAACTTGAGCGAAAATCTCGGAGAGTGAAAATGAAAAATTTGCCGACTAATATTCTTGAAAAAGGAGAAATTTGCCACCTTACATTTAAAAAAAAGAGAAATTCGCTGCCCAGTCGTACTGAAATCAAAAAACAAAAATTCGTGCTTTTTTTCTTGCTACTTTTTTGACTTTGTGAAAAAACTAAAAAAACTACATTCTTTTATGACTTCCTTCTCTTCTGAAAAAATCTAAAAAAAGTTGAAAATTTCATTCGAGATCGCCTCCAAGTCCTCTGATAAATTAGAAGGACGATTTTTTTCCGCTTCAGAATATTCAGTTGTCTAGGATGGAAGGGAAGAGGGGTCTACCATAATTTTAAGAATAAATTGTGTAAATTCATCGAGCCCAGCGAAGCGGGGACGAAAATTTTTCAAGAAAATGGCATCCAAAAGCTGAATTTTTTCATTTTTTAAATAAATACATATTATTGTATTGAGGACCAGGCGAAATCCATAAATCCTATCTTGTATAAATACTTTAGGGTTTATATGCCTTAGTGAAGCGAAGTCCAAGATTTGAAAAATTAATAATTTTCAGAAAGAAAATAATTCGTTTTTTAATAATTTGTTTGGAAAATTTTTTGGGGAAATTTCGTGCTTTTTGAAGTTTATTTCAACGAAATTTCGTGCTTTTTTTCTTTTTTGATGCTTTTTAGAGCCAGTTTGCAACAAAATTTGCCAAAAAGTCGACAAATTCTGTTGTAAATTGGCATAATTCCTGAAAAAATCTGCAAATTTGGAGAAAGTATGAGTGGGCGGGGGGGGGGGCTATGCACCAATCCATTAAATATATATTCAGAGATAGAAACGTACTCTAATTATGAATTAAGGGTTTTACTTCGAGAGCCATACTGCATTACTTGGAAACATAAACATTAATAAATTACACATTGATTCGAATTCGTGTACATCGTTGGTACGAAGACGTATGGTAAATATAATGCCACGTTGTAATATGTACCCACCTATACACACCAAAATGCATCAAAATGAAATGAATGGCGAACAAGACGTCGCTTTGTTTGCTGCGATGTTGGTATTCGCGTACACTGCGCTATTTCTACGTGTACAATAATCTGTCAATGTCTGAGCGCGACTGTGTTGTTGCTGAACAATGAGGAAATAGTGACAAAGCTCGTTTTAAAATTACGATCACCGATAACATAGACAAATGTTGGCGAGAAATCGCTAAGTAATCGTGTAGCGAATAGTTGACGATTGATTGTGGTGCCACTAAGAGGAGGGGTTGCAATATGGCATTTGACTGAGAGAAGGATGCGAGAAAAAACCGAAAAGGGGAATTGGGAATGAAAGAGGGGTAATTTCTTGAGTATTAGTATGCTGTCGTCTTATGCAATATTAGTTTTTCATTATTTTGCTTACGTACTACCAAAAAAAAAATATGGAAAAATCAATTTCAGTCAAAAAGTTTGTATTCTCTTTTCTGTATAAGCCAACTTCAATAGGTACGTCCTTGAAGATTAGGTATTTCAAATGATCTTTCCTCTTCAATTTTGATGTGAGGTAAAAAATTTGTTTGGTTACCAAATATATTATTCATTTTTTTGCTAAAATTTTCGCTTGTGACCTTTGGAATTTTGAATTCAACAGAAAATCATTCTTAGGAACATGTCCTGATGATTTTTTTCTGAAAAGACAAAAGTTTAGTATGTCTCATGGAAAATTCTGAAAAATTAATAGGTAGGTCTAGGTAGTCTTTTTTCGAGGTGTTTTTTACCAATTTAAAATTCAGTAGGTAGTTCTCAAAATGACTTGATAAGGAGTTTTCTCACTTACCCATGGCCTCCCTCGCCGGAATTTCCTTTTAAATGTATCAATTTTCAAAAATTAAATTGTAAAAATTGATAATTTTTTATGTAAGTACCTACTTGAAAATGTTTTAATTAGAAAAATTGTCATTTTTGAAGATTTTTTATTTTTTAGAAGTATTTATTTAAAAAAAAAATCACGTGAATCAATCAGCCTTGATTCAGATAACTGTTAATGTGTCTTTTCAGGTATTTATGTTGGGAGAAAAATGTCCATAAAAAATACTGTGTCCTTGGTGGGTTGGTAGGGTCCATAATCCCTGTAAGTTTGAGAATATAATGGCAATTGGAAAAATAAATTGAAAAATTCACACTTTACAATAATTTAATTCTTCCCTCTTCCATCTTTCTTCAGAATTTTCGCAAATTACATTTTTTGGGGGACCATCTCCTTACCTATTCATTCATGTGAACTCTTCGTTCTACTCATTTTTAAGCGATATGGTTATGTGGACAACCTGTGATCCAAATGCAATCAATAATCATGTTTCCATTTCTGTTGAAGAAGTACTTGATGGAGAGAAAATATAAATAATAATTGCAAAAA
Organism: Pseudococcus viburni; assembly: GCA_033439095.1. Taxonomy (NCBI): domain Eukaryota; kingdom Metazoa; phylum Arthropoda; class Insecta; order Hemiptera; family Pseudococcidae; genus Pseudococcus; species Pseudococcus viburni. The sequence continues at coordinate 1,333,372 of JAVBJF010000045.1, forward strand.
CTGATTTTGAAAACAAGAGACTGTACAATTGGGTGGAGTGAAAAAAAACAACATATCTCGGATTTTGACCAAATTTTGTAGAGTGGTTCATTTTGAGTGGGAGACCTCGAAATTTTTTTTTGAGCCCCCTGGGGGCTAGGGGAGGGGAGCAGGGGGCGCTCAAAGTGCACCATTATTGTGAATTTTTCAAACGATAAAAAAATTAATTCGAAGTCAACGTAAATTCCATGTCAAGATTTGTAACTGGCTGCACTGACGTACAAAATTTTCCAAAAATTTTCCAATACTTCTAGTGATTGAAAAAAAAATACATAATATTTTCAGGCTAAAAAATAATAAATTCAACGTCAATGTAAATTCTGTATTTTGGAATTTTATGATTCGCTGTAGGCTGCACTGGAGTGTAAAATTTTCATTTTTTCGAAATTTATTTTTAGTGGTTGAAGAAATTTTTGACATGGATATGTTTTAGGGCTGGGGGGTAAAATTTGAAAAGTGTAACGTGACGCTGGAGGTGTTACGGAACGCTGGGATGGTTACGTAACGTTTTTAGATTAAGACATAATGACATTATGTTAGACTTGGAAAAACTTGGAAAAAATGATTTTAGATGAAGACATGATATTATGTTACACTTTTACAGTAATATTGGTTAAGGTTATAACACGCTTTTATATTAAGACATAATGACATTGTGTCAGACTTGAAAAATTTTCATTTTTTCGAAATTTATTTTTAGTGGTTGAAGAAATTTTTTTGTTCAATTACTCGATGAAAAAAAAAATCATTCCAGCTTAGTAAAAATTTCATATTATTGGAATATTGCAATCTGAAACTTTTCAACCCCCTGGTAGCAGTCTGAGTTTTGATCGGAGAAAGATAGCGATGTTTAAGGGAGATGTAGAAACTCAAATTGCATCCTTTTAGTGCTAAGAAGGCTTCTCACACAATTTTGATTGACTAAAAACCGCAATGAACAGCGTTTTTTTTTCAAAAGAAGGTGCACTTTCAGCACCTCCTGCTTCCCTCCCCTTGCCCCTCGGTGCCTCAATTTTTTTTGTGAAGTTTCCTACTCAAATTAAACCACCCCAATAAATTTGGTCAAAATTTTGCCAACTCATATTTAAAAAAAAGATAAATTCGCTGCCCAGCCGTACTGAAATCAAAAAACAAAAATTCGTGCTTTTTTCCTTGCTAATTTTTGACTTCGAGAAAAAACTAAAAAAAAACTACATTCTTTAATGACTTTCTCCTCTTCTGAAAAAATCTAAAAATGTGATCAGAGAGGTCGAAAATAGGGTATCTACCAAGTTTCAACTTTTTACCTCGATTTATACGTATTAGGCGAATTTTTAAATTTTTTCCAGAAAAATTTCTTGCCCAAAAATGCGAATTTGAGCTCAAAGTTACGAATTTTGGAAAATTGTGTTTCAATCGATCAAATAGGTCACCAATATGGATAATCCGCGATTATAGGTGCTGAAGTGCATATGGACCATTTTTATGGGCTTTTTCTCCAGCGCTGGAAAAATCCAAAATTTTCTGGTGGCTCCGAAACGTCTCGAAACCATTTCCAATCGATTCCGGAGGTCGAAAATAGGGTATATACCAAATTTCAGCTTTTTTTGTTGATTAGATCTTTTCATATTTCCCAGGGCGGAGGTAATTTTGAAATTTCAAAAATTCGCCAAAAATCGAGAAATGAACTTCAGCAACTGAAATTTTGGATACGAGTTCCTGTTATGATGTACTTTCGATTTTTTTTTGTTTGGGCTCAAAATTTTACTTTGAGTTGAGATACCTCCCTTGTAAGTGAAAATTTATGGTGCTGCAAAGTTGTACATTTGTCAATATCATAAACGCAGGTTGATGACATTATCTGACATATGTGAAGAGAGACAGAGCAGAAGAGCTATAGGTACCTACCTGATATTCGATATTTCGTATAATTTACATGCTTAATGTAGCATATTGTACATTTTGACTGAAAATCGATACATTATCGTATCATTTGGAAACATTAAGTCGCTACATGGAAATTTTCGGATAGCGAAGTGCACACCGCGTCCCATGTTGTCGTCGCGACGCGATATAATGAAATACAAGTTTATAACTATACATATCGCGAAGCTAGGACGAGGTGTAGAGGTGAAAGGAATATCTCGAAGTAAAAACATTACCCCTGGACCGATTTACAGTACGTAATTTAGGGTGGAAACGAAACTATATATTGACGTAGCTGGCGGACCATAAATATTAATATTTGAGGCGTATGTGGCGGATTTCAGTTATTAAAGTAATCATCGTGTGCTTAGTCATCGTTTCAAATGGTATAATCAAAGCAGCAACGGTAGAGGGTGCTGACTCCATAGATGAAGACGTTTTAGGTCGAATTAAAAATCACGCTGCAGTAGTCGACTTGGCCCTTGAATAAACTTCGAATGCTGAGTAGGTACTATGTTTGAAAAGGATAAAGTTGTGCGGTTAAATTTGTATATCAAACATTTGCCTTTACGAAAATTTCGTGTCCTGCTTCAAGTGAAAATCTTATTTCATATAAAAGTAATCCTCAACTATGAACGTGTTGTAGCCGAAGGCGACCGGATCACGGAGGCGTTACGATATTCCGACGAGAGTAGATTGTTGGTGCCGTTCAACAATATAGCATAGGTAGCTCCTATCGTATATCTCTCTGCTGCGATGAAATAGTAGAAATGAAAATTTTCCGTCTTTTCAACGCGCCGCGCTACGCGTTTACGTATTTTCAACAATTTTTGCCGAGAGTAAAAAAAATAGACGGTATTCCGTTGAGAATGCCGTCGCCTTTTCAACGGCGCGCCAGGCACTCTGTTCAAATAGAAATACGAATAGACCTTTTATTCTGCGGAACCGTGACGAAAATGGACAAACGAGCACCATGTGAAAATATTCGCCGGTCAACAGATCTCCTTTCTATTTTTTCCATCTTTTTTGGCGTCTCATCCGCGCGCGTCATATAACAGGCTCGGTATCAAATTAAATTTGGGATTTGGTGGAGAACGCGTTAGGGGTAGTTATGTATTTTAATGACAAAGCAGTTTTTTGCCTGTTGTATTCTCGAGCTTGGTAATTGCTGAAAAACTCGTTATTCTGAATGAATCTGGTAAGCAGGCTTAGTCATTGATATTGAGAAAATTGAACGATTGTGGTCGATTTATGACCGTTTCTCATCAGAAATGTAGAACGAGATGGGAAGAAGTTTGAAAAATTGACACGTACGAAGTGGCACATATCAAAAAATCATGTTTGTCCCATAATAATGATATAATTCTTGTTATTTGTACGACATTTATTGACTTAATGACACTAGTAATCATTTCTCATCATCAAAGTCACAAAAATTGACAATGACTTTTTTAGCGTGACCTAAGAAAGTCATAAATGATGAGATAATTCGATGTAAAAAAATAATGTGACTATTGTTCTGTGACAAAAGTCACAAGTGACTATATTTATGGCAAAAGTCAATACCTAGTGGCTATTTTTCACCTTCAAATTTGAGGGTGACTATTTTTTACTACGACTATTATTTTATGGCTCAAGTCAACAGTGACTATTGTTATATGATATAAGTCCAAAGTGACAATTTTTATGACAAAAGTAAATGGCGGCTATCGTTTCACTGCAAAAGTCCATTGTGCTTATTTTTCATCAAAAGTCAAGCGTGACTGTAATTTATGACAAAGAGTCAAAACGTCAAAGTGATCATTTTTACTTCAAACGTTGAAAGCAATCATTTTTTCAGACAAATGTCCATAGTGACTATTGTTTCATGACATTATTCAATTACAACTATTAAAAATCAAAAGAAACAGTTTTTAAGATGAGGTCAATAGTGACTGTTTTTCATAACAAAAGTAAATAGTTAGGTACTATGTTGTACTTTTTTCGGAAAAAATGAAAATGAAGGGTGATTATTTTTTACTACAAAAGTCAAGTTAGGCCATTTTTTCGATAAATATTCTGAGTGACATTTTTTGCAACAAAAATTCATAGTCATTATTTTTCACGGCAGAATTCAGGAGTAACTGTTGATACATTACAAAAGTCAAAAATAACATTTTTTAAGTGGTAAAAGTCAACTGTGACTATTTTCCATCAAAAGTCAATAGTGACTATTTTCTATCAAAAGTCAATAGTGACTATTTTCCATCAAAAGTCAATAGTGACTATTTTCCATCAAAAGTCAATAGTGACTATTTTCCATCAAAAGTCAATAGTGACTATTTTCCATCAAAAGTCAATAGTGAGTATTTTTCATCAAAAGTCGAGGGCCCGTGACCATTTTTTATGACAAGGAGTCTAGTGTGAATTTGTATGAAGAGTCAAGAGTGATCATTCTTCACTTCAAAAGCCAAAAGTGACAATTTTTAAGACAAAAGTCAATAGTAACCAATCACACTGATTTTTCGAAATTTCAAAAATAGCCAATTTTTGATTTTCAGAAATGATTTTAAAAAAAATCAACTCATGCCTAGCAAATAAATGAAATTTTATTACTAATATACTTAAATTGATGATTTTTATTTTTTTTTTTGTTGCAGGTGAGTTACAAATTTTCATCGCTAGACTTGGCGGAAGTACATTCAAATCAGTAAGTAATGTAGAGTAACTCTCGCAAGGAAAATTGTTCTCGTTTTTTTTTTTATTTCTACAGGGTGTTCGGTGAGTGATCTGCCACACTTCATTTTTGGATATAACTGGGTACCTACCACTAGAATAAAACGTTGGTTGAACAAGTTGCATATCTTGAAAATAGAAGGGGCAAATGCTGTTTTTTAAAAAATCACGTAAATTTTTTTTCCAACCATGGGAATGGATAGTACTTTGAAAACTGAATAAATTTTCATTTTATGCATTTTTTGCATAACTTGAAAATTGAAGGGGCTACAAAAAATTTTGTTTAAAAAGTTCTAAAAAAATAAACTAATCAAGGGAATGGATAGTATGTTGAAAAATGAACAAATTTTGTTTTACAGACTTTCTGCCTAACCTGAAAAATGAAGGGGCTACGGGTCATCCAAAATTGAGAAAGTTGACAAATTTTCTGAAGCCCACTTATTTTGAGTGACCCGTAGCCCCTTCATTTTCGATGTTAGGCAAAAAATCTGTAGAACAAAATTTGTTCATTTTTCAACAAACTATCCATTCCCCAGATTAGTTTATTTTTGTAGAACTTTTTTAGATCAAAATTTTTTGTAGCCCCTTCAATTTTCAAGTTATGCAAAAATTTATGTAATGAAAATTTGATTCTGGTTCAAATTCCCGAATCCATTATCCCGAACGGAAGTTTCCCCGAACGATTATTTCCCCGAACACTCAATTCTCTGATTCTCATTTCCCCGAATCCCATTTTCCCGAATCCAATCCCCCGAATTTGAATTACCCGAACGATTCTTGTCCCGAATACCTCTTTTTCGAATTCGTGTGGATACTGCCTAGCAGTTCGTATTTTATGCATGTATGGGCAGTCGTTGCAGCTATGAAGTAAAGAATGCAAAGCTCGAGCTATAACGAATGCAACTGCGCCAGGAGGAGTCCTCATTGTATAACAAAGGGCCGGATGAATCCAAGCATGAGCACCTCCAAATAGGGAGGAGTGTGATGCTGAGGTGGTCATTGGTGGCATCAAACGTAAGACCGGTGACCACCCTGAACAGAGGCCGATGAACTGGGTTTTCTTCGTACCATGGCATATAATATCAATTTCCAATATTAAAATTTTGTAAATTTTGGGGACTTTTGTTAATTCGGGGAAATGGGATTCGGGGAAATGAGATTCGGGGAATTGGATATTCGGGGAAAAGACTTTTCGGGGAAATGTCCGTTCGGGATATTGAATTCGGGCAAATGAACGGGAACCGAAAATTTATTCAGTTTTCAAAGTACTATCATAAAGTAAGCTTATTCTATGGTTCTCTCCATTCCCATAGTTGGGAAAAAAAATTACGTGATTTTTTAAAAAAACAACGTTTGCCCCTTCAATTTTCAAGATATGAAACTTATTCATCTAACGTGTTTTTTAATGATACCCGGTTATATCCAAAATTGAAGTAGGACGAACTTAAATCTTCTAGCAAAAAATGATGACGATTTTTTGCCCAAGAATGCTATTGTTCATGCCAACTTTTTACTTTTTTTCATTTTTCAGCTGTACTTGGTAAAAATTCACTTTCGTTACCAAACTTTTTCAATTTTCCAAATTTTGAAGTTTTTCAATTTTATTAATTTTTTTGTTAATTTCTTAAGGGTTCTCAAGTTTTCTAAATTTTTCAAAAGTTCTTACAATTGATAATTAAATTGTGACAACTTTTGAAATTCAGTCCATTTTCTAAGTTTGTGTTTCTTCAAAGTTTGTGAATTTTGCAAAAATTTTCAGTCGTTTTAAATTCATCCACTTTTTTAATTTATCGATATTTAAAAGTTTGACATTTTTCAAAAGTTGTTCAAAATTTATGAATTCTTTTTTAAAAAAATGTAGGTATTTATTTTTAGGTTCAGAATCCTTCAAATTTTGCCAACGTTTGAATTTCCGTCTATTTCTAAATTTTGTAATTTTTTTAAGCTTGCCAGTTTTTCAAAATTTTTAATTTTTTTTTAATTCATCAATTTTTTAAAAATTTATTGATTATTTAAATTGCTTTAGTTTTTCTAAATTTTTCGACCCTTCGAGTGGTTGTTTCATTTTCTGAAATGTAGTAGGTAAATTACTTCCCAAGAATTACTAATTTAAATTTAGTATTCCTGTAAAAAATAAATAGGATGCCATCAGTCAGCAAAACCCTAATAAAAAAAGCAATTCGGGAAACTGAATTATTTTTTTTTATGCTTAGAAAATATAAATATTTTTGCTTCTCGATTTAGCCGACGCGACTAGAAATCATTCTCACGGAATTTGCCGACTAAAAAACATTTGAAGGTGTAACCCCCCTCCTAAAACCTTCTGGCAATTGTTTCTTTGGCTATTCGACAAATTGAAGCATAAATCTCGAGGTGATTCAATTTTTGTTAAAATTTAGACAGCAGTCATAAATTCACTAGAACCGGATCTTCTCCAATTTTCATTTCGGTTACTTACCAATTTTTCACGATTAATAATCCAATTTTAAATTTTTTTATAAAATTATTAAAACTCCTCGAAATCTTTTTCTTATTACATTGCAGTTTGTTTGGTAGTCTTTGAAAAATGATTCACGTTTTGCCAACACCCAACGTTACAAGTTTATATTTCATTTTCGCCCTCAACATTCCGCCTTTGCGATTACACCACCCGGTGTCGTGTCTCCGGTCGTTTCAGTCTCCCTACCACTGGAGAATATTCCTTCACCCCAAAAGACATTGTTATTCTTGCATATTTTTTGAAACACTGAAATTAGATTATTCGAGTTGGATTGTGGAAAGGTGAAAAAAAATATACTCGAATATTTATATATTTATCTGCCTTGCGAGGTCGAGGGTGGAAAGATGTTTCAAGAATGATGAATTCTAATTACTTTTTGCGGTGGCACCGCAATTTGGAAAATTTAAAGGAAATAAAAAACTTTCGAAATGAATTATAAAACGTACAGATGGGATTTTCATGTCGATGGATTTCTCAATATTTATTTCAAATTCTAGTAGCTGTAAAAACATTGGAAAATTTCCATTCGACAATGAATAATTTAAAAGCGGAAATTTTTAACATCAATTTAGATATAAGACATTGATAAATACCACGTAAATTTCAATATTTATTTTATATTGGAAAAATATGTAGTAGGTAATAGTTAAATATCATTTTTTTAAAACGTTGACAAACATGAAAAAACCGATTGACACGAATAAAGAAGAACTAATCGAATACTAAATAGAGTCGTATAATTTTCTATCCATTCAAATATTGAATTTTTTTACTTATTTAATAATCAAGGCCAAGAAACCAGAGAATAAGAAAATTATCCTGGAAAGGTGTGACTATGAACTTATCTTTATTATACTCGCTTAAATGAAATTAATTCGTCTCCGAGGGAGCAATTTTTCCATACTCGAAAATAGTATAATGGAGAGCTCAAAGAGACGATGCGAAATTCAATACAGGAAAATTGAAATAACGGGCAAACACGAAGCACTTTAACCAATTGCGCTACGCTGCCGGCCGGAGCCCGAGACGAAAGAATAATTAAAATCGACCCGCCCTTAAAAAGCAATTTTAAACCAGATAATGCAAAAATTTACAATGAGTAGCTTAACAAACTTTAAATTCTTTATAATAAAGATTTTTCGATTTAATTTCGCACGTTGCTGCGTTGCTGGTTGGCGCTATGCACGGGGTAAATCTGTTCTCGTATCGTGCGAGAACAAAGCCAAAATGTCACGCCAACGAGTTTTTCTTCGGTTTTATTCTTTATTATTGTTTTCGTTTCGCGAGAGAAAACTTTTCCATGAAGTCGTCCTCCTCGAATAAACATCGCGAGGGTTTTTCACCTCGCGAATAATTGAATATCGTCGAAGGTTCGTGTGCTCGGCAAGACGCGGTTTATGGTGTTAATCCTCTCAGGTGTTTGTGGTCTCGCAGCATCTGATAATTAGCGCGATCGTTCGGTGCAACATTTTTCCATAAGTACCCAACGCGGTAATTGGTTATAATTCATCGGATGACCATAAACAAAAAGAAAACTAATAAAAATAGCTTTTAAAAAAGTTCACCGGTATAAAAGGTTTTTTGAGTTTGAGAAAAAATGCGCGCGCGTTTTTGCGTTGCGAAAAAAAACTCGTACTAACCATAAAAAATGACATTTTTATGGTTTAATAACGGTTCGCCTTTGCTTTGCATAAACTTACCCCTTTTCTTTTTCATACTTTTTTTCGCGCCAAAGCTGTAATAAAATTACTTCACTTTGCGAAATTTACCGTTGAATAACGTTTAATTATGTGAATGCGGCCGTGAATACGAATTTCGCATCGGTTACAATGCAGTCGTGTGCTCAGGTGACTCGTTGCGAGATTTTAGAGTGGGAAAATTATTTTTACGCGAATACAGGGTTTGTTTTCAATTATGGCATCGATCTGGTTCAAATTTATCGACCAGATGGTTCCAAACGAATGTAGATTGGAGGTGGAGGAAAAAAATCAAAATAGAATATTCTGCCATGTGCGGTGTTTGTTTTGTCTCTTGATATAGGTAATTTAAAATGTATTTTTTGGAAATTTTGAGAAAAAATTTTGTTAAAAATTTCTGTAAAATGAGTGTATAAAATACTGCCTTATTAAGTTGAAATCTTTTAGGGGAAACTCACTTTTGAATGCTGTTGCATGCTGGAGTGGATCGAAAAATGGAATTTTTTTTCAATTTCGCTAATTCTTCGATATAAATAATAAAGTTTGAGTCGAAACTTTTCCAGAAATTTTTTTAGCCCCCCCCCCCCTGGGAGATACCTGAGATCAAGCTAGGAGGCTTCAAAGTGAAGTCGTTTTCGAAAAAACGATGTTTTTGTGTCAACCCTCTCCCTCCATCCCTACTATCTGAAATCGTAATATGTAGCATTAAAAAGATACGAATTGAGATGCTAACTCTCGTGGTATGTTTAGTTTTTTGATTGGAAGTCATTTGACTCCCTCAATACTTTCTTTTGAAAAGTACCAGATTGGTGCTTTTCTCGAGGATTAAAATGTTAAAATTACGAATTTCAATAGAACTGATCTATTGTAAATGTCAACGTTGGATTCGTGTTCAGCAAGTCAAATTATCCCTCTTTTATACTATTTGAGTGACCGTTTTGCTCAGTTTTATTTTTTTTACTCGAGAAAAAGATCGATCGATTTTTTAAAAAAGTTGGAGGGATCAAATTACCTCCAGTCAAAAACTCATTACACCACACAAGATTCAGAGGCTACAGATCGCAGTTCGAACCCGTTTCCAATAGATTCGAGAGGGTGAAAATATTATAGGTATACTATGTCAAATTTCAGCTTTTATTGAGTGTTTGAAATTTTGTGATGAAAGATTACTTTTGGATGTTTTTTTTTTGTTTCGACTCAAAAGTGTAGTAATTCAAAAAATTTTGAAAAATTGAAAAAATAAAATTGAAAACTTGACCAATTGGTTTTAGTAAAATATTATGCTTGGATATTTTTACCCAAAAATGTCATTGTTGTTCACTTTTCATTTTCACCCCCCCTCTCCCCCCCCTCATGTAAAAAATCACTTCAAAATGTTTTTAAAATTTTATTCTAAAAATTTGAAAAAATGTTTTTTGAATTGGTTTTGATAAAGTATGGCTACTTTTTTCCCAAAAATCAACGACAGCAATTTTCCACAATTACCATCCCGCTTCTGATCTTGGAAATTTTTCAGAAACGAAGTATTTTATTTTGTATTTTTTCCAAAATTTATCAAGCGTTGAAAAAATTTCCGTGTATGATTATGTTGAGTAAGAGTGTCCATATTGCGATCATTTTACGAAAATATGTATCATAAACCTCAATTAAAATGGAATAGAAAAGTAGGATGTGGGCTAAAAAGGTGTAATCTGAGTTTATACACCTTACATCTTTCGCCGTTCAATTCGATACTACTTTTGACACGACCACAGCTCGTTCAAAAGTTACAAATTGTTGAAATATCGAGTTTTGGATTTTCGTAAAAACGAAATAACATTCTCTTGGTCACCAAAACTTGACCAACGTTCAAGAACTGATGTAAAAAAAACCTATTTTAAAACGAAAAATTAATAAATTTTCATTTTTGGGGTAACAATTATTTTTCATTTTTTTAAAAATATTTTTCATGGGCCAAATTTTCTAATTTTTCAACGCAAAAATTTATTTTTACCACAGGCATCACTGAAATGCAAAATTTTCAATTTTCTATACCAGAATAATTTTTTAAAATTAGTGCTCGAATTTTGGTTGAGTTTTGGTAACCAAGAGTACGTTTTTTTTTTTCGAAAATCAAAATTTTTGATGTTTTAACGATATCAAATACCCCTAAAAGTGGTATTGAATCGCGTCGTTCATGGTTCAGGGAGGTGAAAAAATACTTACACATTTTTCTAGCCTCTTTCCATTTTCTACATTTTAGTGTATTGTTTAGGAGGTCATTTTACACAAATAATGTGAAATTCAGTTTTCCAAGAATTTTTCCGAGGGTCAGAGCCCGCGTTACCAACCTCAGTGATTTCTCACTGAAATCAGTGGTTTCCAGCTTTTGAAAATGTTTACGTGATTCTTTTCAATGATTTTTGAAAATTTCAGTGATTTTGATGATTTTTTTAACTCTGTTTGCCAGGTCTACTTTTTCAATTTTCAGTGATTTTTGTAATTTTTGATGAAAAATATTCGAAAAAAATGACTTGAACTGTGTAAAAAAAATCAACAAAAAAATAAAGGGGGGAAAAGTCCTGACACGATGGAGAAAAACTGAAATCAGATATGAACTCAGTACTAAAAAGTAGGTCAGAAAAAATTGAACGACGGAGAAAAACTGAAATCAGATATGAACTCATTACTAAAAAGTAGGTCAGAAAAAATTGAAAAACATCCATTTCAGTCGACTTTACATTTTTTTACCTACTTTTATAAAGTGATTTTTGAGGATGAATGCAGTGATAAATGTGATTTTTCAAGGAGTAGAGTGACAAAAGTGATTTCTGAACGACTTCTGAAAAAAACCAATGATTTTAGTGATTTTCGAACAAATTGGTTGCAGTGATTTTTAGTGATGCGTTTTTTGGCCGAAATAGTGATCTTTCAAAATCTCGGTTTGCAACCTTTGTTCAAACCTAAAATGACTGAGCTGTTTGAAATTTTTCTAACAACATTTCCTAATCACAGAATTTCAAGTTCAAAATCTTTACCCTCCTTCATTTTTCGTAATTTGGCCACTGTTTTGGAATAAAATACATTCCCAAGATCTTTCTCGAGTTTTTAGGGATGGCCTATTACAGCTAAAAGCGAAAAGTCGCCCAAATTTAGGCGACTAACTGAAAGCCGAAAGTTCAAAAGTTTTAAAAATAGCAAGCTTAAAGATAGCCAAAAGCTTTCTCTTACAGCTATATTATTTAGCTTTTTATTTGAAAATTTGAAACTGGCATCAGAAATTTTTCCACTAGAAAAATGATTTATCGATTCTCAGAATACTTTCAACCCTTAATTTATTTTTCACCAGAATATTTTCCAACTCAAAAATTTTTTCATCTGGAATAATATTTTTATCGACTCTGAAATTTCTTTCTTCGATTTTTTTTCTCAGGTCTAAAAATTTTTCAAACTGGTATTTTTTCCAAAAATACATATCTCCAAAAAAGAATTGGTTCCCCGCCCTCTGGGGGTTGAAATATAAAGTATTTTCTGGATGAGCTTGTCAACTGTGAGTTAGTTGGTGGTAAAGAATGCATTTTAAAATCTACGAATAATTTGTGCTAAATTTAACTTCTGTTCAACAAAGTATTTCATTAACAAAACGTTATGATATAAAGGTGAAATCCGCCCTGATATACTCATCCTCCCGCTTCACCAATAGGTATTTCTCTTATTGGCCAAGTTTTACACAAGAAGCAAAAATACCAAAATTTAGAACTGGAAAAAATGAAGAAAAAAAATTGGAAAAAATTGGGGGCGGGGACACGCCCAATTCCAAGAGTAAGTTGTTATGATAATGAAACCAGGGGGCTGTCCCCGCCCCCAATTTTTTCCAATTTTTTTTCTTCATTTTTTCCAGTTCTAAATTTTGGTATTTTTGCTTCTTGTGTAAAACTTGGCCAATAAGAGAAATACCTATTGGTGAAGCGGGAGGATGAGTATATCAGGGCGGATTTCACCTTTATATCATAACGTTTTGTTAATGAAATACTTTGTTGAACAGAAGTTAAATTTAGCACAAATTATTCGTAGATTTTAAAATGCATTCTTTACCACCAACTAACTCACAGTTGACAAGCTCATCCAGAAAATACTTTATATTTCAACCCCCAGAGGGCGGGGAACCAATTCTTTTTTGGAGAATTTTTTTGGCGGATATCAGTTGTTTTTATACGTAGTCGAGTGTGCAAACTATTTGAATTCAATTTTTGAAATTTTTTTCACAACTACAATTTTTCAGCAATGAAATTTTTTCCGAACTAAAATTTTTTCTGAACTTGGAAGTATTTTCTACAATTTTTTCAACAATAGTTTTTTTCCAAATTAAAAAAATTGAATGTTGAAAAAACCATTATGTTGAGAAAAAAATCAAGTGTTGAAAAAAGTGGAGGTGACAGTTGAGAAAAAAAATTAGTTGAGAAAAAACATCTGGCCCTGTTTCACAGATATACAGTAGGTGGTGAGCTTTTTTTTTTTCTCAAAGTCTGCTTGATTTATGATTTTGCACTCTAAAAAAATTTTTTGCTCAAAATTTTACAAACTTCTACATTTTTCTGATTTTTCAATGTGGAGCTTCAAACTCAGAATTTCATAATTTTTTCATCGTAAATTTTTTAATCCTAAATTTTTTTCAATGCAAATTTTCCAAGTAGAAAATTTTTTGCTCAAAATTTTGCAAATCTCTAAATTTTTATGATTTTTTTTCAACGTAAATTTTCGAACTCGGAATTTTTTTCCTGTCAATTTTTCAAACTTCTGCATTTTTTCAACGTAAATTTTTCAAGCCTAAACTTTTTTCCTGTAAATTTTTCAAACTTCCACATTTTTTCAACGTAAATTCTCAAACTCTGAATTTGGTATTCTACTGAAAAATTCAACAATATTGGGTCAATGTAGCTATACACAGAGTATTGCACTTTATTATCGAACAAGTTGGATGATTGAATAGTTGAAATATACTTTCAAACATCCAGTTTATTCGATGATTAATTGGAATACTTGTACGTAGCTACCTTGACCTAATATTAATGAAATTTCAGTCGAATAGATCAAATTTTCTAAAATATAAGTGGTAGGTAAATTGTATCACTAAATGTTATCCGAAGCCGGTTAAAATGACCGCTGCTTCGGATGAAGTTCCTTAGCGATACAATTTGCCACTTATATTTTAGAAAATTCTATGTATTCGACTGAAATTTCATAAATATGTTATGGTAGCTACGTACAAGTATTGCAATTACCTAATTATCAAACGAATTGGGTAATTGATAGTATATTTCAGCTATTTGATGAAGTATAAGTTGAGGTAGCTACACACCAGTACACAATGATTATACTTAATTGAATAATTGAAATATACTTTCAATCATCCTTGCAATACTCGTATACGTAGCTATACATAGCTACCTTGATCCAATATTAGGTATTTAAATTTCAGTAGAGTACATCATGAAACTATCATTGTGTACTTACTCGTATGTAGCTACCTCAATTTATACGTACCTCGTCAAATAGCTAAAATAGACTATATCTACTTTCAATCATCCAATTATTTCGATGATTAATTGCAATACTCGTATGCAGCTACCTTAACCTAATATTTATGAAATTTCAATCTAATACATCACATTTTCTAAAATATAAGCGGTAAATTGTATCGCTAAGGAACTTTATCCGAAGTCGGTTAAAATGACCGCTGCTTCGGATAAAGTTCCTTAGCGATACAATTTACCGCTTATATTTTAGAAAATTTGATGTATTCGATTGACATTTCATAAATATTAGGTTACCTAAGCTAGCTACGCAGGAGTATTGCAATTATTTAACTAACAAATTGGATGATTGAAAGTATATATTTCAGCAATTCGATTAAGTATAAGTCGAGGCAGCTACGTACTTACTAGTAGTACACAATGGTAGTTGTATTGAAGCTGCGGTCCTTTTGGTTGACTCCGGTTGAGATTGACGTTGACATTAAACTGATACTATTCATGAGATATGGGTAGATGAGAATGATAACCGGTGCTACTGAACATGTTCGTATGTAATTTTTTTTGCAAAGTATTCGGACAGATAAACACAAAGGAATCCACAATAGAAATATGTATAACATACAAGTACTTGGTTGACTAAGAATGAGAGCAACAGATGGAAACTTTTCATTCTATTAGTGGTGATCTATGATTAATTTATGTTAAAAAAAAAGGCTCAATTATCCAATGACATTTAATTGTAATTGTAATCAATTATTACTGGGATAATTTATATAGTTTTGTATACATTATCACTTATCATGATACGTGGATATCACCATCAACAATTCATAACCAGTGTTACCATTTTCAAAACTATACAAATTCACTGTTAAACTTCAAAGTTCAATTTACATTAACTTTTATGTTGAGATAAAAAACTTCAGAAAGCTTGAAATGGTTTAAAAATTTTAACAAGATGTAGTTTTTGCAATTCTTCAACCTCTTTTGCTATTGTCAACGCTCAAAAAATAACAGTTCTTTGTTATTTGGAACTTCAACTTAGTCACTTTTCACATTTTTCGAAAACTTTAAGCTCATATAAAAAGCTCAAAAAAAGTTCAAATACCCTGAAATTCACGACATTATATGCATTTTCACCCAAGGAACACGTTTTTGGGGTCAATTTTCCGTTTTTCAAAATTTTGGGGCCCCAAATGGGGGGGTGAAGGGTCAATTTTCAAAATTTTCAAAATTTGGCTCCGTCAGTATCTCCGCATGGATGAATAATACCCATCCCCAAAATTTCAAAAATATTGACCTGACCAATTTTGCCCAACTTTTGGTAAACTAAGTACCAAAACAACCAACTTTGAACAAAAACCAAAATCCATATCTCCGCAAATATTTTATGTATCAATTTTATTTTACATTTAAAAGAAAGAACTTGAAAAATAAAGAATATTGCCGTTGAAATTTTTCAAATTTAATAATTCATTTACGAAAAAAAACGATTAGAAAATTCGAAAAATTCACGGAAACTGTGCCCGAATTACTCAGAGAATATTAAGTGTCACGCGGTTCCGACGTTTTCATTTACGTTTTTGACATTGTAGGGCGGGGTGGGTCACTAGCGTGACCCTAGATTTTCAACTCTCTGGAAATTTTTTCTTCGTGTTAAATCTTCGTTCAAACTTTTTTAGCTCTCGAATTTTTTTCTCAAGATTCAAATTTTTTCTCCAATAATTTATTTTCCAGCTCTGAAATTCCTGGAATAAAAAAATCTTGAAAAAATTTGGATTGGAATAAATTTTAAGAAACTTACGGTGAAAAAAATTCAACTTGAAGCTAAAAAAATGTGGATTAAGAAATTTCGGTAGGAGGGAAAATTTATGCTCCAGGCACACAGATGCATTTTGGGGGGGTGGCCCTCAGAAAAGTCATGCAAAAAGCCATTCCAAAAGATCAGGATAAGTCAAGTCTTTTTGCTCAACAAATTTTGTTAGACACCCTGTAAAAAGAAGTAAGTATTATCTTAATACAGATTTGGTGGAATTTTGAATTTATTCGTCTACAAAATACAGAAACCGATATATAAAATATCTATTTAAAATTCATCCAAATCGTTGACAACCAAAATAACGACTCCGATGTTCTTTTTTCAATTACCATACGATCGATCTGTTTTGAATTTACCAACCAGATGTGTTCAAATAAAGAATTCGACGTTGGGGTACGATTTTTTTATTTTTTAAACACACGAATCGCAATTGAATGAGTACCTTCATTCAAAGTATTCGCGGTCCTTTTATCATCAATCATCGCCGATCTGATTGTCGGCGATATTTCCATTCTGAATAAAAATCATTTCAAGTGGCAAACTGCCGTAAACCGAGCAACTATTATTGATATCACGGTACCCTATCCTGTGCATAGCACTTCATATAATAAGCTTCCACCCTATTGCAGCCAATTACGGTGATGCATCCCTTCATCGTCTCGTAGACATATGCTGTACCACACACGTACGTACATCTTCCAGGTTATAAACTCTTTCTCCTCTCTCCCTGGTGGCAGAGATGAGATCATTTTGAAAATTTAAATTTCAAAATCCTCGCTCTAGTGTAGATTTATCATACGTCTCGTGTTGGTAACTCGACTTCATAAAAAAAAAAAAAACTGTATTAGCTTCGAACCCCTTACTCAAAAGTAACTCGAGTAAACATTGAAATATTTTTTCAAATAAATACGCGCAAATATAATGAGCGAGTACATGATAAAGCGATTGCAACCCTCTTCACGTAAGAAAATGCAACTCTGTCGAGAATCCTGGTCCTCAAGAGGTTCCCATTTATCATCGCGTCTCGCTTTGGAGAGATGCGCCACAGAGAGAAACCGCACAAGGTACAATCGAAACGATATTATACCACGGTGCTATATTGTCAAAAAGACATACTTGTGCGGATTCTGCTACGACAAGAGAAAGGTATCCAGCATCAACCCACGGTACATAAACATAGCTCATTATATTCTCGATATTTTAAACATCACATTTGGCGCGCCTTTAAATATAAATAATCGAGTTAAGGTAGTTAAATGCTCATTAACGAAGCGTGAAAACGCTTACCGAGTGAATCTTTTATCAACACCATTACGCAGAAACGGTTTCGCTCGGCAATGGCTTGACAAACAGAGCACGTTATGTAGATAATATAAGTTGTGCATAGAGAAAAGGCCGCGCATCTGTACAAGAGGTTACTTCCATACAATCTTTCTTATCAAGCCATCTTTAATTTCCGCCCTTACATCGTTAATATGGCGTAAGATTCGTCATTTTAACGTTTCTCTCTTTGCTCAAAAAACCGATACGACCGAAATCGCTATCAGTATTGCCTTCTTAATGCAGCTCTTTCCTCGCGATGGATGCTTTTTCAAGCAGCCATCTAAACGTAATACGCTGGTTCGTTATTAGCGAAATGAAAAAGAAATTTTTACATTTTTCCAAAGACGTAGTGGTCGTTTCCGTTTGACGTGATTTTTTCATAGGCTTTTTTCGAGTTTATGGGAATTTAGTCGAAGATATTTTCAAAAATGATTTCCACGTGATGACAGATAATTTCTAAGGAATGCTGGGTTGGTTTGACGATTTGTTTGCCAAGTACGAGTTTTAAATTCTTCATTTTTGAATCGCACTCAAGTGGACCCCATTTTAATCCATATAATTCTTCTTTCCTCAAAAAAAGATACCAACGACATTTTAAATTTTTAAAAAGGTTATTCAAATTTTAATATTATGTTATGTTATGGTTAAATCTGGCAATTGCCGAATGCGGGCATTAGGCAAAGAAATTGCAGGCATGCCACAGAGTCACCTTTTTTAGTGACTTGTCCCCTATTTTCAGCGTTGGTCACTAAAAGTCCCTTTTTTGGCCAAAAGTCACTATTAGTCCGTTTTTTCACTCTAAAGTCACTTTTTTCATTCAAATGGCCTTCCGCTCTTTCATAAAATTTAAAAAAATACTAGTTCCCTACAGGCAAAACTAGCGGAGAAAATTGAAAAAAACGAAATAGCATAGTAGTACAGTCATTTTAGGTTTTGACCCAAAAAAATTAGCAGAAAGAAGAAGTTTTGTAGTAGGGTATGTATTTTAAGATTCCTGAACTTCCCTAAAATTGGTGCATAATTTAGTCCTCCTTTTGGGGAGTAAGGGAGTTCAAATTTTGTTTTTTCGTCGATAATTTTCGAAATTACGCACTAATGAAAAAATAGTTGAAACAAAAGTTGTAAAGCATTAAAAAACGAACAATTTTGTCATTTACCATTTTCTCTCAGGATGTCATGGGAAGGAGCTAGGGCCTTCAGAAAAAAATCAATTTTGAAAATTTTCCATTACCTCAAATAATTACCAATAATCGTGTTAATCGAGTTTTAGGAGCGGTTTTTTTTACACCCTATTACTAAGTAGAATAAGAAAAATGTACAACCGACCCCTCATATCAAAGTGGGGGGAGGGGCTGGTGGTCGAAATTTAATTAGGAACCCAAAATTTCAATAATCAATTTTTGAATTCCCTCAGAAAAAAAATCACAAAAAATGATCGTATCGGCTCAGAATTTTAGGTGGTGGTGGAGGAAGGATCAATGTATTTTTAAGCCATTTCTGACGTTTTTACCTCCATAAGTCTTTGATTGGTGGAAGTTTGAAAAAAAGTGGTCGAAATATGGCACCCTTACCCTTGATGAAAAATTTTTCAGAAAAAAAAGTATTTTCAGCATTATTGCAGAGAGAAATACAGTTAGAGTTATGAATTTTTTTTGGGGGGGGGAGAGGTGTATTTATTTATGAAAAAAAAATGAAAAATTGGTCATTTTTTTCGAAAAATAGGTCACTTTTTGCCTCATAAAAAGTCACTAAAGTCACTATTTTCCCCCAAAATCTGTGTGGCATGCCTGAAATTGGGTAAAGTGCCCGATTTAGGCAACAATCATTTTTTTTTTTTTTTGGTCTCCATTCCTATAGGTGGAGTTAATTTATTTACATTACTCCATACAAACTGAAGTAATTAAGAGACAATTCAAAGAAATATTTAATTATATAGTCCCAATAATATCAGAAATCTTTTTGGACATTTTTTTGCATTAACAGTGCTCTGAAAATGATACAAAGTTTGAAAAATGAATTTTTCAGGGTGCAAATTTACACAGATTCGTTAGATAAATGGACTCAAACGAGAAATTATTTTCAAAAGGACTTGCAATGTATTTAATAATTTTAAACAAATTAAAATAGAATCAAATTTGACAAAGAATTCAAAAATACCGATGGATTTCTTTTTTGAGTCACATTATCGATTTTGAGCTTAATGTTTCATTTGCTCATAACAACAGAAAAAAGTTTTACGTAAAAATGTGATCTTGTGACCTACCACAGTCGGTTAAAATTCACAAGAAATTGGAAAATGTCAATAAATCTAATTTTAAGCGTTATCACTCATATCAGGATCAAAATTTCATTCGCTGGTGAGAACCTTTTAAATGAATGCACAAAAAACGTTATACTCATCCCCCTTTTTTTTTAAAATTTCCTGGTCTAAAATTAGAGATTTTGCTATTATTGAAGGGCGCTAGTTACTTTCTCTACCTCTTTCCAATTATTATACAGTATGACACAAAAGTCTTGTCAACGGTAAACACTTTTCAATATCTCAGAACTAAAAAAGTGGAGGTATGAAAAAAGGTCTGAAACAAAAGTTGTAGAGAATTAAAAAACAATCATGTTTTGTTCCATAACTTTTTTTCCATCTCGCAATGGAAAGAAGTTGTAAAAAAGGTTGGAGTATTTTTTTCTTTGCAAGTCGATAACGAGTTATCAAAAAATGAATATTTCAAAAATAGTGTAAAATAAAAGTTGTAGAGAATTAAAAGCTGAACATTTTACGTTCTGCGACTTTTTATCCATCTTGCAATGGAAAGAAGTCATGGTATAAAACACTCCAGTATAATTTTATGTTTTTTAAATCCATAACTCTTCTCCATTACTAGATGTAAAAAAAGTTACAGAACGTGAAATGTTCAGTTTTTAATTCTCTACAACTTTTATCTCAATTTTTTTTGGTATCTCCGGTGCAAGATGAACCAAAATTTTCCAAGTCCCCCCCCCCCTCCAAGTCGATAACCAGTTATCAAAAGGTAGAGATAGGTATCAAAAAAAGTTTGAATAAAAGTTGTAGAGAATTAAAAACTAAACATTTCATGTTCTGTAATTTTTTTTTCATCTAGCAATGAAGAAGAGTTGAGAAAAAATGATAATCAAACCTTTTGTATGACAACTGTTCATTGCAAGGTGGAAAAAAAGTTATGGAACAAAAAATGATTGTTTTTTAATTCTCTACAACTTTTGTTTCAACCCTTTTTTCATATCTCTACTTTTTTGGATATTATTGACAACTGGTTCAAAACTGGTGAACCGGTTTAAAAAAAAACATATCACATTTTAATCGCGTCAGTGTGTAGATTTTATTTCAATAAAAAAAACTGGACCCCTATTTTTTGACCCAAACTGGTTTCTTAATTTGTAGACACCCTATAGGAAGGACTTGAAGTTTGATTATCGATCTTCAATGTCCTCGTCGTCAAGAATACGTTGCCGTTTGAACCGTCCTGGTATCTCTTTTCAGTTCTGAGATATTGAGAAGTGTTTACCATTGACAAGACTTTTGTGTCATACTGTATTTGACACTCTTGCTTTTTTCAAAGTTCAAATTCAGTTTTCTAAACAATTTTTTTCAATTCAGTGATCTCAAGAAAATTTGTCAACTAACTCCAAATTTTTTTTCAGATTTCCACAATTCATAAAATTTAAATTTTATCCAAATTTTTCAGCACGTTTAATTATTTCCAACTTTTTTTAGAAGTTCGAATTTATAGTAACACATATTTTTCACAAATTCTTTCAGACCCAATTTTTTTCAACTCGGCAATCTCTACAATTGCAACACAAAAGACGTTTACACACATTGCTGGAGGTGGAAAAAGAAGGAGAAATATGCATAAATTTTTTTAAAAATTAAAAAAAAATTGAACCTGATAAATATTTAAAACAGATTGTAAAAATTTGGAAATTTGGAAAAAATGTTAAAATAATTGAACTAAAAAAAATAAAATAAAAAAAATTGAATAACTTTGACTTGAAAATATTTTTGAAAGAATAGTAATATCCCAAAAAGATTTGTGATATTATTGGGACTAATTAAATATTTCTTTGAATTGCCTCTCAATAGCTTCAGTTTGTATAGTGTAAGTGATAGTTGGCTAAATCGGGCATTTTTTCCAATTGCCAGATTTACGCATAACATATTCTTATTTAGAGCATGGTTTTTTCTGTCTTGATCTTTTAATGTTAAAATTAAAAAATGTGTTAAAATTAATAAATCATACATTTTTACCAAATATTTCATCCAGCTTTTTTTTCCATCCTGACTTCATAGTTGATATCAATTTGCCAATTTTTCAATTTTATCCATTTTTCTGGGGGGGGGGGGGGGGGGTATTTTTTTTACATTTTCTGCAATTTTTTTCAGTACCTGATTGGGGAACTGATTGAATAATTATAAATTCAAAAATTCAAAATATGATTATAAAATTACCACAAATCCATTTTATTCGTCAATTTGATAATAAGTATCTATAATAATGTTTTTGTTTTTTTTTTAGGTTTTGGCGCATAGAATAAACTATTTATAGAAGATGTTCCTCGACATTTATTATTCTGAAAGTGCACCGAACCTTCATCTTCTCCACCTTCTCCACTTTCCATTTCCCAGCAATGAAGAAATAACTGGTAAGTTGAAAATGATTGTGATATGTTAAAAAGCGAGAGAATAATTTTTCTAAATGTTGCATAATAGCAGCACTTTGATAATGAAACGACTCTCATTTATACGACAATATGAGAAATACACTAGTTACCTATTCATCATAAAAAAAATTTAAAAAAAGAAGAAATGAAAGAAAATATGAAAAAACCGTCGACGTTCTAATACAAATAATTTCACATCTTTTTACCCGGTTATTCGTATCGTATAACTTACGAGAGATACTTTCGCAGCGGATATCAAGTTAGATATCAAAAGAGACAGGGATATAGGACGAGAGAAACGTTACGTCGTCGTCGATCACCATTGGAGATTGTCACGTCATCACGAACTGTGTGAGCTGCTCTTTCAAAGTACCCAAGAAAATTCTCGTTTTGAGAAAAGAGTAATTGAAATGCTACCACTTCGCTCGTGCTACACGAAGTTTCAAACCGATGATTATTCGAGGCGGCATCGCCGTCGCGAAATATTATACGAGAATGTTGCTCGGCGCAAGTTTTATTATAAGCTGTGGCGAATCCATTCAAACGACACGTCTGTGTTTATAGTGAAAGTTGGCAAAGTGGCGAAATTAACCAGTCGGTCAGACTTCTGTACATAGAAAATTGGTTATATTTGAAATACGTATAACTTACGAGAAAGTCCGAGCCGAGCAGAAGACGTGTGTGTATAGGTGCGCGTCAGTAGTCAGATGGTGCGAGGTGCGCGAGACCGAGGATAATTCAAAATCTGCCTCGTAGCGAAGTAAAAGTACGCCGCGCCGGGTCGCTGTGCGGTTAAAAGGAGCGAGCGAAGGAGATGGCGGTTAGGGGAGGTAATTTCGATGCAGCTGTGTACAATTTTCATCAGTTTAGTATGGAAAATTATTAATAAGTTCGGACGAGACGAGGTAAACGGACGAGACAAAAAGCGCCGGTGTTCGGTTTACGTATCCGAGTACAAGCGGCACACGAATTGCGAAGGGCTTTTTCACTCTGTTTAAGAAAACAACCCGAGGTCTTGATTTTGATTATATATAAACACGGAAGAGGTTTCTCGCATTATTATGACTAGGTGAAAACTAATGTGTATACTAAGTTTTAATTACGAATTTGCCCGGCCCGACGCGGACCCACATCGGTGGCGCGGTGTTCCCAAAGACACCTTTTTAATATTCCGGCATTGTATTTTATTCGAGTCGAATGAGGGGAAAAACCAGGATGGAAAGTTTTACTGGTGCGTGTTTGGTGACGAGTGACAAAAAATAGACTGATGTGGTGAAATTTACTTCTTATATTCGATTGAATTTTTCAAATTATAGATATCTTCTAAGGGTTCTTTTTCGTATACATAAGAAGTGGTCACCAGAATGACCTCATGTGTGTTGGGATAGATATGTGAAAAAAGTAAAATTGAAGTCTTTAGATTGTAAATGTGAACCTGGATACTGAAACCACCCAGAGGACCAAAAATTGGCTTTTGAGTTGACATTGATTTTGGAATTTTCAGAGGGAGTAGAATCGAGGGAGAATCTGAACTCGAAAATCAATTTTTCACCGCTATAGGTGGTTTTAGCATCCAGCCTCCCTTACAAAAGTACTCGATTTTTTTCGCACATCCAATCTTTACAAAAAAAACTTGTTTTGATATTCATCGAAATTCTCGTAATTTTGATTTCAACTTCTCTCTTAAGGGCTTATTTCGAGGTGGAGGGACAATTCACACAAGAAAATCGAAATAGCTTCTGTTAAAACACTACATTTTGATATCATGTCAAAATTTTGTAATTTTAATTTTTCCTTTTTTCCCTTCAAAAGTCTATTTTGTAGTTCAAGGTCAATAATTTAAATGAAAAAAAAATCGAAGTCAGTGTCTCTGAAAACCTAAATTTTCATTCCCATCCTGAAATTCTCAAAGTTTGAATCTGTTCCTCCCTTCAGGTTGGAATTCAGGGTGGTTTTGGTCACTCCGTCTTCGAGTTGGAAATTCAAAAAACTAGTGGAATTCAACTGCCACGAATTGCTCCCCTCCTTCCCATCCCGCCAGTTCTTCCTGTATTTTCTGATCTCATCCTCCCATCGCTTCCTTGGTCTCACCTTCACCCTTTTTCGGTTTGGTCTCCATTGTGTGACTCCTGTAATTCATCAATCTTCTCCTCGTGCCATGTGTCCAGGCCATCTTCATTTACTTCTTTTTGCTATTTTCAAAATATCCGTTAACTTCTGTGGTTTCACATATGTGTTCCACTGCCCATTTATCCAAAACCTCCTATAAGGGTAAGGTGCCCCATTATCGCCTAGTGCCCAATGTCGACCACCTCGTCTATCTCCGGCGCTATGGGCGACAGCGAGCCAAAATTTTTTTTTCATATTCTTCATCGAAAATCCGGAAAAATAAGACCACTCCGACATCCTGAAAGCCAAAACTCGCGGAGAAAAATAGAAAAGAAGAAGTTGGAAGGCCAAAAATTTTTTTAGCAATTGCTTGCACGCCTTGGAATTTTTTCTTAAAATTATCGAATTAAATGTTTCTAGTGTTTTTGTGATTGAGAAAGTTCAAAGTTTCTGATGTAATCATCGCATTTTAATAATTACAACTTTAAGTAAAAAAGAAATTCACTCAAAGTTCATTTTTATGGTGTGTCCCGTTATCGACCACCTATAATCTAATGTAATTTGTTGTTTTTAAGTGATTTCGTTTTTTTCAATTTTCTCGAATTTTGGTTGTAGGGTTGTCATTTTGGTCTCAAATTGTTCATCTGTGAAAGAGAAACACAAAAAAAATATTTTCCGGTATGATTCCGTTCATAGCGGACAAAATCAGTCGGTAGTCGATATTGGGAACCCAAAATTTCGACCTTGCGTTTTGACATGTTTCAGGAAAAAATTCCTAAAAAATACTAAATTTTAACGGATGGCACCGGGGCTTTCCACAATTGTAGGGGAAGGATGTAGGTATCCATTAAGCCATCAATGACATTTCCAGCCCTTAAACTTTTGAAATGGTGAGACTTCAAAAAAAAGTGGGCGATAATGGGGCACCTTACCCTTATATAAGATCTGAGTACTGGTAAAGTGACGTCAAGAACGTGGTAATTTTTAAAGCTTTTTGATTGGTTATTCACAAGTTTTCACTAAATACATAATGTTTTCAGTTCTGTTTACATCTTTCTGTGCACGCACAAAAAATGTAAACACAAATAAAAACATACAGAATCAATGTGAATTGAGTGAAATCCAGAAAAAAATTACCACGTTTGTGACATCATTTTGCCATCACCCCGCGGGGATCCGGAACGGAACAAAACTCTGAACAGTAACTGGTAAAACCAGTAATTTTAAAGTTTTGTGACTGGAACAGGAATGGGAATGGTAATCATGTGACCAGAACGTGATGGGAATGGTTGACAAAGGAAATTGGTGTTCCAATTTACCGTTCCAAACTTCAAAAAATTTGATGAAATCTGAGAATCTGACATATTTTGTCATTTTTTTTCAAAAACTGAAGCAGAAATGCAGAATGGAATGGTATTTGGAACGGTAACCGGCAAAAACCAGTAATTCATGACCGGAATGGGAACTGTACCATTGAAATTTTTAAAGCCATGACTAGAATGATAACCCGAACAGTACAAAAATCAAATTTATGACCGGAACAGGAATGGGAACAGTAAAAAAATTTCCATTCCGGATCCCTGGCACCCCGGCCTTGTATATAGGAGGTTTTGATTTATCTCACAGGGTAATACCCAGCATGGAACATTCCATTCTTCTCTGCATTTTGACTATGAGGCATTTCCCATTTCATTGCCTATCGCTTCTGCCTTGATGTAGCAGGTATAGAATGCTGGTAAAACGTGTGCAAAACTAGTTTTAGTTCGGAACATTCACAACCCTATAACCAATGCGCTGTACCCGCTATGTTAAGGAACTGGATGTAAAAAGCAATAGGCAACCCAGCAGTAAGCTAATTTGGAAATACTCTATTCTATCTTCTAGCCTCTTCATAAGAGGCCATGTTTCACTGGCATATACTGCAACCACGTTAATACATTAATTCAAGATCTTTCTCCCTAGGCTAATTGCGATCGTTGTTTCCCTAATTATTCCTCGAACTTTCAAATATGTGGCCCATGCTAATCGAATTCTTTTAGATATTTCACTGCTGAAGTCATTGTTCATATTCAGATTTTGGCCCATAAAAAATGGAATCCATTAACTGAAACAAATAAACACTGTTGAAAAATTGAAACATATTAACAATAATTTTGACATTCAATTTCAAAATAATAGGTATTGATATTGAATTTATTTCATTGCAAATTCCGAGAGGGATAGAATCGAAGTTAGGGTATAATTATCAGCTGACACATTGAAATTGGAAATGTGAAAAAAATTGAAAATAAGTAAATTTAGGGGGGAGGGGCTTAATCAGTGCAGAAAAATACTACCACTTTTTTGTTGTTGAAACTATTAATCAGTGATGAACAGTAAATTTGAAGGTGTTGTATTCTAATCGTTAGGTATATCCGTGTGTCAATTACTAAATATATTATTGCCACACAAAACAAGACTATATGAAACAAGGGGGCTTCGCCCCTGACCGCTTTGCGGCTCAAGTCTCTCCCACCCATCGTTTGTCAGTAATTTATATACAATTTGAATTTTGACCAAAATTGAGAACCTCTGTATTCCTTAGGGGTGTTGAGATTGCTCCTTGAAAAGTAATTAGTTAAAAAACACATGAGCAGTCCTTTTCACCGAAATTTTTCAGATTTTTAAGTGCTAGCCTTCATGTTTTGTACTTGTCATAAAAGTTGAGCTTTCATCGCAAAGGTTCAAATTTTTAATTATAAAATAAGACTATCAATTTTGAATCTCGTTTCAATTCTCTACAAAATCGTGTAAACAGATTCACCTTCGACCAAACCAATTTCAAGATTCAAGTTTGCAAAGTTGAGTCAGGTTGAGTCGTTTCACAAAAAATCCCGATTGAGCGAAAATTACGAGGGCTCTCCCCCCCCCTGAGACATTAGGATCGAAATGACGGCGATTCCTTCATTAAACTATAGAGGGAACCTGTGAAAAAATTGAACTAAATCGGAAGACATACGGTCAATACCCTTACCCCTACATTTTTGATAGCATAACAATTTTTTCAACCGATACACGTCAAAAACGCTTTTTCTCCTGAAAAACTCGTCATTTGAGGAAGGAGATTTTTCGATCTAAAATTTTTTCTAAAGAGGTACCTTCCCAAAAATTAATGTCAAACATCTGAAGATGGAGGCGTTACATTATCCTTACTTTGGAATATCCTTTTATATTTTTATCCGAATTCATAATATTTTCAAAGAATTTTATGCAACGTCAACAATAAAGTGTACCGTCTTTTACTTACTTTTTATTGGAAAATTGTAGCTGGGAATAGAAAAAAAGTTGTATCATGACTTCATGACGTTAAACATAGGCGGAGATAGAACATAACTTTTGGGGGGGCTTGTGCCCCAGTTAAAAAGGAATGAAAAACACGAAACAAAATGTTCATTTTCGATGATCCCCCCCCCCCTTCCAAAAAACCTTCCTCTATTTTTAAGCAATTTTTTGCTGAATTCTTTTTTGAAGACGTTTATCAAGCCCGAGCGAAGCGAGGGCGAAAATTTTTGGAAAAAAAATCCAAAACTGAAATATTTTCATTTTTTAAATCAATATTTTATTGAAGAGGAAGTGAAATCTTCAACCTCCATTTTTTATGAAATATTTTAGACTTAATATGCCCGAGCGAAGCGAGGGCGAAGATTTGAAAAATTGTCAATTTTTAGAAAGAAAACAATTTCATTTTTAATGGTTTGTTGAGTGAATAAATCCATACTTGGGAGTAAAAATTTCGTCCTTTCCGAAGTTTTTAAACGAAATTTCGTGCTTTTTTTGTAGTTTTGATCAAGAATAAAAATTTGTATTTTTTTTATTTCTTACATTTTCGTGCTAGTTTGCAATTCAATTTGCTGATTGCTCATAGCACCTAATTATTTTCGTTAGATATTAAAAAGACCATTTTCGTAGCTTGAAAAAAACAGGAAATTCGTCACATTGATAATTTATCCCTTGAAAAGTAAAGGTTCCACATGCCCGAGCGAAGCGAGGGCTAAGATTTGAAAATTTTCCGATTCTCAGAAAGAAGATAATTCTATTTTTAAAGGTTTGTTGAATGAAAAATTCCATTACTTTGGAGTAAAAATTGCATCCTTTTCAAAGTTTTTCAACGAAATTTCGTGCTCATTTGATACACACGAAAATAATTTGGGGGGGCTAATTCACCATTTGGGGGGGCTTCAGCCCCCCATGCCCCCCCCCCCTTATCTCCGCCTATGACGTTAAACTAACCTGGTAAAAATTTCAGGCTCCTTACCTGAAACTCATTTACTGAATGGAATTTGAAATTTTCAAAATGTCAAAAAACATTTCACATATTCTTCGATTTTTCACAGAAAATTTTATCCATAATTTCAACATAGCTATTTTTTATTTCTCTTCAGGTATGAGTAGATTTGTTGGAACTTTCTCCTGAATTCCATCTCGAGCTCAGTAATGTTCAAAAGCCACTAAATGCATGCAAAATTGATATTTTTGTCTATAAAATATAATTCGAAATAGTTTCAACGTATTTCTAAGCTCGGAAAATTTTTTGCCTCGCCATTTTTATCTAAATATCGTGCAGCATCTGTTCGCGAAATTCGTCTAAAAAAAATGAAAACTATTTGTATTGTGGTGGAAAATGTGTGCTCCACGCAAACAAATTTTTAATTCGAACGTATGAAATAATTTAACGTGTATTTCGCGTATGGTATTATTTTGGTGTATTTTTTTTCGCCATTGTACATTGTTATGCCGAACCGGAATTTTTTACGCTTTGAAATATGACCGACGAGCAACGACGACGGTGATTTAAACGGGGCGATAATTTGTCAAGTAAAGGCATACGTTTCATTACGTCAGGTTTCAACGAATCGTAAAATATATTCGCGTCCGGAAAAAATTAACGTCGAAAAATTATACGCAGGGTTGTGTTTGTAATCGAGAATAATATGTACTCGTATCTGTCTCAAATACTCATCAGAATAGGTATAGAAATTATCCAAACATTGATCTAGATACCTATAAAAAATAAGATCTAGGTACGTGTTAGATTCCGAGTTAATTTCAAACCAGATTTTAAAATTAGATAAAAATAATTACTTTGCTTACCTCGGAAAATTAAAATGCATTAAATAGATACTCGTAGGTAAACCAACAACCCGCTTTTACCGCTCCCTTTAATCTCTATTACCCGTACACAATTCTCTTTTGGGATAAGGAAATTCCGCGCACATGCAAATGGTATAAATGACGATTCGCGCTCTAATCAAACTTTTCTGCCACGAATTTGCTCGGAAAATAAGCAGATGGGATAGGATATGATGATGGCACCCGCAGAGTATGTTTTCTCTCGTTTCGCGTATAATTTGATTTGAATGCAACCAGCAAACGGTTTTATTATATAACTAGCGCGAACGGCGAGGACGGAGACGAATGCAGCGTGCAGATAACAATATACCTGTATGTATTTGTATCTTACATGGCTAGGGGTATTTGTGCTGGATGTGCTCGGCTTTAGGTATTCGCTGTGTAGTATTTGTATTTATGTACCGGCGTTGTTTATTAATCGAGTGTGCATAGGTACAAATAATACCAATGTCAAACGCAGTCGTCGGTAAAGCTGCCGAGTTAGCATCGGCATCGGCGGTGTGTTTTGTTATTCCTTACGCGATCGTATTAGTAGGTAAATAGGCGAGTGTCGGGGTCTCGTCGTCGTCTTCGGAGACAATTGTTGCCAAAGAAAGACGCCAGTCGAGTGAATTTTCGACACGGGTATTTGCGTTATTTACGAGTTCGTTAGGGTAATGGTAACTTCGTATAAAGTTGGTTTGATTGTTTATTGGCGAGCTAATTTTATCTCGGCAGAGGTATCCGAAATTTGACGAGCGATGCAGGGTTATTAGGAGTTCAGATTTGGATGTTCTTATTATCGTTTTAGTAAAGTTTTCGTTCAAACTGGATGAGGTGTTGCAAAGCGAGATGGAATATGATTTCAGGTGGACAAAACTCAAAAAATTGAAGTTTCCCAATTGAAATGAAAATTACCCAAAAGAGGTGCAATTCAGTGTCAACGAAGTGCAATGGAAAAGCAATGAAGGACAGTATAGTGTTACAAGGTGCAACGAGGTGCAATCGTCCGCTACAATGTGCAATGGAGTGCTGGGTAATTCTACCAAAACTGTCGCATTTAAGTTACTTATAAATTTCTTGAGTACTAAATGCGCTAGAGTGCTTTTTTTGCATTGTTTTATTGGATATCATCTCCCCCACCTTTTCCAGCGAAAAAAATAATTTTTCCCCTCCCCCACCACCCCTGCATAAATTTTAATGGTCAAAAGTTCCATCGTCGTGGCTGTTACCACTCATGGTTTTCAACCTTTACTTAGCCCTAGCACTGAAGATAATTGATATTTTTGAAAAATTTTAAAAACATGATATTGGTAGAGTGTTGGGGTACACGTTGACCTCTCTGAGGGTCGTCAGAAGGGCACTGGGTGACCTCAAGACGAGACCAAAACTCTGTTACTAGGTTTTTGTTCCATCGTCGTGGCGAAATTTCATTAATTTTTTCTGGCTCTGTTACTTCGTATTTTATCTTTTTCAACCGCAATACTGATTCAGGGGTGTAATAGGAACGACCTTTATCGGTTGAATTTTAAATTCCTGACCACTTGGTCAATCTTGAAATAAAAATTTGTGAAAATTCTTGTGTTTACAATTTTTACATTCCATCGTCGTGGCTATCAATTTTTCGAATTGTGCTTATGGTATTGAGCAACAAATAAGAAAAATATATTCCACAAGTAAGTATATCAACACAAATTCATCACAATGCACTTTAAAATCAATTCGCAATTGAAAAAATGGGAAATATTCGAGATTTTTCTTACGTCGTGGCTACTTTTTTCATTTCCTTCGTCCTGGGGAAGATGATTTTTGCATCCACAACGAAGG
Source organism: Pseudococcus viburni (assembly GCA_033439095.1). Lineage (NCBI taxonomy): Eukaryota > Metazoa > Arthropoda > Insecta > Hemiptera > Pseudococcidae > Pseudococcus > Pseudococcus viburni. The sequence goes on from JAVBJF010000045.1 coordinate 1,364,662, forward strand.
AATTTTTATCCGCAACGTGAGAACTTTGAACATGTAAATAGTATAATTCATTCTGCATCCAGTGGGCTTGATCCCTTCAATGAATTAGGTGCCACTACGATGGAACTAAAGACCACACAAAGGAAATTCTATGGTCATGGAACCCACAATTATAGATTTTCCATAGTCGTGGATACCAAAAATTTGAATCGCCCCACACCCTCCCCTGGGGGCTATGAACTGAGCCAAATACAAAAAATGGTGTCTCGAACGTATACATTTTAGATTTCAATCAAAAAAATTTAAGAAATTCAACTTTTATTTTTCGAATTTCATATACTGGAAATGCGACAGTTTTGGTAGAATTGCCCTGCTACAAGGTGCAATCGAGTGCAAAGGAGGTGTAGCAAGGTGCAATTGAGTGCTACAAGGTTCAATTGAGTACAATTGAAGATGCAACAAGGTGCAATTGAACTCAAAGAAGGTGCAAGGAGGTCCAGTTGAGTCGCAGGTAGGTTCAACAGGGTGAAATGGAATGATGGTATGGTGCGATTGTGTGCGAAAAAGTGCAATTCGATACTACAAAATGCAATTGAATGCTATTTGAGGTGCAACAAGGTGCAATTGAGTGCTATCGAGGTGCAAAAAGGTGCCATTGTGTGCCAAATGGGTGCAATGGGGTGCAACAAGGTGCAGTGAATTGCAAAGAAGGTGCAATTGAATGCAAAGAAAGTGGAACGTGGTGCAACAAGGTGCAATTGAGCTTGAAGGAGGTGCAACAAAGTGCAATTGAGTGCAACAAAGTGCAATTGAGTGCAATAAAGTTGCAACTAGGTGCAACACGGTGCTATTGAATGCCAGACAGATGCAATGGGGTACAATTGTGTGCTATTGAGTGCCAAAGTGATGCAACATCTTGCAGCAAGGTGCAATTGAGTGCAAAGAAAGTGCAACAGAGTGCAACAAGATACAATTGAGTGCCAAGTTGGTGCAACAGGATGCAATTGAATGCTGTCGAGGTGTAATTGTGTGCAACAAGGTGCAATTTGGTTCCACGAGGTGCAAACAAGTGATATTGAGGTGCAATGGAGTGCAACAAGGTGCAATGTAGTGCTGTGAGGTTCAACATGGTGCAATCAAGTGTCAAATGGGTGCAACAGGGTACCATCGAGGGCAAATAAGTTGCAATAGAGTGCAAGAAGGTGCATTTGAGTCCACAGAAGGTGTAACGTGGTGCAACAAGTTGAAATTGAGTTCCAAAGTGATGCAGCAACTCGCAACAAGGTGCAATTGAGATATGAAATGCAACGAGGTGTCATTTAGTGTCAACAAGGGGCAATTAAGTGTCGAGGAGGTGCAATACAGTTCCACAAGGTGCAATCAAATGCCAACAAGATGCAATTAGATGCCAATGAAGTGCAATCAAATTCTAAGAGGATATACAAGGTGCAATTGAGCTCAAAGGAGGTGCAATCGAGTGCTATTGAGGTGCAACAAGGTGCAATCGAGTGCTATCAAGGAGCAATAATGTGCAATTGAGGGGCCTGGTGGAAAAAGGACCTTTGTGCCTGGAGGCCCTTTTTTCATATTTTATTGCATTGGGTTCTCCAAACCTTCTGCTATGACCTCGAAAAAATTTCACTTCTTGGTCTTATCACTAGACAGTGCTATAAGACAATTTTTATAGTTTGCAAGTCCATGGAGTAATTTCAAGTTTTCAGAAATGTTCCAAAATGCGAAAAATGTAATTTATCTCTTGAAATTTTGATAGGGGTTCTTTTTGGACGTTTATATTTTTCAATGTTATGTACCTACATATTATGAAACTATAAAAATAACATTTTTCAAATATTTTAAAAGTATGTTTTCAAATTTTTCAATGTATATAAAAATTTTTTGTGATAAAGGGTATGGCTGGATAAGCGGTGAATTTGCCCCCCTTCGATTTTCACTTTAACCCCCTTAGATGGTGCCCCTTGATGTAAACACATTCTAGAAACATTTTTGACCCCCAACCCCTCTCCCTGCCGGAGTTATGGCCATTTTATTGCATTATTTTCAAGAATTTTTAATTTCCATAAAAATGAACGAAATTTTTTATTCTTTGGTACAAAGTTACATCTCGTAGAGGTGTATTTATGATAATTTTTTTCAACAATTTTGGTGCACTTTTTCATGTTTTTTCGGCTATTCTAAGTTTTCAATCGTAAAAAACACCATTTAAGCGAAGAGCGTCTACCCTGAAAAAATTACTAAAAAACGTGTTTTTTTATGTAGAATTTTACTGTGTATTTGGTTTTGGCCGTTTCTTTAAACTAAGGGCCGAAAATTGCAAAAAAAGTTGCAAAAATGTTGTAATTCTAGCAGATTTTTCAAATTTTGAGCGTTTTATGCAGAAAAAAATATGGCTAAATGAAAATATTAATACCATATTTGTGTTCAGCGGGTCAAAACATCCCAATAAACACCATTTTTTCAATAGTTTTGCTTGCAGTTACAAAATTTACTTCTTTTACTGATTTTTCATGGCGAAAAAACTGAAAAAAGTAAATTTCGAAACGTTAAGCAAGACAATCTCGAAAAGGGTGTTAATCGGGGTATTTTGACCTACTGGACATGAATATGAGAATGATTTTTTCATTTGGTGGTATGTATCTCATTTATTATTCCCCCCCCCCCCGCTCAGTCACAACTCATATCATTTCAATTACCCTATTTTCGACCTCCCGAATCGAATGGAAGTGGTTTCGAGACGTTTCAGAGCTACCAGAAAATTTTGGAATTTTCCAGCACATGAAAAAATTTGTGTTTTAATCGATCAAATAGGTCACCAATATGGATAATCCGTGATTATAGGTGCTGAAGTGCATATGAGCCATTTTTATGAACTTTTCTCCAGTGCTGGAAAATTCTAAAATTTTCTGGTAGCTCTGAAACGTCTCGAAACCACTTCCATTCGATTCGGGAGGTCGAAAATAGGGTAATTGAAATGATATAGGGTATATACCAAATTTCAGCTTTTTTCGTTGATTAGATCAAATTTTCATATTTCACAGGGCGCGGGCGGAGGTAATTTTAAAATTTCAAAAATTCGCCAAAAATCGAGAAATGAACTTCAGCACCTGAAATTTATGATACGGGGTCCTGTTATGATGTACTTTCGATTTCTTTTGTTTGGGCTCAAAATTTTACTTTGAGTTGGGATACCTCCCTTGTAAGCCTACTTGATATAAAAGATTATAGTTTCAATGTGAATATGAGGGAAATGAATCTGGCCCAAGCGAAGCGAGGACGAAAATTTCAAGTAGAAGTTCTTAAATTCAAAGTGCACTAAAACAACGTTTTAAATTACCTATATAAACTTAAATGAAAAATCGGCCATTTTCACTTTAAAATTATTCGAAAAGAAATACGATAGAGCCAAGCATACCGAAACCAAAGCTTTTGAAAAACTTGATTTCCAAAGTCCAAACATCAAAAATGAGTTTTAATAAGATAAAATTTGATAAAATTGATAATTTTTGAAAAATTTTGATTTGAGGAGTAAGTAATTTTAGAATTGGATTGCGATTTCTGAAAGAGGACAGTAAATTTGAAGTTTTAAAAGGCTCAGTTTTTTATTACTTATTCTGGAAAATTTCCATTTTTTTTAATTTGATAAAATTTCCAAGATTCTGCCAAATTACCAGAAATTTCCAAACTTTTGCCGAAATTGCCGAATAAAAATTGACCGGGGTATTACACCCTCCCCCCAACCCCTTATCACGCTGTCCCTAATATTTTGAACCGCTGATCACGAATTCGACCTTACTTTCCGCATTTATTCATTTCTTCCCATATAAAATGCTAAAAATGTGAAAAATTTACTAAACAAGAAACATAGATTTAACGAGGTTAAAACAAAGCGTTAACCAATCAGATTTTTTCGTTCCATGACAAATTTTGATTAATCAATTTTGCACCTTAAAATTAATTGGCTATTTCATGATGAATGAAATGTTGGCTATTTCATGATGAATGAAATGGTATTAAAAATGTGCTAACCAGCGATTTTTAAATTTTATGAACGATTTTGCACACTCTTAGTTTGTTTTGACCATATTTAAATAACGTCAACTTTATTTTTTATTTCTACCGGAAATGAACACACTCCAGAGCGAGCAGCCCGAGCCTCCCTAGTTATATGAAATAGAATCGCTGCAACAAAATTTCAAAGATAAAGTTCATCGAGTCTTATTGGCAATTTCAATTTAATATGACACAAAAATCACTCAAAAAGAAATTCACGATGACGATATTCAGAATGACGTTTGAAGTAGCACGATAATGGAATTACTTTTTTATTAATTCAAAATGAACAATATTTTCGAATGAATTTCGAATAATCTACCTTTATTTTAAAAATAAAAAAATCTAAAATACTAATTGAGAATTGATTCTTTCTTCTGACAGAAAAAATTCTCTTTTCATAATAGATATTTAAAATTCATCGTTAGAAGCCCGAGATTGAAAATTTCATTACTTTTTAAATATACCACCATCGCTAAAGGAAAAAACCAAACAATTTATTCGCCAAAAAGGTGGATAACACCCTTGAACATTTTATAATAATTTGTATGCGTCGTCATGAATCGACCCTGTTATCTCGTTTCTTCACACATGCCTGTTTTTGGTCGACGAAAACGATGTGACAACAAAATCGTGAAATGTCTGAGCTGATTCCATACAACTTGATAGCATAACCCCATCCTTGAGATAATGTAACAACCTATTAATGTACCTCTGTGAGCACCAACGTAATACAATATCTACATAATATAGCATTTTTTAACGTGTACACATGCTGGGTCATAATATTATATATCTCAAGCAGTGGCCATCCAAACCCTTTCTCGTTTTATTGGAATTATCGTTTAATATAATGAGATTGATGAAGGCAGCAAATTTTGATCTCATCGGTTACAGGTTCATAATTTTGTAGGTACCTATTAATTTTCTATAAACGTGTCACTAACCTCATTTTTTTATGCTGTGAAAATTTCAATAATAGAACGATAACTTTTGAGTTTATTTTTCGAGTAAGTATTTTCCAACCTTTGAAATACCATATACCTTAAAAGCATTAGACGTTTTATTCTTTCAATTAAAACGTCTTGAGATTGAAGTTTCCAATGCTAAAAATAGAAAAAAAAGCCAAAGTACGAAACTCATCTTCAGATGTCAAAATTAACCTCATTTTTTTCCATTCGCGGGTCTTTGACTATTCTAATTGAAAAACTTATACAGCTCCGGAGAAAAAAAAACCTCGAGTGAAAAAATCCTATACAGAAACTATTTCAATATTCGCACGCTTCAGACATTATTTTCTCGCCATCTCGGTTCAGTAAATTTACCTCGAACAATACGTCTTCGTAAAACGAATCGAGTTCAGCTTCCAAGGTCATCGTATCATTTCAATGGCATGGCACGCGTCTGTATTGTCTATGTGGCATCGGTACGAACTTATGGTTAGTTTTTCTCTATTTTTCACCCTCGACTGATTTCGATAGCTCTAAAATTAACCTCCGATTTTCGTGCTCGATGCAAATCACAAGACAATTTTTCACAGGTGATTCGCCTGGTTCTCGGGAATATCTCTTCTTACGGACCATTTACGAGTACACGACGCTGAAAATGGTTCATTTTAATGTAAATCCTGCTCTTATACAGGTGGAAAGTTTTCTCTCTTTTTTTTTTGCAAAGCTGCGAAATATTTGGCGCGTTCTTTCGTAACACGAGCACCCGGTGAATGCCCCTGCTGCATTGAGCGTAGGCAACCGTTGGAAAAAAGTTATACCGCGAGGGGAATATTATTCATTTTTTGTGTTCTTTATATTTTTTCATCTCGGTTTAGGTAGGTGCTTTATCCTTTTAGAGTCTATGTTCGTATATACAACGCAGCGTTGCTTTTCGTAGTAATTTTTTCGTCTTATACAGTTTTAATTCGTTTTTCCTTCTAATCAGCATCATTAAGTTGATATATTTTAACAAGAGAGCGAGAAAGAGAGACGAAACAAGGGTGTAAGTGAAAAGGGCAGCTCCCCAACCTATATGGTGAAATTCCAACACCACTTTTACAAATGTTTTTAATCCTCGTGCCGCGTCTAAATACGTATTTTACATGGCGCATTAAAACTACTCGACGTTGTTTTGTTCTCCTCTCTCCCTGCCCCCCCCCCAATCGCCTTCGTTGGGTTATTATCGTCGCGAATTTGTACGCTGCTGGAACGAACGGATTAAACACGTACCTACGACTGCGAATCCTACCAGCTCGTGCACGGGAATCGGAAATTTTCGTATTTAAAAATACCCTCCGGTGTAGACTTAATAATTCGACGTTGCTGCTCCACATGTCAATCGACGCCTGCCATAGAGCTTATTGACTTTTAAACTCGTATCGAAGAGAAGCCTCCTGCAAACATGTCGCTGTGTGTAGAAAGTTCGCACACGACGTATTTGTTTACCTAAAGTTTACAAGTGTATCGAGTCTGAAGAGCTATTATGTTTATCTTATTATTCGTCGATGAAATTCACTTTGGCGCGATAAATTATCATTATCGCGTCGATAAATTTGTCATCATATTGTCACCATCGTGCCCTGTGTTCGCGTTTCGTTTCCATTATCTATATGCACTTGATTCCTGCCTCGGCGATGTTGTTCTCGCCCTTTCCTTATGTACTTTGAATATTATCAAAACAAAAACAACCCCTTTTGGTAACGAGGTCTCATATCTGTGTAGATATTTCGTTGCTCAATTCGTAGATGTACTTTTGTCAAGTATAAGATTATTTTGGGGAGAAAAATTCTTTCGCAAGGAAATATCCCAACTCGAAGTGAAATTTTGAGTCAAAACAAAAATATATCGAAAGAACACCATAAAAGAATCTATTATCCAAAATTTCAGGTGCGAAAATTCATTTTTCGAATTTTGGCAAATTTTTTAAATTTCAAAATAACGTCAATATCCTGCAAAATATGAAAATTTGATCCAATCGACGAAAAAAGCTAAAATTTGGTATAATACTCTATTCTTGACCTCCAAATCGATTGGAAATTGTTTCGAAACGTTTTGGGACCTCTAAAAATTTTTGAGAAAATTCCAACACTAGGGAATCACCCAAAAAAATGGGCCATATGAATTTCAAAACCTGTAATCGCGGATTACCCATATTAGTGACCTGTTTGATCCAAAATAGAGTATCTACCAACTGTCAGCTTTTTGCCTCGATGCGTAAGCTTTCTGCGTATTTTTGAATTTTTCCAAGAAAATTTTCTGCCTAAAATAGGCGTAGTATATTTGCGAACCACAATACAACACTTCGACAGGTGAAAAGTAACCTTCCTGCGAACCATACGTAATAGAAATATTAACTGAAAGGAAAAATTCATTCTGCTCATACACTCCAATTCAAAACTCTGGTATCGATATTGATAATCATTTTTTTTGTGCAAATTCAGCAAAATTCAGCAAAATTTAGTCAATGCTGAATTAGCACCTGAAGAAATTTTCATTAAATAAAATTTTTGACTGTGAGTGTTTATAATATTTTAAAAAACCAGGGAAGCAGTCAATCGAAGTCAAGAGGAGCACAAAAATTTCATTTCTGAAACTGAAAAACTCTTGACTATTTTACACGGAATATGCATCAGGCACGAAAATGAGAAATGGAGCGAATGACCGATGATGAAATTTTTTCTGTTTGACTCATGTGAGTCTTCATTTACCACGCACTTGACTTTTTTCCAAGTCCATATTATTTTCAAAATATTTTCAATTCCAATGAAATTTTTTCTTGATTCAAAAATTTTTTTTCAACGCTGAAATTTTGTCATGCAATAATTTTCTACTTTGAAGTAAACTTTTATCTCAATTGTTTTCAACTCTACTAGTTTTTTCACAAAATTTTAATTCTAATAAAAATTTTTCTCAACTCTGCAATTTCTTCTCAATTTTCTTTCCAACTTTAGTATTTTGTTTTTTCGGTTCTAAATTTTTTTCTCAGAATATTTTCATGCTTACTCTTAAGTTTATAGAATAAAGAATTGAAAAAATTTGAATTTTGAGATACTCAAGATGAAAAATTTTCAAGAGAATTTGAAGTTTTTAAAAATTTTAAGATCAAAGAATGGTATTTGAATGTTGACAATTGAGAAAATTTTCAGTAAATATAAACTACCTATTAGAGCTGGAAAACATGTTGGTAAATTGAAAAAATTTGAAAAAAACCTTGGAGCTGAAAAAATTCGAATGAAGAGATTTTTGAACTGAAATTTTTTTTTGGGGGTTGAAAAATTAAAATGTTGAGAAAAAATTTCAAGGGTTGAAAAAAATTGACAACAAATTGATCCAGTATCGGTTTCGATTCACCAAAAAATATCGATCCAGCAAAATATCGGCCCGGTATCGCCATCCCTAATCTAGGTCATCCAGGACACTAACTAAAAAATCATACTTTCCAGATTTCAAAGGGGTTTAATAATTAACTGATGTTGGTTCGCAAATATTCTACTTTGTTCTAAATGTGAATCACTCGTTCGCTCGTAGTTCATTTTTGATTCCGAATCTCTTCTCTCCAGTGTTGGATAATTCCAAAATTTTCTGGAATCTCCCAAACGTCTGGAAACCGCTTCTAATACATTCAAGAGGTCATAAATAGGGTATAATACCAAATTACAGAGTTTTTTTTTCATGGGTTAGATCAAATTTTCATGTTTTTCAGGGCTATAAAGTAATTGTTGAAATTTCAAAAATTCGAGAAATGAACTTCAGCTCCTAAGCTTTTGGATATGAGGTTTTTTTTTATGATGTACTTTGGATTTATTTTTATTTCGGTTCAAAATTTTACTTCGAGTTGGGATACCTTCTTTGTAAGACTTATGTACCTACCTAGCTTTGTGTGATATTGTGCAATATTTTCCCTATTTCATATTTTATATCCGAATGTTTTCGTTTTGGAGGATTAAAAAAAGTTGACGGTTTCTTTTTTGATGCGTTAACGATTCCACTCCACCTCTGCTATTTCCCTACCCCCAACGTCATTTTTAATGAATAGTTTGAACATGGCGAACTTTTCATTCGCAACTGTCTCAACATCTTCCTCTCCCTTATGGCGGTAGAAAAGTTAAAGACTGAAAAAAAAATCGTCGTATTATAGCGTCAAATGATGATTTAACTTTTCATATTATGAACGTGATACGGCGCTCTGTTGAGCTCGAGTAGTCTACGGGTTTTCATATAAAAATATCTCTTCTTTCTAAAACCCCCGGTATATGGCACTCATACGAATGAAAACTTTATTTATACACACTAAACTTTCGTCTTGATGATATTCGCGAATGCGTCAATTCATTACACGCTTCGCTTATTTTTATTCGTCCTGTCCTCTGGATGTGTTGCGAATGAAAACGTTGACGCGAAACAGATGAAGCGTGCGATTTTTTTCTGATGTTGAAATTGTTTCAAATTTCGAGCGAGATGGTTTCGTGTTTTTTAAAAGGCTGGATGGAAATTTAGGCATAGCATAGGAGAGATAAGGGGAGGATTATTGTGAATTTTCCATCGAATTTTTCAAATAACTTATTTGATTTTTAACAACAATGAAACATTTCGAGAAAGAAATTAACTTCGGGCGAATTAAAATGTAATAGGTACAGTCTAGGTGCTTTTGAAAATTTTCCACGATTAAATGGAAGGGAAATTCCCAAATGATATTTATTAAACGTAAATTTCGAAAAGATTGGGAGATACGATTTTTAGATTATTTGAATTTCTAGAGAAGGTTTTTGATGAGGAGTGAGGTGCCTCTTATTCATACCTGGTGAGTTTTTTCGCACGTTCCCTCCGCTTTTCTCTTCCCAAGATGTTGATTTCGTGAGAAAATTATTCTTTCATCAAATACAAATCTGTCAAGGTTAGTAATAAGTGATGCTTGAGGACTTCAAATTAAAAAAAAAAAAAAGTAAAATTGAAAAAAATATTTCAATATTAATTATATTTTTTTACTCCAATTTATTAGTGCAGTTTTTCTGACAAAAAAAAGTAATCATGGAAAAATGTTTACCCTTCTTTTTATATGAGAATCCTGAGGCTATAAGTTTGGCACATAAAATTTTCACAGTTAGAACAAAGCTTTGAAAATAAAAAAACTTTCAATTTTTTTCCTGCTATAGTCGTTTTGAAAATTAAATTTCTTGAAATATATTTTCAGGGACACCCCCCTCCCACCTCGATGATGAATCAATAGATGATTTGAATTTTGTCACCGTTGAAAATAGAAAATTTTGACATTTTTGTTGTGCAAGATCAGGAGGAGGAAGTGAGGAACCTATCGCATTTCTTCGGCGTAATTTCAAGCCATGGATACGTCGAAAAGGTGACTTTTTCCAAGAACATGAAATTAATGTTATCAAGAAATTTTTAAATACATATGTGTACGTGAATCTTAAAAGGTCCCACTTTGTCGGGATTGAGTTATGACCGGAGCGTAATACTAGATAAAATTTCGGATCATTTAAGACCACTACGAGGCTCCATGGTGCAAATCTCTCAGAGATACGCGCATTTGAAGTTGAAAGTTCAAAAAACACGATTTCGAGAAAAACGTGTTTAAAGTTTTTGAAAAAAAAAAGTAATAAAGTTTCAACTTCAAATCCGAATATCTCTGAGAGATTTGCTCCATAGAGACTCGGAAAGGTCTCATTCGATTAGAAATTTGATAGATTTTCAATAAAAATGTATGCCGAAACAATTTTTACTCGATATAGATCATGAACAATTCGAAAACTTTGAAGTAAAAATAATACAAAATTGTAGGCTGACGTTTCTCTCCATAGAAGCGAAACGCAAGGTCGGATCGAGATGCGGTTTGCGGCATTCGAAAGAGCAGGGTTGCCACTATCAGAAACGTCAAAAATCCCAAAAACGTCATTTTCGACCCAACTTCAGAAAAATCGCTATAACTCCGTAAATAATCCCGACAAAGTGGGACCTTTTTAGATTCACGTACACATATGTATGTTCGAATTTTGAATTTTTCAAAAGAGCTTCTCTATGGCGTAGTTTCTTGAGCTCAAAATAATCCTAAGAAATTTCCGACTTCTTGCCCCTTCCCTCCTCCACCATGAATGATGTGTAATAGGGTCAAACTTCCTTTGAAACCTGCCAATGACAATTTTACAAATCCAACTTGGAACGAAAATCTGACAAAAGTTGAAATGTTTATAAACTTTTTTAAAAAATTAAATCCAATTATTTTCGAACTTAAGAAGTTTTATAAAGTGTTGACAAAACGTCAAAAATTTGGCAAAAATTTTAAATATTGGGCAAAAATTGGTAGAATTTTAAAAATTGAACAGACTTTGGTAGAATTTTGAATTCAAAGATGAATTTCGCGGTTATAAAAACGTTTTTTGAAGCTGATATTGAACCGGGCAGGTAAATACCTACCAAATTGCACCATTGTCATCGCCTATTCGCAGGTAAATAGGATAGCTACGTATTTATACGCAGCTACCTATTACCTACGTACGCGATCGATTATTGCTGCGTAGCATAAGTCCATTAATTTGGTCTTATCACTACTTTTGGCACTTCGGCGCTATGAACCTTCCCATTGTACGTACCTCGTTATCTCACCTGTCAGGTGAGTTGACGAGGGTGAACATCTGCATAAATATATCGTAATATTGCGCAATGTTCCTGGAGAAGGTTCTAGCACTCCAGTTTCCAGTCTCTGGATTGGTTGCTGGAGTTAAAATGACATAATATCCAGCCAATCGGAAGCTCACGAGCCATTCCCGCCTCCCCGCAGACAGAGAAGCTCGTGCCTATAAATAGGACCTGTTTGTAGGTACGAGCGTTCATTATTTATCTATTTTTACAGTACTATAATCGTGCCGTGTGTGTATTTATCCGCGATTTTACTTTATCCGATATATAATGTACTCCAATGTGTTTGCCTAAGTTCAGTTGGGCTGTAAGACTAATTAATACGCGAATATACTCCGTTCTCTCGATATTCGTGTGTTTATTTCATGCAGTCAACGCAAGCATATTTTGTGCTGGGTTGATAGAAACTACAGGTATTCTTAGGTGGAAGTGGCCAAGTCGAGCATAAAGTGATCTTTCACCCCTTTGCCCCACAACCATCAAGTATATCTAATTCTATTACCAGTTCAATATTGTACGAGACATTAAGAAAACTTATTAAATCATTTACTCAAATTCTAATCTCTTATCAAATGCTTTCTCTTAAAAAGACAGATATTTAAACTTTTTTGTTCTTTTATTTTTGAGGTTCACCGCATTTTTCGAATGACTTTTCATGTTTCTCAAATAGGTATTCAGTAAAAAAATGAAGAAAAAAATGTTTGTAGGTATAAAAAATTTTCTTGAAATAATATTAATATGTATGCACATTCAGACGATTTTCCACATCTCATCCAATTTAAAAATAAAATTTGCACAATACATATTTTTTCATTTAGAAAAAGTATTCAAGACGAGGGAGGATGATGATAAATCATTGATAGCGATTATATAATATTGATACTTCATTATCCTTTCATCGGGGGAAAAAACTTTTTTTTTTTCGATTTTGTCCTGAATATTTAAACAGTCTGAAAAGTAGTATTTTTAAGGACCTCTGAAAAATGGGTGTCAGTGGTATTTTTGGATAAAAACAACCATACTTACTAAGATTACAGGCATCATAGCGTGGTTACTTTTTAGTAACTTGGTTACTTTTTTCGAGACAAGTTACTTTTGGTTACTATTTCCACTTCAAAAGTTACTTTGGTTACTTTTTACCTCTAAAAGTTACTTTTTTCCAAAATTTCTCAAAAAATTTACTTACCTTTTTTTCACAATTTTTCTCTAAAAATTGATTTTTTCAAGCGTAAAGTGTCTAGTAGTTTCGGTTTAGTCGAGTTTTGGAGACTTTTTTGTTTCAAAAAATTTCGCCCTCGCTCCGCTCGGGCAGTACATTGATACCTCTGTTTCTTGAATACACTATCATTCCCTAAATTTGAATCAGTCAACATTGATGTATTTTCATTCTCTTGGTTAAGTATAGTGAGATAATTTTCATCAAAAACTAGAGATTTTCACCCATATTTCAGTCAAAACTCCAATCAATTTCCAATTTGTCAAATAAAAATCAGTAATTTTGATTAATATTTCAATGAAAAATCACTAATTTTCATATAAATTTACAGGGTAGGTAGGCTAGATACTCACTTTTTTTTACTTAATTTTGACACACCCTCATTTTTTTCAAATTATTCCCCGCCCTTGTATAATGTCTGATTAAGTCCCGGAGTCGAGCAGATTCAATCCAAGCTCAATAAAAAAAATGAAATTTTACCTCAAAACGTCAAAAGTGTTCAGAGAAGTGCATTTTATTACTCTTCAAAAATAATTTTTCTTATTTCTTTACATTAGAATATAACTTTCTAAATCTACATCAATCAAGTTTTATAAAAACTCTGCCTTTTTGAACCAATAAAATAATTTTCATTGATATTGCTGTCAAAAGTCGTTGATTTCTTAGTCGATTTTCAATTAACCAGAAAAAAATCAGTAATTTTGACTAAACGATCAATGTGAATCACTGATTTTCATTTATATTCATCTCACTGATTCAGATTTAGAGAATTCTTGCAATTTTTCAGTTTTTCTTCGCTTTTATCTGTATTACATTTTTTCATCTGTCCACTGAAATTAACCTGACTGTACGAGCACTACTGTAAAAATAGATTTTGAAGTTTGTTACGAATTTTTACCTCCCCTCATCCCATTTTTCTCCAATTCTCAGCCCCTCCCTTACATAATTTCTGGGAGCGCTTATAAGTTATAATAATTGCATTAAGTACATACGTGTTTTTTTTTTTTTTTACAAATTTTACCATTAAAAATTGAGTTTTTGGTTACTTTTTGGTAATACATTGGTTACTTTTTTTCCCAAATTGGGTTACTAAAGTTACTTTTTTCCCACCAAATTTCACTATGATGCTTGAGATTATTTTTTAAACAAATATTTCTTCAAATTTTTTGAGATTTTTCGCAGGGGTGGTGGCCCGAATCCATAAGTATGTTTCGGGTTCAGGGGTTGCGGTTCGAGAATCACAATAATGGGGTTCGGGTTCCAGGTTCAGAGTTTCAGGTTCCCGGTTCTGTTCCGGATCGGGTTCGGGCCAGGAATCGGGATTTTCTGGGTTTGGTTCGGTTGGGGTTCGGATTCATTTTTTTATAAATTGAAATGAAAAAAATTGATTTTTGAACCAAAATTTCTGATTTGTACCCAAAAAAGAATTATGATATTCTTTTTTTTAAATTTTTTTTTACTAGTTTTAAGGTTTTAAATTTTCAAATTTGAATTTAATTTAGAAAGATAGAAATTTCATTCTCTTTTTTGTTTACGTTTTCCAGTTTTTCGGGTTCGGGTTCGGGTTCGGGTTCGGGTTCGGGTTCGGGTTCGGGTTCGGGTTCGGGTTCGGGTTCGGGTTCGGGTTTTACCAAAAGTATCGTGTTTTTTCGGGTCCCGGCTTCTGGGTTCGATTTGGGTCACCATCCCTGATTCCATGTACCCGATTAGATTTCCTCTTCAACATTCGAAAAAAAAATTTCAAAACAATCACTCATATTTCTCGCCTGTTGGATGGAAGCTGAGGAGAAGGAAAAGGGGAATTAAAGAACTAATTTGGAGATAATTCTGCAGTTTAAAAAACTACAATAAAGTGCACCAAAAAACCATCATGTTAATTTTTGAAATTTGGGAGCCCAAAGATTTTTTTTTGACTGCGGAAGATTTAGGAAGGAATTTTTCATTACATGGAACTAGGCACTTGAAGATGCGCGAGAATCAAAGGGTGAAGTATCAGCACCCTATAGTTACTTTAGGAGCCTCCTGGCGCAGAACCCGCTTACCATTTTTTATTAAGCAAATGACTATTTAGAAATATATTCGAATAAATATAAGCAAAAAATTTCCAAATCACAAAGTTCAAATCGATTTTCTAACAAAACAGTGAACTTCAAAGTATAAAAACGATGAAACTTTTATTTCTTTTCAACCTATTTTTGTTAATTTTGTTGATTCTTACCTCTTGCCCTTTCTGTCTTTCTTCAAAATTGATTGGAAACATCATTTGTAAGAGTATGAATTATTCCAATTTTTTAGAACCACTTTCTATCAAAAATTGTCGTATTCATAATTTCATTGCATTACTCGACTGCAGCGATTCTCTAGCATTTGAAATGTTACCATAGCAACGATTCAGTACATAGTTCCTTTTAAACTTAGGTACTTATATTTTTATAATAATAAAAATGAAAAATAATAGAAAACTATGCAGATATTAATTCGATATTAAAAAATCTCGCGTACGTAGATAGTACAATATTGAGTACTGCATCGCGTATTTTCTTTTTCGTCAATTCGCTCCACCAATTTTGGAAACCAATTTAAAGGTATTAAAGTTTTATCTCAACTGTACCCTCTTTCTCATACGTCTGGGAAGGGCAGAGGACTGAAAGACTGCAACTCACTCGACGTATTAAAAAAGCACCAAACGACACTCCTTTCAATATCAGAGAAAAAAAAATCGACCGAAATGAAAACAAAAGAAGTATAATCGTAACCTCAACTCAAGTGCACCCCTTCACGCTCCACAGCCGTGTAAAATTATTACATGACGTCGAACAATAAACCATCGCGTCGAATATATTTTCTACCATCGAAACAAATAACGCAGTCCATTAAAAAGCCAACTGTTGACTTTTCACCGCATCTCCCTCCCATCGTTTCGGCAGCTTTACTAAATAACTATAATGAAATAAATATTTTCAAACAGTCCGAGTTTTTGTTTCCGTACCGGTTTTTTATTGTTCTAGTCGTCTGTTCGGTAATCGTTTCTTTACCCAGCTCTCCTCCTGTCTATTCGCATCATTTTCCTCATCTCCGGTCGACTTTCGAATTTCTGTGTGACGATTTTGTATTATTTTTATTTAATATACGAACGCTGCCATTGTCGACGCGTAATCCGATTTACTGCTTCGCAACTTTTCCCAACTCTAATGCAGCTTTTTCGCTTTTACGTATAAAGAAAACGAAAAACAACAAACTTGTCCTGCGCTTGTCCCGTTCCTATTACGTTGAAATATTCGTTATTGGTATAATTCCTGTCGAGATGAAAAATTGAAACAAAAACAATTCCATGTTTGAAACTGTGGTACCATTTATCCTTTGGAAAGGATATGGATCGAAATGGATTGTTGACTGAATGGAAATCCATTCAAAAGCTTGTGAAATCACTTTTGACCTATTCGGAGGACACCTGATTCATAGTATAGACAAAAGATGGCGTTGAAATGTACGTACATGAGAATCTATGGCCAATATTTCACGATAATTGAAGTATAGGAATCACGCCTGCCTAATTTATTGAAATATCTCGTTATATCGGTGAGAATTCAATCAGGTGACCATGTTTTGTTACCATTAGTTATGAAAAACATTTCGAGCTAAATTATAGGTATGTTTGAAAATTGACCAATTCTTAATTATTTTTGCCAAATAGGATTTGGACGATCCGAGTCCGAATTTATTCCAAGCTCAAATTTTTTCAATTTCTTTAATTCTAATTTTTTTCAGAATTGTAACCAATTTTAAAAATTTTCCCACTGTAATTTTTCTTAAACTCAAATTTTCCAAATTTTTTCATTAAACTTTTTTTTAAATTTTATATTTAAAAAAATGGTTTCCAATTATTGGCTTGGATGAAATTTTAAAAAACGCGAAGTTGAAATTTTTTATGAAAAATTGAAGAAAAATTATACAATTGAGGGGCTTGGTTCCAAAACTCACTTTTGCCATCAAGGTACATTTTGAGAAAACCACGAAAAACGATTACGCAGTGCGCGTTTTATGTTTCGATGCCAGTTATGGTCTAGATTGATGAAGTTGGTGTATATGAAGAGGCTTATGTAAAAAAAAAACAAAAGTAGTCCGCCATTGTGCTTTAAAGTTACAATTACCTATGGCAAAAGTGAGTTTTGATTCCAACTCATGATTTTTGCAAATTTTCATTACATTACGACGTTGAAAATTGATTTTCATGACCTAAAAACAACGTTTGACCCTAGATGGATAGTGATGGGTTCTGTAGAAAGGGACCTAGGGGGAGTTTTTTTGTACTACAACACAGTCCAGTACCAAAACCGCAAAAATAAAAATTTAAAAAAAAATCCCCTAGGTCCCTTTCTACAGAAGCATCACTAAATCTTTGAATCTAAACGCAAACTCAACATAATACGCGCTTCTAAAATGGCTTTTCCTCTTCGTTGGCATCAAAACTCACTTTTGCCAATGGCAAAAGTGAGTTTTGGAACTGAAGTCGCTTTTCGTTCGCGGATTCTCGCGAAATCGAGACACTAACGTGAAAACGGAGATCGCAGGGTTGTAGAGCATGAAAAACTGAATCAGAATCCGCAAAAAAAACGAAATCGATTTTTTTGGCAAAAGTGAGTTTTGGAACCAAGCCCCTCAATTATTGGAAAAAATTTCGAGTTAGAAGAAATTTGGAAATATAAAACTGAAAAAATTGAAGTTGGAAAAATTTTGTGAAAATTTAAATTTAAAAAAGATTTACAGCTGAATTTTTTTTAAATTTATTGTAAAAAATTGTGTTAAAAATGCTTTCACCTTTGATTTCTTCTATTTTTTTTTCAACTTCATATTTATTTTTAAAAAATTTCTACTCAAAAATATTTCCAATAATTTAAAAATTTTTCCTCAGACTATTTAAAATTTAAAATTTTTCCTCAAATTTTTTCCATTTAAAAATTTTTTCAAATGGAAAGGGTAAGCCTATAGCAGGATAAGTACGACTTGATGTTTGGTTCGAGTAGATGTAGAATGGACGGTTGGCGTACGCGGTATTCTCAGTCGAAACCCAACATGGCGCACGCGAGCACTGTACTTTCCACCAGGGCGCCGTGGGAAATTGACATGAACGTTCGGGCTCCGCATGACCGGTCGTCAGTTTTCATTTTTTTTGACAATGTTGCACCAACTTAAACTCATTGAAACTCATGTGGTATATATAATCAACACTAAATAACAAATTTTCTAAAAAAAATGGCGACTGTACCTCTGAAACTTCTTTTCAAAATGGCCGCTTAAAGTTTTTAAAACGTCATAACTCGACGAAAAATGCGTCAAAAATTTTGGATTTTTTTTTTAGAATTCTTTTGATCCTCTAGATTCAATTGAAAAAAACACGAAATTTCTATCTACATTTGGCGAAAAACGAAAAAATAAAGTATAAAAAATACATTTTGGCCCTTCCCCCCGAAAATACTTGCTCTGGGGGTCCAAAATTTTTGTCAGAATTTTTTCTCATCATGACTCAATTTGGGGCAGATTTCATCAAAATCCCTTTCCAGAGCCAAAACATCATACTATAATCCTCCTATACCCTTTTTATTTTTTCACCTTTGAATTTTTCTGAAAAATTCAAACTTCATAATTTTCAAAAAAAAAAATCTTTCTCAATAAGAAGTGCCTACCTTTTAAAAGAGAATTTTAAAAATAATAAAAATATAAAATTGGAAAAAAATTGAAAAAATCAAAGTTGAAAAATTTTTGAGAAAATTTGAATTTAAAAATAATTTACGGTTGAAAAAATTTGAAGTTTAAAAATTTTTGAGCTTAGAATAAATCTAGACTTAGATCGCTGACATCCCATTTTTGGCAAAAAAAATAGCTAGCAGCTGGTGAAAATTGTTTGTGATGGTGTTGTTATTGCGCTATAAGGCCCTGCACCTTCACTTAAAAGTTAATTTTCAGTTCAAATATTGTTCGAAATTTAAGGAGTGGACCGAAAATCGACCAAAGTAAGGCTAGCAGCGTTGTTTGAAAAATAAATATTTTGGATGGACGTTTCACGTTGAAAATTTCTTATAGAATTTTGAATTTTTTACCCAAGCTCTTTATAAAATACTTTTCAAGTTTGGGATTTTATTCGTGTGATAAGATGGAAGAATATCTTCACGTTATGAAAAATAATACAGTTTATTCAAAGTACTCTGTTGTGTGAATGTTAAGGGTAAACGAGGCAACGGTTGGTATAATTTTGAAGGTCGAATAAATGGGCGATGACTGTTGCTACGGAATGAAGCTACATTGTCTCGGCGTACGCGTCCGAAACGAAAAACTACCTCGAAGATTTGATTTACATTTGAGCATAATATGATTTTTTTTTCTTTCACTGGCTCGTAAATTTATACCTAGCGTATAACGACTGCGAACTGTTTTATTTTATGAGCCGACGAATGAGAAAAATCGCGTATGTAAGAATGAATAAGAAAGAGAAAGAGGTTAAGGGAACGTGTACAATTGCCTAGTAGCATATGCATTATTTAAGAACTGCTTCTTGGATACGTAGTGTACCGTATACAGCTAGGCAGTTTTGAAGCTGATAAAAGTAGCGTGCTTGGTAACAGTTAACCCTCGTATATATATGGCAGACCATCCAGTGAGTCGACCTCCCGCAGAGAATAATATATCATAGGTTACGCGATGTTCGTATATATAGTTTGGAGCCCTTCGTTGAGTAAATTTCTTAGAGCGGTGCCGTCGGTGTGCTTACTCGTCTTAGGTAGCTTGTACTTAGTTATGACGCACGAAACCCGAAATCAGGGAATGAGATTCTGTGTGGAAAAGTACTCGTACCCACCTGTAAGCGAGGGATTATGGTTTTACGTTTATTTGTTTGTTCAACTTGGATTATTATGTGAAATGGACCGAGAAAAGGGTTTAAAAATATTACCTATCGTATAGTTCGTCAGAAATTTGTGTTCAAACAGTGTGAAAAATTTCAGATAATTTTACCAAATTGTTGCTGTTGTGATGTTGTCAAGATATTGTTACACCAAAAATTATTCGAAAATATAAGGGGGGAGGTGGGAGGTCGTTAAAAGTACGATATTTTAATCAAAATTCACTAATTGAAATTCGTGATTTTTCCCCTCTAAAAATCTTAAGTTCGCAGTAAAAGGGACCACTTCGTTAGCAATCTGATTTCGAGAAAAATGCAAAAGTAGACGGTCGGGTCAAAATTGTTTTTCGGGTTTTGGTCGATTTTGATAGAGAATTTCATGCTCTTTCACCCAGTATGTTTAAAAAGTTTAGATCGAGTTCGCAAATTACAGAAAAATGTGATTTTCTGTGACGAGGAGTGATGTGATATTTCACCATTTCAGCAGGTTGAAAAAAATTCCAACACGTGAACTTCAAAGTGGAATATCTTTGAAACGAAGCATCCTAGCGAAAAACTAATTGCTGTAAGCAGAACGAAAATTTCATGCTTTACAATTTTGGTGGTAATAATGTTTTCTCTAGAACGCTTCCTTTCCTCACAAAATCTAATTTTATGTCAAAAAATGAAAAAATATCAAAATTTTATGAATTGCAGTTTTTTGACAATAACATGCCAACTAATTATTTTTCAAAAAAATAAATACCGTACTCTGAAAGAAAATTTTACGCTCTACAAATTTGGTTCTATTCATTTTTTCCCCAGGATGCTTCCTTTTCTCACAATTACGTTTTTTATGCTGAAGAAATGTTAAAAAAATGTTAAAACACGTTTTTCTCGAAACTACGTTTTTTGAGGGGTCATTTTTGAAATTTCACTGCTCAGAGAGATATGAACGAAATTTTTTCGTTTTGGTCTCATTTTCTTTAGAATTTTATTGGCTATCACGGAGTATGAATAACTTGATTTTCACTAATCTAACGAAGTGGTCCCTTTTGCTGGAAAACCTCATATTTAATTAATTTTTTTGAATTTTTTGCTTTTATTTTGAGGAGCAGAAGGGTCTAAAAACTCGAAATTTTGACCAAATTAACTAGGTATCTAAAATCATGATCTTTTTCTTTAAAAATAAACAGGTACATTGTGTCTCCTGCTCTTTCATTTTCAATCCGCGAAAAGTCACTGATAAACGGGCAGAATTACCGCACAAGGATAATTTTCGCTGATTTTTCAGCGAATTTCAGAGATTTTACTGACTTTCCAGTGTATTTTCACTGATTTTCCAGCAATTTTTTCACTATTTGCTTTCAGTGGAATTATTTTCACTGATTTATTACTATGCTGAAATTCTGACTGTTTTCCAGTGATTTTCCTTAATTTTCACTGATTTATGAATAAGAGAGTGGAAATAAAATCAAGAAAGATCAGAAAATAGCAAGAATTTGACCTTACGAACAAGGTAGGTAACTAGGTATCCCAATTCGAAGTAAAAATTTGAGTTGAAACAAAAATAAAATAAAAGTATATCATAAATGAACCCTATATCAAAAATTTCAGGTACGAAAGTTCATTTTTCAAATTTTGGAGAATTTTTGAAATTTCAAAATGACCTTATCGATCTTGCCAATGAAGAAAATTTGATCTAATTCACGAAAAAAACTGAAATTTAGTATGTACCTTATTTTTGACTCCCAAATCGATTGGAAGAAGTTTTGAGATTTTTTAGAACCTCTAAAAAGTGTTGAGATTTTTCAGCACTGGAGAAAAATTCATAAAAGAATGGCCCATATGAACTTCAGCATTTATAATCACAGATTAGGTACCCATATTGGTAACCTATGTGATCGATTAAAGCACAATTTTCTAAAATTCGTAACTTCCAGTTCTAATTTATATTTTTTGGCAGAAAATTTCCCTGGGAAAACTATAAAAATACACAGACAGCGTACGCATCAAGTTGTTAAGTAACCTTATTTTCGACTTTCTGAATCGATTTGAGATGGTTTCGAGACGTTCTGGAGGCTTCAGTAAATTTTGTAATTTTCCAGCACTGGGAAAAATATCATAAAAAAGGTCCATTATTATCTTTAACACCCATTATTGTGGATTACCCATATTGGCGATGACTGATAATGTTTTGAATTGAAAAATTGATCATTTGTACCTAATGGGTCATTGAAATTTTGCAAACTTTTAGATAATTCAGACATTGAGGCTGGAAAAAAATTTCTTGCTAAAATTACAAATTTTCTAAAAAATTTTAGTTATAAGTTCAATTTTATAATTTAAAATTGAGCACAATTATTTATATCATAATCTGGATACTACTTTTCGGATCAAAAATTAGGCACAATTTCTTAGAAGCCCAATTTTTCAGATCAATAATAATTTGGATTAAAAATTGAGTACAATTTTTTGGATCAAACATTGAGTGCCATATTTTCGGTCAGAAAACGAGCCCAATTTTTTGTATCATACATTATGAGTGAGATTTTTCGGATCAAAAATGAATTAAATTGCCACGTTCAAAAATTGGGCAAAATTTTCTAGATAATAAACTGAGCACAATTTTTTCAAATAAAATTTGGATTAAAAATGGAGTAGGCGCTATTTTTTGGATTACATTTTTTTTTTTTGATAAATCACCTAGTCCACTTCTCAATGTTCTGAATAATCGAGGGGAGGGGGAGAATCGAGTTTTTCATCCAGTGAAAAAATGAAGCTAGAAAACTTTTGCATTGGGACCTACATTCGCTCTCCTCGGTCGAAAAAACTTTATTTTTTCATTATTGAAATTTAATGGAATTTTTTTTATTAAATAAAAGTGCCTACTGAATTCCTACCAATGAAGTTTCTTTTACATGTTGATTACTTGTTTGTTGAATAATATATTGATAAAAGTAATAAATAACGAATATTGGGTATTTTTTCGAACAAGTTTCGAGATCTTGTTCTGTCAAACGAATGCTTTATATTTTCTCGCAACATAACTCAGAATTCACGTTGATGCAAAGTTACCAAGAATTGAAACTCGTCGTGAAATTAAAAGCTTCTCGGATCTTTTTGCTTTCTGTTTTGAGGCAAACACGAATATACGCGTCGAAATTACCGAACGTTAATGCAGTTTTAAAACGACTCCAGTCGTCGACTACCGCAGGCGTTCCGCAAACTCGTACATTGGCTGGATATTAGTGCATTTAAAATACATCCCTGTGAGCAGCCAGACACGAGCAAAGTTTTCGGTGCGAAAACTGTCTGGAAAAATTTTAAGAAAACTTTCAAAAGGGTATTTTAAATCATATTAAAACGTGTTTCTATATACTTTATTCTTTCCGCTTGGTTTGGTCTGTAGGCTGGAAGAAAAAAAAAAGAAAACGAGAGATTTCGATACCGTATATATTCTCGGAATACGAAAAAAAATCCCGGATCCCTTTTTTCAATTTTCCAACGAGTTCGACTTCGAACGTGTATTTTTCAAAAATATTCGTACCTACGAATAATCTCTCCTTTTTCGAAACTCTTCACGCAGCGACAGATTAATTCCCGACACGCGATACATCATTATATTATTTCGATAGATGGCGCACAGGGAGAAGGGATTTTTCAACTTTTTTTCATAAATGTAAATATATAACGTTTTGATTTATTATAAGTACGTATGAAAACTCTAATTGATAAACTTTGCAGACACCGGAGTCGATCTAGCGTAGCTTTGTCGTATCGAGGTATTTTTTCACCTTTTTTTTTTTGGTAAATAATAAAATAAAATACAACCAGCATTCACGAAACGTCGCCGAAGTATATTTACTACCAACCACGTCTGGGGATTATTTTCCTACGGTACGGTACTGTATAAGCAGGGTACTTACCGACGAATATATAAAACAGATTTAAAAAGTAATAATCAACGTTGTTCGTCGTATTCGTCGACGTTTTAAATAATTTTCAGGATTAAGGGGTTAAAGCACGCGAATAATATCAACCCGAACGATAAGGAATTTTTTTATTTCCAAATCGCTAATCAACATTGACGATGGGAAAATTTTCGAATAAAACACGCGAGCGCCAGTTCGTGCCCGCCAATTTTATTCGAGCGGACGTATTGTGTACTCGAACCTCCGAATTTCGCTATTTTAGTTAAACTCCGGTCGAATTAGGTTAGGCAGATATAAAATGTTATTGGAGAATATATCAATTTTTGGGGTTAATTTTAGATGACATTTTTCTAAACTAAAATTTTCATACAAATACATAGGTAAATATCTCTTTAATCAATTAAATACCTATAGAGTTTTCAACATTATGAAGGTCATACTGTGCACCAAATGGTTTGTTGTTGTGTTAGGTACCAACATTTTTTCCCCAATTTTTTCAATTTAACTAAAGAAGTACAGAAATCTGGACATTTTAAAAACTTGTTCAAAACGTGATAGTAATGATTACTTTTTAGACTAGTATGTTTCAATTCGTATCATCAGTGATGGAAAACTGAAACTGAAACTGAAACTGAAAAAAAACTGAAACAGAAATTGAAAAACTGAAACTGAAATGATGAAAATTCAAAACTCAAAAACTCAAACTGAAACCGAAATGAATTTCAGTCAAGTTTCAGTTTTTTTTTAATTTTTCTATTTTTTTGTGTCTGGGTTCCGATTGACAAATTTTGGTTGCTTTCAGGGTTGTGCCGAATCCCGTTCATTTTGATTCGAATCACAAATCCTTTTCTTAGAAACGATTCGAATCACTTTCCGGAAAATGATTCGTGATTCGTAATTTTCAATCCAAAAATACCAAAATCCAGTTCGATTTTTCTGTAGTACCTTCTGCCTTGCTTTAATTTTAATCGATTTCAAAATGTGTAATTGTGTGACCTACAAATTCAAAACATCCCAATTCCCAAATACGACTGCGAATTGTAACTGTTTTGAAAAACTTTGCGACTTGAGTTGATCTGGAAAAATTTTACTTCACATTAAGTACCTACTTCAAAATTTTCCCACCTACAAATTTTTTTCATTGACAATTTTTAATTGCGAAATTTATTCTTAATATTTTTCGTATCTTAATATTTTTTTAAAAATTGTAAAATTTTTACCAAATCCTGATTTTTTGTTGACATTTTTCAACTCTTGAGATTTTTTTCCTAATTTTTTTCAACTTCGAATTATTTTCTCAGGCCTTCTCCTACTTCACATTTTTACTGAGAATTTTCCTTGTTTTCACTCGAATTCAAAATTATTTTTCCAATCTAAGACTTTTCTCAATTTTTTTCAACTTTGAATTAATTTTTCTCATAAATTCTGAATTTTGTTTCCCACTTTCCCACCCAAAAGAAATCGATTTCATTTCATTCATTCATTTACATTGAAGATTTCTTTTGGGTGGGAAAGTGGGAAACAAAATTCAGAATTTATGAGAAAAATTAATTCAAAGTTGAAAAAAATTAAGAAAGGTCAAAGGTTGGAAAAATAATTTTAAATTCAAGTGAAAACAATGAAAATTCTCAGAGAAAATGCGATGTAGGAAAATAATTCGGAATTGAAAAAAATTGGGAGAAAAAATTTCAAGTTGAAAAAAGTCAATAAAAAATTTCCTATCTGGTAGAAAGCGGTTAGATTTTTCTGGAAGGTATAGTTTTCAAAATATTTTCGAGTAAATTTTTTATTGAAAATTTTCACTCCAAAACTTCAACTACAAATCAGTTTTGTGAGAACTGAATTATTTGGTTTCCGTTCGATTCTGTTCCGAAAGAAAATTTTGTTTTCGGTTTTGATTTTTGGGGTTTGTTCTCATTCTTGTTTCTGTTCCGTTCTTTTCTTTTTTACGATCCTTGTTTCAGTTCTGTTTCTGTTCTTCTCATGTTTTTGTTTTGGGTTATGTTCCCAAACCGTTCTTTTTCGTTCTTTTCGTTTTTTTTGTGTTTTTGAAGGTTTTTCTTTTGCTAATTAGTCTTTATTAAATTATTGCATTCAATGAAAAATTAAAATCAAATCTTCACTTCACCCTTCAAAAAATTCAATTAAATTGAATTGAATTGAAACGAAAGTAAGAACAAAAAAGAACAGAATTTTTTATTTTTTGTTCCAGTTTTGTTTCTGGTTTTTCTACATTTCAATTATTCATTCTGGTTCGGATCTTAAAGAACACAATTTTTTGTTCCGAGTTTTCGGTTCTTGTTTTGTTCTTTCATTGTTAGGTTTCAGTTCTTTTTTTGATTTCGTTCATCCTAACAATAGTGTTAATTTCGTTCTTGGTTCCCGTTCCCGTTTCCGTTCTTTTTAGTTCTCACAAGTCACAACACTGCTTGGAACGTGTTTTCCAACAACAAATTTCAAATTCTTACTATAAAATCGCCAATTTTGGATGGAAAAAACCAAAAAAGGTCACTAATAGCTTATTTGAAACATAATTTTTTTATAGATTCAGAATTCAGTATGGTTTGAGAAAATGATTTTCATCTCAAAGGTCATCTAAGAACATGGTAGGTCTATTCTTCAATTCTTACTTCTGTTGTTGGATATTGGATAGTGAGATCTGATTCTCCAATTTTACTTCTGTTGTCAGATAGTCAGATATGATTCTCCGATTCTTGACTCAATGGTTGGAAAGTCAGATCCAATTTTCTGATTCTTGCTTCAGTTGTCAGATAGTCACCTCCGATTCTCAGATTCTTACTTCTGCTGTCAGTGCAGTTAGATCCATAGGTGCAGCCAGAAATTGTGTGAGGGAGGGGCTCAGATTTTGAAAAAATGGGAGGGAGTTCAAATTCAATGAAAAAATTAAGGAACCTGTTATTTCAGTGGGACTGGAGTAATTGGGGTATTTTTAGTAGACAAATAATACTTACCTGCAGATTTGAGCGGAAAAAATGAAAAATGACGAGATTTAATGATTTTTTTCTAGTCAAAATTACTGATTTGTTCTAATAAATGGGACATTGACTGAGAAATTAGTAAATTTTGACCGAAAAATCAGTGAAAAATCACTCATTTTCAATGAAAATTATTTTACTGATTAAAAAAGACAGAATTTTTGCAAATTTAACTGATTCAAATTTAAAAAGTAGTATGTTTATTGAATTTTTTTTTAAAATCATACTCTTCTTGACATTTTCATTATGAAAAAATATCCTTACCGAGCGGGGGGGGGGGCTCGAGCCACCTGAGCCTCCTCTTGGGTGCGCCTCTGGTTAAATCTAATTCTCTAATTCTTGACTCAGGAGTCGGTCAGTTAGGCCTAATTATCTGATGCTTACTTCCATTGTCAGATGGAATGAGCCAATTATCTGATTCTTACTTCTGTTCCCAGATTATCAGATCCAGTTCTCCAATTCTTACTTCTGTTGTGGGATAGTTAGATCTGATTCTCTTCAGATGCATGGAATAATTTGTGAAAATGATTTTCATCTCAAAGGTAATCTCACTCTCGGAAGCTCAGAAAATGTATGATAATTATGATTCGTCAAAATAATTTTCATCTCAAAAGCCATTCTCAATTTTTCTAAAAAAAAAAATATTCTCTGGTGTAAAATTTTTCTCCAAATTCAATTCACTCGAAACAGTCACCGATTTTCCATTCTATTAAACCGGTTCCCACAAAATTCATCACCCAAGTACAGTTGTAAAGCTGGAGATTCTACAGCTGCAATAAGAAACACCTGAAATTTTGGTATCCGGTACAGCTTTTTTCTCCCTCAATTGAACTATTATAAGATATTTCGGGGGACAAATTGCACCCCAATATTTTTATGGCTGATCGCAGATGGTGCCAGCTTCCACGTTAATATCGATAATAGCCCATATTGTCTCATAATAGCCTTTTTTAATATCTTAATCACCGCTGGTCGCATTTCCTCTCAAATACGCCGTTCGATTTACACTCGAATCAAAAACGAAAAAACTCGCCGATAAATCACACATTCAACTCTAAAATCGATAAATCGACTCCGGCATCGAGCCTGGTCGGCCCTCAGACGCTAATAAAACACGGACATATGTCAATTTATCGAATAGAACAACAAATAGTACGTTAAGTGTTGGCACTTGTTACCCCTCGGTAAATGCACCGTTTAGTTGTCGAAAACCCATACAAACATCTGTGCATAGAGCACTGTCATCGTAACCCTTAAAAGCATAGAAGGCAAGAGGAGAGAGGCAGTATCGATGGTGTCGGGTTATCCGTTATCGCCAAGACGCGATACGATGATAATGATAAAAGTGGATTCCCCTTTGTGACTCCACGTCCGTGGCTTGGGTCTTGACTACGGTATAATGGGAAATTGAATTTTTGCTATCAAAAGCACAGCACTTGATAGAGTCTCGATGACATTCCAAGAATGCTCTCGTATACCATAGACTCTGCCCTCACGATCAGTCCTTATTTCGGCAGCTCAAAATATAGGTATAGGAAATCAAGAAACTTGAGGCTGGATCGTCGTAATTCGTCCTGTATATTTTCTTTTCGCTGTGAAAGATTTGAATATTTGACGTGGGATTCGAACGGGTTGAAGACAAGTATCGATAAATTCATCCGTAGGATGCTCGGTTCGAATAATCCGGGGTGTTTATGATTCGTTGGAAAATGAAGTATCGAAGGATTAAACTCGACGTTGGAATTTCGTTGAAATATTCACGTAGGTGTAAACACTTATCGAAAACAATCGTCTGGTTAGGGAACGTGACCATGAGGGACCAATCGATCACGTTTTTCTTTCCAATATGTATTTTTTTTTCATTTTGTATAAAAGTAACCGTATGGATGAGTCTTTTCAAGTGGAAATTTCGATTTGGAATTTCTCTGGATGGAGATAAACGTAGGTATAATGTACCTGCGTGCAGTGGTGTAATGAAGTATTTTTTTCGGGAGGGAGGGAGTGAGTGAGGGGTGGGGGGGTAACGTTCTTGATTTTTCCAACTTTGAAACTGAAATTTGCCAACTTGAGAAATGAAATCATAAGCGCACCCAGAAATTGTTTAAGGGAGGGGCTGAGAATTTGAGTAAAAATATGGGAGCATAAACAGATTTGAGCAAAAAAAATTTGGAAACCTGCGGAATTTTTTGCAACAATCAATAGATACATTCCTGAAATCTGAATTAGTAAAATTTATCAGCCTAAATCAGTAAAATGAATTTAACTGAGGTTCTGAAAAGTTAAACTTTTTGACTAATTTATTCTAAATTACTCAAAAAGTCAAGCCTTTTTTCAAACATCAAAAAAAACTTCCATTTAGGTACTTACCCTTAATAAAAATAGTTTTTTTAGAGTGAAAAAATATATATTTCAGTTAATATTTGTTTTGAGGTCTATTTTTTAATTATTTTTTTTGAAAATCACCAATTTTTCTAATCTTAAGGTCTAAAATTTTTTATAAAAGAGGGTTTCAATACCAAAAAATTGATTGAACAGTGAAGAAATTTTAAATTTGAATGCCTTTTTCTTCAAAAATTTTCGTCCTCGCTTCGCTCAAGCTCAGTAAAGGGTACCGGCGCACAGTGGGCCAGGAGACCCTCTAAAACGCTCGTTTTGCACAAAAGCCCTGAAAGTCGTTCAAAAAGTGGTTACCTTATGTTTTTAGTGTCGTAGATTTCAAATTTTGAGGAGAAAATTTTTTTTGTGTGAGGGGTGGGGCAGGAGTGGGGGGTCAAAATCAAAATTTCACTTCAATATCGTGTAATATGTCAAAATATATGTTTTCGAGGTCGTAGATTACGAATTTCGTACTCAAAAAATTTTTGGAGTGGAGGGTGGGGCAGGAGGTGGGGGGGGGGGGGTCAAAATCAATTTTTCCCAAATTAAATGAGTATTTTCTTAGAAAATTGAATAATTTTCTTTCAAAACGATTTTTTCTTCTGAAATGAGACCGTTTTCTCAAAAATTGCATAAATTCTTTCTAAAATGAATTAATTTGTCGAAATTTTTGTGTACTTTTTTCCCAATTTTTTTTCTAAAATGCAACAATTTTTACCAAAATTACATTTTTTTTCTAATATAAGACCCTTTTTTCAAGAATTGAATAATTTCTTTTTAAATGTGAAATATTTTTTCAAAATTTGTGTGATACATATTTTCCCAAAATGAATTCAGAAATTGAATAATTTCGAACAAATATTGTTAAAAGCTGAAGAAGTGAAATTTATATTTTTTTTATTGTTGAGATGATTATGACATAAATTTCGATCATATTTTTCAAGTATAATTTTATATAGTAATTGAACAGTTCATTTTCATGCCTAAAAGGTTGAATTATGCCAAAGAATGAAGATTTCTTTTGTATTTTTGGCCGGAAACTGCCCGTGTGGACCGCGCATGCAACTTGATTCAAAAAACAACCTCGAATTTGGTTTCCGGACACTTGAAACTATACATTAAAAACCACAAACGAGGACTGACGCGGACTTAAACGTTAAGATACCTATGCTAAAAATGTGATTTTTCATGCATTTTTCTCCGAAAATTGCCTGTCAAGACCGTTTTCGCAACTTTTCGCAAAAAATAACACTGGATTCGGTTTCAGGACACTTAAAACCACCACTTATGCCACAAGCGGACACTGACGCCGACTGAGAAAGTATAGTTTTACTCCAAAAACCTTTTCAAATCTCCCGAAAATATGGGCATCTTTCAGGAAGCATAATCAGATTATTACTTTTTAAATCTAAAAACCGATTGCATAGCTAAATAGTGCTTACTTTTCTGAATATTTTGCACTAATAGACATCTTAAAAATATCAACATGAGCCCGAGTAATATCACTTTGCAAATACCGCATAAACAAGTTAAAACTAGTAAACTGTGAGTCGTCAACTTTGAAGGGGGCTGGACAGGAGGGGAGGACGAAAATCAAAATTGCGCTACTCGTTTCGTGCTACCCTGATATCTAACAACACATTAGCAGTGTTGCCAACTTAATTCACGATAATTTTTTTTAGCACAAAACGAGCGTTTTGGGGGGTCTCCTGGCCCACTGTGCGGCGGTTAAGATAGGCGAATCTGCCCCCGAGCTGAAATTCGAAACTAACCGGTGGAATTTGGTTCTTAGGGTCTGAAAACCACGTGGTAAAAATTTTGGCCCCCAACTCCACTCCTAGCTCCAGTTATTGGACAAAACGTTACTTTTTTCAGCCTTTCCATTAAAAATTTTCATTTCCGCGAGTTTTTCACCAAATTTTTTCAAATTTTCGTGAAGTGTACCCTATACTGAGGGGTATCGGTGGGTGGTTTGAAAAAAATTTTTTGATGATTTTTTTCAAGCCGAAAATTGCGTTTGAAAACTTCAATTCGAGTTTTCTACATGATGTTTCAGAGGTGCAATTTTGAAAAAAATATATTTTATGTACCTAGTCCCTATGTACATCATGATATTTTTTTCAGAATTTTTTAGGTGGTGGAACACCTTGAAAAATGCGAAAAACCACGTTTTCACAGCGTTTTTCACTCATAAAATGGTCATTTTTGGCCGAGATTTTTTTTTGTAATTATATTCCAAAATACGTAGGTATTTATGCACGACTTGTCAGATTTTCACTTCATTTCATCTCTTTTTCACGATTTTGGTAATTTCAAGTCCAAATAAGTACAGCACAAGGCTCGAAATTGAATTCACTTTATTTTCCATACGAAATTGTCATACGAAAAAATTTGCAACAGATTTATTTTCAGCATCTCAAACTACTTCAATGAACTCCATTTGTATGATCAAGGCACTCAAATTTTGAAAATTCAGTTTTGAGTCACGATTTTTTCCCATTTTTAGTAATTTTTTTCCAATATTGTCATTATTTACAAACCCTTTACATTCCCGGCATGTAAATAATGACATTAATAAATAAAAAAAAACTACTGAAAACGGAAAAAATCATTGAAAAAGGCACATTTTTGCTTATAATGCACACGGACGCAGACGGACGCAAAAACTATTTTTAAAATCGTGTTCAGGGCACTTGAAACTACCACTTCACCTATAACATTTTTCGTGCTGAGGCGTGGCACTTAAACTTTTGGTCTAATTTATATTACTAAAATCGCAAAAATACCTTAGATTTCGATCTACTACGCGATATTTTGGTTCAACCCCAATTTCAGCACCACCACCCCTTCCCTCTTACTTTCACAAAAAAATTTTGTCGGATTCGTAATCTACGACCTCGAAACCTAAGATTCCGATATGCTACGAGATATTATGGTGAATTTTGATTTGAGCACCCCCACCCCCTCCCCATGACCTCTAAAAAAAATTTTATTGTCATATTCTTAATCTACGACCTCGAAAACCTAGATTTCGATATATTACACGATATTTTAGGTGAATTTCGATGTCAGCACCTCCCCTACCCCCTCCCCATTGCCCCGAATCAATTTTTTTCTGCCAGATTCGTAATCTACGACCAAAAAAACTATATGTACACTATTTTTTACCCACTTTTATTGCTCTTTTTTATGATACTGAATTTCGTGCGTTTTGAGGGGTCTCCTGGACCACTGTGCGCCGGTACCCTTCACACAATTTTTTTTCAAAGTAATGGTATATAAACTTTCTTCCTTTTCAGCCTAGAAAATTATTATTTTCAAATGAAAAAAGTTGTTCTTCTGATTTATCAAAGGACTCGGTAAAGATTTTGATTAGAATTTTCAAAAACGTTTCGATTTTTTGGAAGGAGATGAGGAGATGAGTCCATAGATATCGTTTTTTTGGAAATCAAAGCATAAAGCGAAAAAAACACGAATTTTACCTAATGAAGAAATTTCAGATTCTGGGTGCTCTTTTTTCAAAAATTTTCGCCCTCGGGGGTAACACCTCCAGGCACACAGACGCATAAAATTTTTTTGTTGGGCTCTCAAAAAAGTCATGCAAAAAGTTATTCCAAAAGGTCAAGCGAAGTCAACCTTTTTGTTCAACAAATTTCGTTGACACCCTGTTATTCAAGAAATAGAATGACTAAAATATTGCCCGAGCGAAACGAGGGCGTAATTTTTTCGAAAAATCATGTTAGAATATCAAAAAAAAAAAGCACTTTTTCACATTTTTGTAATAAAAATCTCCTTTCCGAGCTGGGGGGGGGTCTCGAGCCTCTTGAGTCCCCTCCTTGGGTGCGCTTATGGATGAAATGAATTTGAAGGAAAATTTTGGTTTCATAGAATGGTGTTGCGAAGTGTGCAGTGACGTACGGAAGTCTGAATATTGAATTGAGGGAGCAAAATCTCAGAATTTCCATGTCGATTTTAGAAAAATGTTGAAAATCAATTTATTCATGCACGAAATAGACTGAATTTTTTGGAGGCGGGGATGAATGGCACAAATTTTCAGATTGAACTAAATTTTTTCAATTCATTGCTTTTCCCTGAGTAATTTCATTGTATGTAGTTGGAGAAACCTATGAAACGGTTTTTTTGTCCCGAACGAAGCAAAGGTGGAAAATTTCAAGAAAAATAATTTATTTTTCAAATTTTTTAGTTTCAATGTGTATGTGAGAGAAAAGAATTTGACCCTAGCGAAGCGAGGGCGAAAATTTTCGAAAACTTCAAGTTCAAAGCGCAATAAAACAATGTTTTAGGTTAATAAACTTGAATAAAAAATTGGCCACTTTTACTTCGAAATTATTGAAAGAGAAATTAATGGGGCCGAGTGCAGCGAGGCCAAAGATTTTAAAAAATTCGATTTTCAAACGTCGAAAATAATATTAAAAAATATAGATAATAAAATTGGTTGAAATAATTTTGAGGAAAAATACGAAAAAAATTACTTTTTGAGATTTAGATACTAGAATACAATAAGACTGAGCGCAGCGAGACCAAAGTTTTTGAAAATTTCAGAATTGGGAGCTAATTTCAGAGTTGGATTGTGATTTCTGAAAAGGGGACTTTTCTCCAAAAATCTTCCTTTTTTTGATCAAATTTGCTAACTTTTTTCATTTGGGACGAATTTGCCAACTTTTTTCATTTGGGACGAATTTGCCAACTTTTTCTACTAGCATTGTGCCGGGGGGAGGGGGGTGAGTTGCGCCCACCCCATTCGCTACTTCCCTGCCTTCGTGGTATTTACGAGTAATAGATATTTTTCCAATAACGATGAGAGTGTTCGAAGCAGCAGGGGATTTCGACACCTTGCATCTTTGTTCGTGAGCTTGAATCATTATCAGAAATTTAGAAAACCGCCCTTTTACACGAGTGCAATACATAAAAGGTGTATAATTCCCGTACCTATTAGAAAAGCACACACAGCAGCAGATTTCGTACATAAACTTGGAGAGAGAGCACGAGCGAAGTAATTTTTCGTTCATTTTTTATTACTTGGAAATAGAGAAAAACTGGGTGGGTCTGGATTCGGCGGGGGCGCCGAGACGGGCGAGCAAATGGGTATAAGGTGTGCATAGTGAAAAACGATTACTCCAAAAATATACGCGCCAAGCCAGTACTTAGCTTTCATTTATATAATAACATAGCTCGTCGAGCAGCAGCGGAAAAAAAAGTATAAATGCGGCAAATTAATGATAGAGGGAAAGAGAAAAATTTCCCTAATACTTTGGGCGTGTGTATATGTTGGGCAACGTAAGGAAAGGAAGGAACGGGGGTATTTTCAATAGCTGCATTATACGTGTTTAATGTATAATACACGAAGATATAAGAGGCGGTTTTGGAGCAATTGGGAAGGAGGGGGAGTCGAGCCGGCTTTTCATTTCTTCGATATGCGTTTTTCTTTACGCCATACTCGTACAAAATCGTTTCTCTATACAAGGGTCCGGACTTCGGAGAGTGGATTGCGTTGCATCCAGAATACGCCCGAGTGTAAACTCGTATATTCGCGTGTATTAGTGCATATGGCACCGCAGAGCGCGGCGAAGCGATCCCTTGAAAAGGAACCGTTTTCCAGTTTTAATTCGTCAAATGTTACCTCATTTAATCTTCTTTGTGTATGCGGGGCCGGTGGCTAATACCTTTCTCATACGGCAGCGGCCAGCGCATTCTCTCATCAAACTTTCATGCGGCGTATTTTCACGGCTTTTATTAGGCGGATTGTAACTTTGAAAGTCGATCAACGTTCCAAGCTGATACGTGAGTTGGGCGTTCGCATGGACGAGGCGAAATCAACGAACGACCTTTTATACTAAGCTGCGTGACGTATGCCTTTTGCCTTTTTTGATACCTTTTTCGGATGTCGAAGATGGTACGTTTTAATGAGATCAACCGGTGGTTAAGTTAATTCATTGTTAATTTATTTCGGAGATGGTTGGGTGCGAGATGGATAGATTCTAAGAGGGTGTCTGGCACCAAAAAATATTTGTCTATGGTGCAATGAATGAAACCAGAGAAATTTTTCTTGAAGGAAAAAAATACCAAAATTAAATTTTTTTGACTCGAAATGTAATTTTTTTCAAATTTTGCTCTGCAAAGGTCCTACCTTTTAAAATTTTCCAATTCGAACGCAACTTTTCTGACTCGAAGTATTGAATTCATGAGCGTGCCCAGAAATTACGCGAGGGACGGACTGAGAATTCGAGAAAGAAAATAGAGGGAGGGTCAAAATTTTACGAAAAAAAAAAAGAATAACCTATTATTTCAGTGGCACTACCATGACGAAGAAAGGATGTTAGTGTCCAATATACATATTTTTAAATAGGAAATTTAGTCTCTTTCTAATTCCTATTTTTTTTAAAAAAAGGACACTAACATCCTTTCTTCTTCCGGGGTCACATATACAGATTTCAGCTAAAAAAAATCGAAAAAATTCAGAGTTTTTGAAATAAACAATCAATATACCTACCTACTCTCTAAATCTGAATCAGTCAAATTTTCTAAAATCAGGATCTAGCAGAGAAAATCGGAGCTCAGAGTGAAAAATGTTAGGGCAATAAAAGGTCTTTCAAATGTCGATACGACGTGGTTGAGCCAAATTTTTTTGTTTAAGGATCCTCGAAAAAAAGAGGCAGAATTTTTTAGACCTAATGGGTCCTCATGAGGCCCCTCGGGGCCCGTAAAAAACAAGGCTCCGAGGAAATTCCCTCCCTTTCTCTGCACAGCTCTGAGTAAAATTCTATCTTTTTGAATTATTGAAATAAATTTATCAGTGATTTTTCACTGATCTTTTATTCAAAATTACAGACTTTTTCTGACAAATTGAGAATTGACTGAGAAATCAGTGATTTTTGACTAGAAAAACTGTGAATAATCACGTTCAGTGGAAATTATTTCACTGATTCAAAAAGGCAGAATTTCATCAAAAATTGATTCAGATTTAGAGAATTGTTTGTTTTTTTAAAGTAGTAAATTAGATAAAATACTGCCCGAGCATATAGCAAGGGCGAAAATCTTTTGAAAAATTATGTTTGAAAAGCAGAAAAAAATACACATCTTGACATTTTTATGATAAAAACTTTTCTTGACGAGCTTAGGATTGAGGTACTCGAGCCTTAGACCCCCCCCCCTCATGGGTGGGCCTATGATCGAATTATAAGTGGTGTATGAAGCAATCTACTTTTAACCTTTCTCAAGTTATTTTATTCTGCCATGAAAATATGAATATTCATTACCTCACAATTTTTCGTTGAATTGAAAAAAGATGCAAAATTTATGAAATAATTCAAAATCAGTGCATTCGAAACCATGATGAACTTTCTTCAATTTCTTGAAATGTCAAGTAATTTTCTTCAAAAATAACAGATTTTCTGATACATTTATTCAACTGTATGTGTCTATGTGATGAAAAAAAAGAGAGAGAGTGTATTTGTTTGTTTGTTTCCAGCGCGATGTGCGCTATGAACAAAGGCTTAAAATAATTTACAAACTTAAGAAATAGAAATTATAGTATGTTTAGGTCTTGAGCTAAACGTGGTCTTAATCGGCGGTTTGTAATGGGATAAGAAATTTCTGCAATGGAGTTATTTCTTATTTTTATAAGAGAATTTTTGGTTAAATCGAGGATATGGTTATGTAATGTTTTAATGTCGAGTTCTCTACGGATTTGAGAATTCCTTACATACCATGGGCTGCACTGGATCTGAAAATTCGAAAAAATCACAAAATTCAAAATTCTTTAAATAAATCTGAAAATATGAAATTTTCTCACTTTAAAAAAAATATAGGTAGGTAGGTAATTCATTTTTTAACTGCGTTGAAAATTGTAATGTTTTTGTGTAACATATAATTTTCAAGATCATTTAAGGTTAAATTTTATCGATCAACGACATAATGACATTTAGTTAGACTTGAGTAAGTTTGGAAAAAATTTCAATGATCCGCTGATATGATGAAATTCCGTCTCTCCAAATTGTAGCATCATGTAGAAATATCTAAGATAGTTTTATTTAAAAAAAAGTAGGGTATGTTTTGAAAAAAAAAACTGAAATATTTAGGTATAAAATAAGAAAAAAATTAAAAGATACTTACTTCTTAAGAAATTTTTGAAAAAAATTGAAAAGAAATTCAAGCTACCTATATTTTATTCAAAAAAAGTGAGATAGATTACTAAAAAATGTTGAAGTGTGCTGACATTTTGAAAAAATAATAATGTGTTTTCAAGGTTATTATTGTGGTGATTTAAAAAAACGTGGTTTATTTGAACATTTCCGCGACCTAAAGTTTTTACTCTAAAGAAAAAAGGATCTTAATTTCTTTCCAATTAGGTCTAACAGGGTGTCTAACGGTCCTGATATGTCAAGATTTTTTTCAAAAAAAAGTCATGAGGCTACTGAAAAGTCAAGCTTTTTGACTAATTTACTCAAATTAACTCAAAGGTCAAGCTTTTTTGTTCAAAAATCGAGAAAAATTCCCATTTTTCCTTGATAGGTAAATCAGTAAAAAAAAAATAGTTGATTTTTTTATTCATCATTTTTTGGCGACCATAATGTTAATTAATGTACAATAAAATTGATGGGTATTCAAAATGTATGTCTTTCTTTGTCCATTAAATTAATGAATTATTCAAAAAAAATTTCCCTCGCGACACTATTGCTTTCTACAGAATTTGTTTCAAATCTTAGGTTTTTTGGATCATGATGCCCTTGATTACGATGTTGAAAAAAAAAGGAAAGGGAATGAAAAAGAATTCGAAATTATTACCCATGTTTTGGAAAACATGAATGAAGGAAAAGTGGTGAATTTTTATCTTTTGAAGATCTTTTTTAGCAAAAATTTTCGCCATCGCTTAGCTCGGGCTCAACACGATTTATATATTTTCATAAAATGATTGAATTTTTTATTTATTGGTACAAACTAAAAAATCGAAGGGATTGTGTGAATTTATAAATTCGAGGCACGTGTTTCTCATTTTTTTGAGGAGGGAGGGGGGATGTGAAGGAATTTTTGAATTTTCAGCCCGGAAAAATCCGAATTTTCATTCGCTTGGTTTGATAGACACCCTGGCATAATTTATTTCATTTTTAAAACTTAATTTTGCGTTGGAATACTTAGTTTTCCTTTTTATTTGAAATTTTTTCTGCAGGTAATAAATTCGAATTTTCAAATTTTTCTGGTGAGAGGAATTAGATGGGTTCAAAAATTTTCAGAATTGAATTTGAATCTTTTTTTTGGCCCGAAGAGGAGCATCTAAAGATCTCGTAAAAAGTATCTAGTGATTTTGAAAGAAAATCGGTAGATCCCATGCATTTCGTATCATTCTTATGAAAAATTCGGGATGTAAGTACATCACGTAAAAAATTACCCCTGATCAACCTGGTTTACGAATATCACGTGTAAAAAGTCTGGAAAATTCAAAAAATTAGTCTGGAAAATTTAGAAAAGTTAGAGAAAATCATTTCTGAAGTATAGTGGACACCCTGATTTGTTATCAAAACAAGTGTTCTTTCTTTTCGCTTTAATTTATTGTAAATTTTCGTAATGAATTTATTGTAATTAGTAGGCATACATTCACAGATGCATAGATTTTTTTTGGGGGGGGGGTGACCCTCAGAAAAATTATGAATTATGCAAAAAGTCATTCCAAAAGGTCAGGATAAGTCAGTCTTTTTGCTCAACAAATTTTGTTAGACACCCTGTCTAATCAAAATAATGTCTTTTTTGGGGGAATTTTCACTCTCACTTCCCTCGAACTCAGTAACTTGGAATTTCTCAGAAAATTGATAAATATTTTTCGAAACTTGTTCTTTTATGACGTAAGGCTTTTGATTTATTTGTGTTTCGACTCAAATTCTTACTCGCCTCCCTTGTAAGGCGAAATTCTTTGTTTTTTTTGTTTGTTTTTTCTTGCCAGTAGAGATCATTTAGAGTAGGTATAGTCATTTTCATAATTACGAAGACGAACCCTTCTTTTATCATACAAATGGAATTGAAAAATTATCAAAAAATTGAATCAAATGCTAACACCAAAAAAAAGTAAACCAAACGTTTTCCCTTTTAGAAATGAGAAAAATTCACATCAAAACATCTTCCAACTTCATCAACATCTCGTATCGAATTCCAATAAAAAAATAAATAAATAAACGAGATAACTTAAAATTTCACGTGCAATCTAACACCATTACCGACTCAAACACCGAATATTAATAGCTACGGTGAGATCGCCATGAAGAATATTTTCAAGTTAGCGATTTACAACGCAATGAAATAAGAAAATCACCACCAGTAATAGCTTCTGCTCATTGCGACGTTTCCCTATGACGCGGTCGCGTCGTCAAAAACCAACGTAATTTAATTTTAAATTACAAACGGAACAAGAGTACCTTATTTAGGCGCCAGCATCTAGGCAGATTTAACCGAGAGAAATAATTTGGCTAAAGGCAGACATTTGTTTCACTAGATGGACGATTGGTCTTACTCTATGTAATGAAATTTTCAACTCCGGTGTAAAATTTTTATTTATTGTGTGATTACCAACTGTATCTACATGTACATTCGTCGAGTTTAATTTGAAAATTACATTACACGTTGTACGAAGTGTTGCATTATGGAAATAGGTACTGGGTCGTTGTCGGTGTAAATGTGTCAGGAGTAAAATTTTGATAGAAGTGATTGCTCCCTTTGTGTATTATTTACTTTCAATTTATTTAAAAACCTCATAGCTCGATGTCAGTTACCGTTTTATCGTACTTTGTGCACACATAACATCGCACATCGTTGGTACTATACGAGGACGACGACGAAACTCGTATTATACCCGCAGACTTTTCTTTATTGTATTACAGGTACCTTTGTTGCGAAAAGTCTTATCGAAAGTAAACGTATACGCAAAGTTTAACGAAGGTTAAGAGGGACGTAGCTGTATAAATATTAACATTTGTTTGCGCGTATCGAACTAGAATCAAGATTACTAAACAAGCTACGCGTATTCCATCATGCCGAGCTAACGTAGGTACATCGCTAAATCGCGGTATTAACAATGAAGAATTTAAAAAAGCAAAAGCCAAATTCCTCGCTTTTTATTCTCATTCCGAAAACACCGTAGCAGGCTTAAGATTCCAAACCACCATCTCGAGCTTTTTCACTCGATGAAAAGAAAATTTGAAATAATTTTCTCGAGGTCTCCTCTGGTTTTTTTCTATCGCGTATTGTACTCGTGTCGAAGACGAAAGAGAAAAGATATTAAATTAAAAAAAAATCAAACTGCTCGATTAATTAAATGGCGAATTATAATAATCCATCGAAATAAGTCGTTTTTTTCGAGCTCATCTTTTGTAGTAAACGATGAATTCAGACGAAAAGTTTTTTTTCGATTAAAAAACAACAAAAAAATGCGTATAATTTCGATAATACCCGGGTTTTCTTTCGCTAATAAAGTATATTATTATCTGGAAAAATTTTGAAATAAGCCTGAGTTTTTTTTTCTCTTCTTCTAGATCTATTTTGTCTTATATTATAGAGTCTTATACTGTAGATACAGAAAACTAGCAGAATTTAATTTACAGCGGCAGCTTTTTATAATGATTTTTTATTTGCATTTATTTGCATTAGAGCTATTTGAAATTCATTTCCTTCGAGAATGATTAGATAAAATTCATGAGCGAGATTTTCTTTCGCGTAGGTTTTCTTTTTCTTTTTTTTTCGAAGTTGTGTCTTGGAAGCTGTGTATGTGTTGCATCGACGAGAGAAAACAAATTTTTACATTTTTTAGTAGTTCCCTGCTCTGTGCAGTTTCGTCAAGGTACACGTGCGAGGAAAGATTAAACGACGAGGAACGAACGATTTTCAATGTTTCCCAA
Organism: Pseudococcus viburni; assembly: GCA_033439095.1. Classification (NCBI taxonomy): domain Eukaryota; kingdom Metazoa; phylum Arthropoda; class Insecta; order Hemiptera; family Pseudococcidae; genus Pseudococcus; species Pseudococcus viburni. The sequence continues at coordinate 1,405,646 of JAVBJF010000045.1, forward strand.
TCTAAAAGCACGTTTGAATGATTTGAATTGTAAATTTGTTAGGAAATGATTTTTTATTTTTTCGGTACCGTATCGATAGATTAATATGTATTTTTGGCCGAAGAAAATGAAGTAAATTGGAGGAGATGATTGTTTACGTTTGACTGTGATGGCTCGTTTATGAAGTTTTTGTTTCAAAAAAATGGTTATTTTCAGAGAAAGGTTATAAGATGACTTCAAATTAAAAATTCAAGAGGTGTGATTTAAAATTTGTAAGGTAAAAGTTTAAAATGAATAGTAGAAATTCAAAAGTTTGAAGTTGAAATTGAAATTAAAATCAACATTTTTAAATTGTTCAAGAGCTGTAATTGTTCGATTTGGAAAATTTAGAAAATTATGCTTTCAAAAAATTGCCATTTCCATGAAATGGTACCTAACAAAATTTGTAAAATTCTGGCGAGAATATCAAAGTTTCTTAAGACTATTCTTCAGAAATTGATTGAAAAAATGTTTTAAATATTCAAGGAAATTTAAAAAAAAAAAAAACAGAAATGGTGAGTAAGTAATGTATGTATAGAGTAAGTAAAAATGGTATGCACCTATTGCTATGTTTTGAGCTTATAGAAATTCTGTAATACGTCGAACTTTCAAAATTTTATCAATGTAAAAGCTTCTTTGATGGAAATTTTTCAGATAATGAAAAAATTCTATTTTGAAAAGGATAAGTTGAAAAAAATTGCACATTGCATCAAAAAAGGCGAATTTCAAATTACAAAATTGTATATTATTTTAAAAATTTCATCGGAGTTGAAAATTTTAAATTTTGAGCCTTTCTCTTTCAATCACGCCGAATTTTGGTTTTTTATTCTCCGATAATTTTTCCAAAAAATAGTAAAATCATAAAGTATCCCAGGAAAAAAAAATGGGATCTAAAAAAGCGCCATGGATCCAAATAGATACAATTAAAGACATTTTTCTCCTTGAATTAAGATAAAATTTGATCCAATTGGATCTTTTTGGATCTACATTGGATCTTTTTGGATCTAATTTTTATAACTCCACTACAAATTTTTTTTCTCCTTTACTGGGCAAAGAAATGTCATCCAATTAGATCCAAAAAGATCCGATTAGATCCGAAAAGATCCAATTGGATCCAAATTTTTTCAATTTAAAGAGAAAAATGTCTTTAATTGGTAAAGAGAAAAATGTCTTTGATTGGATTAATTTGGATTTGTTTGTATCTACTTATATCCACTTGGATCCGATTTGATCGCGCCATTTTTCGGATCCAATCGATCCAATTGGTTTTGATCAGATTAGGTCCTCGGTCGGATCTAATTTTTTTTCCCCCGGAATTCATTATGTACCTACGTAATTTATCATATTTGTTTTGTGTTGTTGGCGAAGTAAAAAAATTATGCTGTAAGTTCCAAAATTACTTGAATTCGGTCTACATTAGTCTCATTAATTTAAATTTGATGTCCATCAACATTGTATTTTGAAAATCTTTCGAAATATTCAAAACTGAATCAAAAATCTAAAATTGATGAAATGATTTTCGTGAACGGACTTCGCAGGTTAAAAAAAGGATTTTGATACCAAACTCGATATTTTCGAAAAAATGTCATCTCGACACCTCCCCCTCGCCTCTGTGGGTTCAGAGCTCTGAATACCCTATGGAACCAAATTTTCATTTTTCCCCGGAATATTTGTTTTGAATTATTTTTTTCCAGTTTTGCTTATTTTTTCCAGTCACTCTTTTTAATCACCTTTAGCTTACCCCTCTCCCCCTGGGGGAGAGGTGTGAAAAATTGAAAAATAACTTTCTTGACTTGAAATAAGTGAGCTACAAATTATTTTTCAAAACTGGAAATTTATTGTCGTTTTTGAAAGACCAATAACAAACGACCACCACACAAAAATTGAAAAAAATGTCGTTTCTCGTCGTTTTTGAAAAAAAACAATAAGAAACAACTACTTTGACAATTTTACAAAATTACAAAATTGTTATTTTTGGTCGTTTTGAAAAAAAAAGAAGACAAAAACAAGTATTTTTCAAAGCTGGAAATTGTCTTTTTTGTCGTTGTTTAAGGAACGACAACAAACGACCACCTTACAAAAATTGAAAAATTGTCGTTTCTCATCGTTTTTGAAGGAACGAAAAGAAATAACCATCGCCCAAAAATTGAAAAATTGTATGTTTACGTCGTTTTGGAAGAAACGAAAAGAAACCACTTTGACCATAAAATCAGAAAATGATGCGTTTTTGGTCTTTTTGGAAAAGACGACAAAAACAATTACTTTTCAAAACTGGAAATTATCGTTTTTCGTTGATTTTGAAGGAACGACAACAAACGATCACCCCACAAAAAATGGAAAATTGTCATTTTCAGTCATTATTGAAGGAATGACAATAAACGACTACTTTGACCATTTTTCAAAATTGAAAAATTTTCGTTTATTGTCGTTTTTGAAGGAACTACGATAAACTACCACCACACAAAAATTGGAAAATTGTAGTTTTTTGTCATTTTGGAAGAAACGACAACAAACGACCCCTTTTAATATCTTCCAAAATTGAAAAATTGACATTAATCGTCGTTTTTGAAGAAACAACTGCCTCGACCTTTCACAAAATTAGAAAATGGTAATTTTTTGCCTTTTTGGAAAAAACGACCAAAAACGAATACCTATTTTTAAAAATCTGAAAATTGTCGTTTTTTTTTCGTTTCTGAAGAAAGGACAAGTACCTACCAATGACCACCCCACAAAAACTGGAAAATGGTCGTTATTCGATTCAAGCGAATATTCACGAAACCTCGTCCGGAGGACGGGTTCAACCGCTAGTAATGAAAATAAAAATCAAAAAAGTGGAGATGACTTGATTTTATCAAAAAAATTTTATTACTAGGTTCTTGAATTTTCAATATTTCAACATTCCTTCGATGATATTTTCAAGTTTCAATCCTCTCCAAATGTTTTCCAGCTTCCAAATTTGAATTTTCTAAAAAATTTTAATTTATGTTTTCCAGGTTTTGCGAGCTCCAGAATTGTTTTCAGCTCAACACTGAAAATACTTTAGAAGAAAGTGAATTGATATACCCTATATCAATTTTCTTTGACATCATGACATCTTTTCATTATTTAATAGGAGATTTAGAGTTTGTCTAGTTGGAAATAAACTCGAAGTTGGAAATACTCAGAAAAAATGCATTACAATTTTTAAGAAAAGAGAGAACGTAAAAAAGTGCATAATTATTTGAAAATGGAACTTACAAAAAAAATTGAAGAAAATCTGAACTTGTAAAATCGTTTTTTAATTTAGAAATTTGAGAGCTGGAAAAAATTGAAAAATTTAAACTGGAGAAATACCTGAGTTATTTTAAAAGATTTGCGGAAAACTAAATTCTTAGAAAAAATTTAGAAATAATTTGAGAAAATGTAATCTCAGAGAAATTTTGAGAAGTTCAAACTTAAGCTTGGAAAAATCAGATCGTCCTTTTGCAAGAATATAAATTGACTCGGATCAAGTTACGCTGTAGCTAAACAGAATTTGATATTTATTGATATGACCATTTTCCAAGTACGGAATCCTGATACAATCAAAGGTCTCCGATGCCATTCGAGGGGGGGGGGATTTGTCATGTTATTTGGTGCAATGTCCTGAATCGATTAAGCCAAAAAAAAACCTTGGTCGGAGTTTTTTTCGTACTTGCCATTTTTTTTCTTTGCTTACCTACACGCAAAAAAATAATAATAGAAAATGTTTAAGAAATTAGTAAATTTTATTTTAAAAAATAATAACGGAGCATCATTCAAAAAGTTGGCAAAATTTAATCTAAAAATAATAATATTTATTTAGTAAAATTCATCAATTATTATTTTTAGATTGAATTTTGCCAACTTTTTGAATGGTGCCCCGTTATTATTTTCTAAAATAAAATTTATTAATATTTTTTTTTGAATGTAATTGCACTAGACTAAAATTATTCTCCATAACTGGTAAAAATTACTTTTTAAACAGTTCGAACATTTTGAAGCATAGGTATTTCAATTTGAAGCTTTGTTTTTGAAATTCTGCAAAAAATTCCTTTCAAGTGATATTATCTTTATGATGCCAGGTCACACATTTCTGTGCAATATACGTTTTCAGAAACGAATAAACTTATATAAACTTTTAAGATCGAGGCTGTCCAATGCAATTTCAGTTACAATCAGACTTACATTTTGCCCTTCCACGAACTCCTGTAATACATATAAGCTGCGTGTAAGAACCCACAATATTAAGAACATCATGTCCGAAACCTCGAAGGAATTCGCTAGTTCCTTGACCTTGCCTGACGAAATACCACGGCCAAGGTGATTTCTCATTCGCACCCTTATACATTTTGTATATGCAAGTCGGAGAAATACCTACTCGTGCGTTTATAACTAAACTTTTGACTTCGCGTAATTTACGCCCATCTGATGGCACTTGAAGCGGCCGGATAATAATTACACTACGCTTCAGCGCCAGCATAAAGTTGAAGCGATGGTTAATCGTACAATTATGTTCACGGTGTCAGGCTCATAAGAGCCGTGTAACGTTGTAGAAAATTTATATCGGTGTCAAATTGCGGTTAACCTCTTTTGCCAAAATTGGCGTACAGACTGAGTGTAGGTACAGGTTACAGTGTACACAGACGCCGACGTCGTCGTACAATGTGCAAACCTACTGCTGAACAAATTTTCCACAATAAGTCATTTCATATTCGTACATAATATGTTTGGCATGCCGTGTCAAAATGCCTAAAGTATGCATTGCTTTTATGTAAAACGTTTAGCTTTAGTGTTTCTAATGCGCTGTAATTAAGTTTCGAAAAAGTGTTTCGTTGACAGGCGAAATTCGTTTAATACAACATATCGTACAATGTGTCACGTAAGTTGAGTTGAAGATGCTGGAGATGTCGAGTAAAACCGAGGTTTTGATTTGTTTGTTTTGTACGTAGGCTTCTAATGGGGAGATTATAGTCGAGTGGAAGAAAATGCTGTATTAAATATTTTGCCAGGGTTGAACCGTCTTCCGAGACAGCGTGTACCTTTTTGAAACAATCGAGTGAGATATTACAATCACGAAGTTGATGATTTTCAGATTACTTACATGGATTATTAATTTGCGATAAGTCGATGAACTTTGGGTTCATTGAAATGAATCAAAGATGTAGGAAAAAGTAGGGTTCCTTTCGAAAAGTAAGGCTTTAAAATCATGGATAATTTTTTAGCTTGACATGCAGCTCTATAACTTATCTTTGTTGAAACAATTTAGACATAGTGTCCAAACAAAATCAATTGAAATACAATGCTTGAAGAATCCTCATTTTAAACATGTGGTTCGAAAAGTTCGAAAGAACTCAATAAAACAATTTGAAGGTGGTGTCCAAAAATAACCCAGAATTCCAACTATGCAATTATGCACAGCTCGTGTTTGAAATTTTTAGAATAAAAAAATCACCTTGAATCGTTTAATGTGAATTTTAATAACTTTTTGAAATATTTAGTTACCTAAGAAATAAGGATTCCACATTCCTATTGAACAAGTACTTAATTCTGTTAATGTTTCGTTACTTTTCTATAAAGGTTCTCTTTGTTCATTGAATTACAAATTTCGCAGAAAAGTATTTTTACGTTTTCTAGTATTTCTCCTATTTTTATACCTACCTATGTATTATTTGCACTTTTTTAATTCCATAAAATTTTTAACCCATTTTTTTTTGGAAATGTCTATACTTACTTACCTGCTTATTAAAGAGCTATGTTTTGGGAGAAGGGTGTTTATGAGGTCGAGGAAATAAAAAAAAAAGTCGCAATATTTAAAATGGGTTGTAAAGTAGTGAAAAAAATTCCGTGTTTTTTCGAGTTTTTGAGGTTGGGATGATCATTGGAATAAATTTTTAACACAAAAAAATCATCTCACGATTTTTTCAAGCATTTGTGGCTGCGATGAATTTTGGATGAATTTTCATCGCAGAAATTATCCTGCGTTTCTTCGATTTTTTTAGGCTGGGATGATCATTGGAATAAATTTTCATCCCATAAAAATCATCCCCCGATTTTTCCGAGCATTTGTCTCAAAATCGAGAAAAAACGTGCGATTAATTCTGCTATGAAAATTCATCTCAAATTAATCGCAGCCCAAAAATGTTCGAAAAAATCACAAGATGATTTTTTTAGGATGAAAATCTATTCCAATGATCATCAAAAACTAGAAAAAAACATGCGAATAATTCTACGATGGCAATTCATTCCAAAATAATCTCAGCCCAGAAACGGCCAGAAGAACTGAGGGATGAAAATCCATTCCAATGAACATCTAGGCCTCAAAAACCAGAAAAAAATGTGCGATTTATTCTGGGATGAAAATTCATCCCAAATTAATCACAACCCAAAAATGCTCGAAAAAATCGTGGGATATTTTTTTGGGATGAAAAACCATATCAATGATCATCCCGACCTCAAAAACCAGAAAAAACGTGAGAAATTAATCTCAACCCAAAAATTCCCGGAAAATCGTGGGATGATTTTTTTGGGATGAAAATCCATTCCAATGAACATCAAAAACAAGAAAAAAAATGTGCGATCAATTCTGCAATGAAAATTCATCTCAAATTATTCGCAGCCCAAAAATTCTCGGGAAAATCGTGGGATGATTTTTTTGGGATGAAAATCCATATCAATGATCCAAAAACTAGGGGAAAACGTGTGATATATATCTGCGATGAAAATTCATTCCAAATTAATCGCAACCCAAAAATGCTCGGAAAATCGTGGTGTGATTTTTTGGGATGAAAATTCATCCCAAATTAATCACAACCCAAAAATGCTCGAAAAAATCGTGGGATATTTTTTTGGGATGAAAAACCATATCAATGATCATCCCGACCTCAAAAACCAGAAAAAACGTGAGAAATTAATCTCAACCCAAAAATTCCCGGAAAATCGTGGGATGATTTTTTTGGGATGAAAATCCATTCCAATGAACATCAAAAACAAGAAAAAAAATGTGCGATCAATTCTGCAATGAAAATTCATCTCAAATTATTCGCAGCCCAAAAATTCTCGGGAAAATCGTGGGATGATTTTTTTGGGATGAAAATCCATATCAATGATCCAAAAACTAGGGGAAAACGTGTGATATATATCTGCGATGAAAATTCATTCCAAATTAATCGCAACCCAAAAATGCTCGGAAAATCGTGGTGTGATTTTTTGGGATGAAAATTCATTCCAATGATCATCAAAAACTAGAAAATAACGTGCGATTAATTCTGGGATGAAAATTCATCCCAAATTAATGGCAACCCAAAAATGCTCAAGAAAATCGTGGGATGATTTTTTGGGGGTGAAAATCCTTATCAATGATCCAAAAATTAAGAAAAAACCTGCGATTAATATCTGCGATGAAAATTCATCCCAAATTAATGGCAACCCAAAAATGCTCAAGAAAATCGTGGGATGATTTTTTGGGGGTGAAAATCCTTATCAATGATCCAAAAATTAAGAAAAAACCTGCGATTAATATCTGCGATGAAAATTCATCCCAAATTAATCGCAGCCCAAAAATGCTTGGAAAATCGTGGTGTGATTTTTTTGGGATAAAAATCCATTCCAATGATCATCCGAGTCTCAAAAATCCGAAAAAACCCCGGATGATTTCTGCGATGAAAATTCATCCCATACTCATCGCAGCACGAAAATGCTCGAAAAAATCGTAGGATGATTTTTTTGGGATGTTGAACCATTCCAATGATCATCCTGGTCTCAAAAACTAGAAAAAAAATTTGCGATTAATTCTATGATGAAAATTCATTCCAAATTATTCGTAGCCCAAAAATGCCCTGAAAAATCGTGGGATGATTTTTTTGGAATGAAAATCCATTCCAATGATCTTCAAAAACTAGAAAAAACGTGCAAGTAATTCTGCGATGAAAATTCATCTCAAATTAATCGCATCTCAAAAATGCTCGGAAAAATCGAGATATGATTTCTTTGGGATTTCATCCAAAAAAATCATATCTCGATTTTCCCGAGCATTTGTGGCTGCGATGAATAAGGGATGAATCCTCATCACAGAATTAATCGCATGTTTTTTTCTAGTTTTTGAGGCTGAGATGATTTTGGGATGAAAGGTATATGAATTGTCGTTCCGAAAATCATTCTATTATTTCCATTCCCTCAACAAAAAAGATTTTCAACATGTGGTGTTTGTGTCCAAAAAAAAAATTGAGTATAGTGTTCTAAAAAAAACTTGAGAAGGATGTAATGTCCAGAACATGCCATTTGAAAATGTGGAAAATTTCTTTCAAAATATATGGATTTGTAAGGCGTTGTGCGGTGAGGTACCTTGTAGTGGAAAAAAATCGTATGTCAGATTTTGTATAATTCGTATAGAAAATATGTTTTTTAGGCGAATTAGACAATTTTTACGCCCAATTTTTCTTTTACCACAAGGTCCCTTATCACAGAACGCTTCACATTTGATCTGACGGTAACGAATTTCGGAAAATTGTGGTTCAAGCGATCAAATAGATCACTAATATGGTCAATCCGCGATTGGAGGAGTTGAAGTTCGTATGGATCATTTTTATAGACTTTTCTCCAGTGCTGGAAAATTTCATAATTTTCTGGAGGATCTGAAACATCCCTGAACTTTTTCCAATCGATTTGGGAGGTTGGAACTAGTGTATATACCAATTTCCAACTTTTTTTCGTTAGATCGATTAAATGTTAATATTTTACAGGGCGACAAAATTATTTTTAAATTTCAAAAATTCGCCAAAATTTGAGAAATTATCTTCAGTCCCGAAGTTTTGGATATGGGATTCTTTTATGGTTTACTTTCAATTTATTTTTGTTTTGGCTGAAAATTTCACTGTCCGTTGGGATACCTCTCTTGTTAATGAAAAACAACTTTGCAGGTTGAAGGTAATGTCTTTCTTTTCCTTCCTCCTCCAAACAAAAAAAGTTTTTCTTTGGAGCACATTTTTTGACTCTTGTTGAACTTGAAATGTCGAATATTCAAGTTTTTTTTCTTTAATTTTTGATGTTGAGAAATAATGAAATTATCAAATTTCTGTTTTGTGAAACTTTAGAAAACAAAAAAAATTGGTTTCCAAAGGTCTCCTATTTTATATGTAGATTACAGAAGTTTAACAAAATGTCCTTACGTCAGTGTTGTGAAAAATATCATGTGAAGAATATGGTGTTTAACAGATTAAGATTCTGTCTCTTTTTTTTTTTTTTAGATTGACTTCCTGCAGTCTGCACTGTATCAGTGTATCATGCTCTAATCCATTTACATTTTTAGAACTGGGAAGTAGAGTATCATCTATGGACCTCCATTTGTAGTTTACCCATTTTCCATTCCCCAGCTCGAACCAGGATTTCCATTGGAAAAAAACAATTTTGCATAAGCCCACTGCAAGTTTCTTGAACATCTTCAAATAAGTATTACCTACCGAAGAATCGATATTTTTTCCATCAACTTAAAGCTTCGATGTAAACCCCACCTTACTTCGACAACTTGCATTCCCATCGCAGAATGACAAAGGGACCCCCTCACCGTCGTTCGGGGACCTCTCATTTAAACATAATTTTCATCGTCAATTTAACCACGAAATTGTGACGAAGGTCGTCGACATATCGAATTACTATAAAAAGGAAACCCATTACAACGACGGAAGTAATATTTAAAAAACCCGTAGAAACGAAACGACTGGGCGCGTTAAAGCGAAGAAAAAAAAGAAGGAAGAAGTGTAAGACCGACGCACAGAGAAAAAGGCCACCAAAAAGTTGGAAATTGTTTTGTTAGTGCATTACTTACCCTAACGCCGAAAATGCTTTTAAAGTTTATTTCTTAAAATCGTTGTTCCATTACTAAAACCCGGCATTAAAGTTGTGTATCTACTAATTGCATTAGTGGTCTTAACATGGATTGGAATTCCACCTGGGGCTCGACCCGCTCATCGTCTTTCGTTTAGGGTACACTAAAGGGAATGTTATACCCACCCCCTTCGGACTACAGTAACTTCTGCCCTTCTCTCTATTGTTTCCAACAACTGCGAAATATTGCCCTATACAGGCTCGCAATTAAGGGTTGTGTCGTTCCCTAAGTATCTTCGGCAGCGTGTGCCACCACCGCGTCGCTGCCTCGCATCATCCTAAAGCTCGCGTATTACTCTGTGCGCGGTTTCTTCTTCTCTATTTCGCTCTCACGCTCTTTACTCGTTTAAAAATAGTACACGTCACACCTTTCGCCCTACTACCCCGGTCTCCCTCGCTACCCGGTAGACCGCAGTACACGTCGTATCGCCCACCTACTTCTTGAAATAATGAAACTTATTATTTTTTTAATGGATCATCATCCACTATGCACGTTTTTTTTGCGGTAATTTTTAAATTATGTTGCGTTCAAAGACTAGTAATTGCTGCTACTCTGCTACGATTTTCTATTCATTTTACCCCCGTTTCCATTGTTATTATTGTTATTGTAGTGAAGAACTCGCGCCGGGGTTGGTTGCGTTGTTTACACTAGCAGACCAGATCCTATATCATCCCTTCGTCGGTTGTTTCTTATTTTATGTTTTTGCTGCAATTTTTTTCGCTGTGTAATAATGAAAATTGTTGCTCGAACCGCAAGAAATCCGTACTTTCTTCCATTTCCTGATTTTAGAGATTTTTTTGAAGTACATATTTTTTAAACTTTTTTTTTTGTATATTTTACAATTTGTTGCATAAATAATAACAATGAGTAGACGAGTGGATGTTTTTCACTGTGTCAACTCTATAGCCTTAAAATTGAATAAATTGAAATAGATTGAAAATTTTTGTTCTAGGTCCAGAATCAGAGCGAAGTTTGTGTAAAAATGGATTGGAAGCGAATAATGGGAGAAGTATGCCTGGTCTCAAAATTTCAAAACCTTGAGACATTCTTCCTGTTGATTTCTCGTGGTAAGTGAATAATACCTCTATTGAAAAAAAAACAAATAACATTGCAGAATTATGGTCTATATCAAAGTGCCCAATTTCTGGAAACCCTGGAAAAGTCAGGAAATTTTAAAAATCTGGAATTCAGAGAAATTTGAAATTTTTGTTGGAATTTTGTAAAAATCCAGAAGAAGGATAACTCATCTAAAAAGTGTTTCTTTGCCGATTTTTCATACACTTTTAAAAAAACATCTGTCCACGTTCTGGCTCGAAGGTCCATTTCAGACGCTCCGCCCATTGAATGTGGTGGGTTGGTGCTCACTCCCCTCCCCTAACAATGATGGGCGGAGTTTCAGAAATGGTGCCCCGCCCATTCGAGGTGGAAGGGGGTGAGAGTGGGGTTAATCGATTGTGCTCGGTTTGTGCTCCCTCCCTGCTATGGGTGGGGCATCATAAATGGTACACGCCCATTAAAGATGGGGAAGTGAGAGTGGGGTCAATTGATTGGTTTGTGTTTGTGCTCACCTTAATAGATGTGACTTTTTTCATTTGACATTTGTTAACCATATTGGGTAAACAAAAATTGAGATTTGAATGCATGCATTGGTTCATTATATGTGACCCTGCACAAAGAAACCCATATAGTATGCGAAAACAACTTTTCGAGAAAAAGGGATTTAAAGTTGATTTTTATTTTGTTTAGTTTTGTAATAATATTCGAAATATTCTTTCTTCAACTGACACATTAAGTGAGTTTTTGAGACACTGTGTGGGTTTTTGACGAAATATATGTTTTTTTATGCAGAAAATTTTTAAATCATTTTTTGTAAATATATATAATTTTATGAGATTTCAGGGGATTTTGAAACGTTTTTGAGATCCAATGACCAGCTCACATGAAAATTCAGGGGGTTTTACATAAAAATCCGTAAAAAAGTGAGAAACGAAAATTTGACACACTATATGGGTTTCTTTGTGCTGAGTCACATATTGTGAATTTTCCATAAGGATCGAGCTTAATTTACTTTCCTTTATTTTACAAAATCATGCAAGTCATACGTAAGTCATGATTTCGACCAAAAATTGGTAATTTAAAAAAAAAAATCCTGTTAAATAAAGGTCGATAATGACCTTATGAAATATATTTTTTAATGCCCATTTTTGGACCTCGAAAATACATTTTCAAGTAAATTTTGTCTTCAGGTTGAACAAATTTTGCTTTTCCAACACAATTAAATAGGAAATTATTCAGTACGTATGTTTATTTAAAATTGGAATGAAGAATAGAAAAAAAGTTGAGTGTTTTGTTTCAAAAAATCACATTTTTTCAAATACCTATTAGTTTTCTTTTCCAGTGGCGCAACCAGAAATTATATTTGGTGGGGGCTGCAAAGTTGAGGGAAAATGGGAAGGGGGTCAAAATTTAGTGAAAAAAGTGAGCTTGCATAGTCAGGAAGTTTTTTTTAGGCAAATGATTCATTATACAGATTTGAGCAAACAAATTTTTAAAATTGACGGATTTTTGGAAGAAACGATCAATGTAAATGTATGTAGTAAAATTCCAACTTTTTGAATCATTGAAATAAATTTAGCTGAAAATCAGTGATTTTTCACTGATATTTTAGTCAAAATCACTGTATCTTTTGACAAATTGGAAATTGATTGAGAAATCAGTGAGTTTTTGACTACGGTATCAGTAAAAATCACTAATTTTCGATGAAAGTTATTCCAATAATCTGAAAGAGGTCAATCTCATCAAATTTAACACTGATTTAAACTTGGAAAGCGATAGTGCATTCAAGAAATAGAGAAATTAAAATCTACCGAGCGAAGCGAGAGCGAATTTTTTCGAAAAATCGTGCATGAAAAGCAAAAAAAGCACTTTTCTGCCATTTAAAAACTTTCGAAACACTTTTGAGGGGGGCTTTAGCCCGGCAGCCCCCCCCCCTTGGTTGCGCCACTGCTCTTTTCATTCGGAAAAATAAAGCTAATGTAGTACATATCTTTCTAAGAACGAATAAAAAGTCATTTTGTTTTAGTTTTTCAACGTGATTTTTCGGGAAAATTTTCGTCTTTGTTTCTCTCGGATAATAAATGATTCCAAATGATTCCTTTTACTTTTCCGCTAAAAAAACTCATTTTCCCCGAAATTTAATCCAATATTCTTCCAATTCTCAAAATTCTTTCCCAACTTTTTATACCGTAACTCGATAAAAATTTTTCTCGATTTTTCTAAATTTTTTCGGAATGTTTCCAAATAAAAATTTTCTTTACTTTTTTTCGAACCCTAAATTTTTTTGAATTGTAAAATTTTTCTTTATTTTTTCCAACTTGAAAAATTTGTTTCTAAATTTTTTGTGCTCTGAAATTTTTACTCAAATTTTTTTCTCAAAACTTTCAAGCTCGAAAATGTTTTCCAACACAAAAAATAACGATGACGTCACATCTTACGTGCATAGAGGAATTTTGGGTGGGTCCCGGAAGGGCTTGACCTTCCCAAAAGTGAAATCAGCCCCCCCCATTTTTCGTGTTTATGCTCATTGAACTTTGTTTTCATTAGTGTTTGAAAATAATCTCATTTCACTGAACAATTTTTTCGAAAGATGTGATAGATATTGATAAGGAATTAGAATTTCTCGAAGGATGCAAATATTTGTTTGTTTGTTTTTACTCAAAAAAACCTGAACCACAATTCATTTTTTCATTAAAAAATCTTTTTCTGTTGCAATTTTTGGCAATTTTTCAACTTTGATTTTCCACTGACTCAAAATTAGAATTATAAAATTTCGTAGGTGTGTTTGGGCCCAGTCGTTCTTGTTTCATTCTGTTTGTGCTTTTGTTTTTCTGTTTTTTTCTTAATATAAAAGTTTTTTCCTTCTTTTTTTTTTTGATGCTTATTAACATCTGAAGTGACCTGAGGCTTAGCCCCAACTTCAGATCCATTCTCCTGAATCCGCCTAATAATATGCTCATGTGTAAAAAAAAAAGTGCACTATTTAAAAAATGAGAAGTTATGGAAATTAATTTGTTTTCAGAAAAAGTTTTTAGAAAATTCTAGAGTTGGATTGAATTTTGATAAATTTCCGAGTTCGAAAAATTTTGGAAAAAAATTTGAGAATTTGATTATAATTAAAAAAAATTTCACAGTTCAAAGAAAATTTGGTAAAATATCTTAAAGCGAGGAAGAATAAAAAAAGAATAGAAAATTTAGTTTGGAAAATTTTTCAGGAAAAAATGTCTGAATTCAAAGAAATTTTAGGGCTAGAAAAAATTGAAAAAAGTTTTAAAATTAAAAAAATTCCGGAGCTGAAAAAAATGTGGAAAAATTTTTACGATTAAAAAAAATTGAAAAAATTTGAACGTTATACGAATGACGAAAATATTTGTATATGAAAAATAAAAACGTTGCAACATTATGTTTTTTACATGGTAAAAAAAAGCACATCAAACGAAAATAAAACGTTCTTCTTGTGAGTATATTTAGACTCGCGTCCAAGAGGAGTCATATCGCCATAATTTGATCTCAAAACTTTTTAAATATTTTTTTCAATGTGTTTTTTTTTTATTTTGAGTCCTACCCTTTTTATTGAGATATGCACTGCATTCATTTTACATAATTTATTTAAAAATCCCAAGTAATTTTATTTCAATCAAAAGAAAATCAAATCATATTCAACATACGACAGCAAAACAGGGACAATATTAATGCATCGACTAACAATGCAAAAATCTCTCATACTAGGATGCATATTTCATCACTATACGAAGGTACCTACCTATATATTCCGCTCATACATTTATGTTTACGTTGCGTTGGTTTGGTAGCTATTTTAGGGAACTGCTGGTCGTAGGTAATAACGCGTTGCAGCAAATTTTCCATTATTTATATTGATAAATTGTAAATTTCACGCAACGAGCCATTGAAGACTTCGGTTTAGGTGTGATGGTGCCCCTGCGCTGCAACCCGAAGCTTCGCAAACCACGAACAAGGCGCAAGGGTGGCGTTGTTATTCGGCATGTTCTATATATATTTCAAGGGTGACGTGTAACGTACGTTAAATTCATTAAACGCCTCGCAAAGGGGTGTAAAAGCAACGATTATGAGTGACATTTATTAATTTTTGGTGACTTAGACGTTTCGGGCTTTTACCAGCGCACGCAGAGCTTCGATTTAGTCCGATAATCTGAATTGCGGATTGCGGTAGGAAAAATTTCTCATTTCGATGTACGATTTCTGCGACAGTTGTGTACTGCTCGGTAAATATTTACGTATTAAATAGGCACTTGGGGAAACGTAATAACGAAAATCGTATACCTAGTGCCTTTTTTTTTTATTTAAAAAAATTTCCATCGTAATGGTACATCTTCGTTGTACAAACGGGATACTACGATACAAAAACGATATAAAAATTGAAAGGTGAGCATATATAGATGGATTTAATTTATTATAAAACATTTACCTCTTTGATTTTTTTCCTCTGCTCTTACCATATACAAACATACCCTTTCAGAAGCAATGATATTTCAACGATATTTTTTCAAAATTGGTTTTTACCCTATGTTAAAAATAAAATATAGGAGCGTTTGCGTTTACCTAACACGGTCGTGGATTCTGTTCGATGGAAGGAATTAGAGTCGTCGTAGGGTTTTAACTTGAATGACACCAGTTTTACGTTCGAACGTAGGTAGATAGTCGCCATGTATATCTATACGAACCTACGTCCGAACTAAAAAGTTATCTAAAGGCTTAGAAAATATATACCTCAAATCGACATTTTTAAGTAATGAAGATAAATGCCCCAACGCAAATGGCCGAATTACCTCATCAACTATAAATTGATGGCAGCTCGGGTGAAAATTTGCCAAAAGAAAACCCCATTTTGATTTACAAAATGGCAGGATTTTTTAAAAGACAAAACTTTCCCTTTTTTTAACCGATGATTTTTCCTCGAAATTCATACAAATGGGGCTTTTTTGGCGAGTTGCAAAGTTGAAAGATTAAGGTGAAATATTAAACGAGTCGCAGTCGCGTCGAGATTAATGTCAACTGCAACTTGACACCTCGGCATTCTCCTGAGAATGAAAATTTTTTACGAAAGGACAATGTTTCCAATAAGTACGAAGAGAGGAAACGACGATGGCGAAAAAAAACGACATATTGAAACATTGATGAGAGTGCTTATGCTGGTGGCAGGTATAGGTCTCACAACGTTCAACTCCTTCCGCACGATTGAATACATTACTTCAAATATTAACCGAACACAGCCAACAACAATTCCATTTCCGATACTGGAAATTCGTCTGTAGTGTAACCGCATCGATTTTACATGATGCTTCATTCAAACAGTGGCTAGCTTACGAATATTTCACTATAGGGATGTACTTTTTTCCTAAATCAATATTTGCAATCCGGTTTGATGGGGTTTCTGGAAGATATATTTTTTCGAATTTTATTCAATTTTTTTCATGCTAGAATCGTTAAGGTCTTTTATTAAATTTTTACTTGTATGGTTTTGGTGTGTAAGTTTCTGTTTTATTTTTTTGGTCGAATGCTGCTTTGGTAAATGAGAAAAACAATGATGCAGGTTTAATGCGGGTTTGTGTTGTCAGTAAAAATAAATATTATTTGATTTCGAGTCTGTAACCATTGAATTTAATTTCCAGGCATATGATGTATGTGTGATACCAAAGACTTGGTACATATTTGAAAAAACAACGTTATTTTGAACCACTTGTTGACAGAAATTTATACCTGTTCACTTACGGATTTGGTTCAGGGCCTATTTCCTGTTTCATTATATTTAATGGAGAAAACTCTGTTGAAAATCATTTCATGTCAAATTTTTCAAAAATTGTACACTTGATTTTTGATATTTTTTCTTGCATATTTTGCATGATTGCCAATCGAGAGGATCGGAAAGAAATATTTTTAGCCAGGGTTTCTCAAATCGGTTTTTAGGTATTTTATTCTAAAAAATGAAGGTAAGTACGATTTGTAATGCAGGTGAAGCTTTCAAAATTTGAAAAGTCGTATTTTCTCAATTTTAAATCCAGCATTTTAATTTTTGTAAGTAAATTCGTGTGGGAAATTGCTTTAACAATGAGGTAGTCTATTTTACGAGACAATTTTTTTCAATTTCTGGGTCATTTTTATACCATCTTCAAAGTCAAAGTTTAGGGTTCAATTTTGATAGAAATGATAGTTATAATACTTGGTTACAAAAAAAAACTTTTGATTAGATTTTATTGAAAAAAGTTCATTTTTGACTGGAAAGATGTTTTTTTTTGAAATGTGATGAATTTTGTTCATGTGTGAAGTATTTCATTGTTTATGATACTATATTAAATTTTAAAAAAAAATCACTCTCCGTTTGAGCCAAATCATTATAAATTTGATTTGTCTATTCAGCATTCATTGACTTGATGTGCAAAAAATATAATTATATTTAGATATATTATTTCTTTGGCCATGAGATTGGAAATTTTTCAAGAATGTTTTACCTTCGCTAGAGCTTGGTACGTAATGTACATATACTTTATTGCATCAAAATTTCGTTTAAAACTTAATTTTTTTGGAAACACCATTCTCTTTATCTGAATCAGTCAAATTGACTGAATAAAAAAGACAGAATTGAGTCATTGATGAAATCAGTGAAAAATTTACTGATTCAATTTGTGAATTTTCGTTTTTGAATCAGTAATTGAATCAGTAATTTTTCACTGATTGGCAGTCAAATTTCACAGATTAACAGTGGAATCGGCGGAATCAGTGGAATTTCACTGCCAATCCAGTGGCTCAATTTTGTCGATTTCAATCAGTCAATCTTCAGTTTTTGATCGATTCAAATTAAGAGAGCATATAAATTTTAAGGGAGTTGTGGTGAAAAAAAGATGCCTTGATGTCTTCGATTAAGATGTTGAAAATGGAGTGACAGAAAGCTAGAATAAATATAATTTACGTTTTGGAACCTTTTTGAGATGAAAAAAGGTCGTGAAAAAATCATCGAACAAAAGATTATGAAATTTTGGTCAGATCAGTAAACTCCAAACCCCATGAAAAAGTAAGTAAGCACTACCAAATTTTAAAAAAATTACAAATAATTCGTCATAATAAACACCCAAAAAAATTTTAAATGAGAGATTTTATGTTTTCCCTTTGAACCTTAGAATTCAAAAAATGGATGCCAACCTCAGTGATTTCTCACCGAAATCAGTGATTTTTCAGCTTTTAGAGAAGTTAAGTGATTTTCGAAAATTTCAGTGATTTTGGTGAATTTTCACCTTGTTTACAAGGTCTACTTTTAAATTTTCGATTTTGATGAAAAATATTCGAAAAAAAAATGAAAAACAACCATTTCTGGCGATTTTGGCATTTTTTTACCTACTTTTATAAAGTAATTTTTGAGGATGAATACAGTGATAAAAGTGATTTTTGAACGACTTCTGGGGAAAAACAGCGATTTTAGTGATTTTTGAACAAATTGGCCATAATGATTTTTACTGATGCGTTTTTTAAAATGATGATTTTTCGAAATTTCGGTTGGAAACCTTGATTCAAAAACAGAATTATTCAAGTACTTTTTGGTCAACTTTTTTTTAGTGCAAAAATGACTAAAACTCATTTGGTTTTTTTGAAAATTTTTAGAACGACACCTGCTCTGACTAAAAAATTATGCTATTTCATCAGCTATGAACTTGAAGTTTAAACTTTTAAATTTCCTTATTTTCAAACAACTCAAAAAATTGAAATAAGTATTGAGTAGGATTTATAATTTCAATGATTTAGTGCTCGCGGAGTGTTAAAATTCTAGAGTATGAGGTGGAGTTATTAAGATTTATTAGACTTATGAGTGAAGTACGTCGAGAAAAAAAATTTAAAATAAGTGTTGAGCTGTTTATCCAAAAAATTTCATAAAAATCAATATTTTTGTATTTTAAGATTCTCTATTTCAAACTTTAGACCAACTGATCTTCAGAAACGTTTATTTTTAGATAGATCGTTCCTATGTTTCGTTGGTTGACAGTACATAATTTTGAAACCTTGTTGTCTTGAGAAAACGATTCTAATTGGAACAAGAGAGCGATTTTTTTTAAAAAACATGTTTTCTAAAATATCTTCAATTGAAATGATATCTGTTCAAGTTTATTTTTTTAATACGATTTTTTTTCTTGTAGTCGATTTCTGTATAATATTGACTTCTCATGCAAAACCAAATTCCTCTTTTTCCGGTATTCGGGAGTCTTCAAAAATTTAATTTTCTCCAGCGTTATTTTAAAGTTTCTCCGGAAGGCATGAAAATCTACTTGAACAGCTGAAAATCAAGCTCGTGCCTCTTTCTAAACGATTTACGATAAAAAATCTACGTTTTTCACTATTTTCAGGTGCTCATTTCATTTTTTTATGGCCCCATTTGAATTTCTAACAATTAATTTGAAAGCTGGTCAAGAAGATGTACTTAAAATGACCTAAACTATTCGAAAGGAGGCAGGAACTCAATTTTCGGGTACCCAAGTTGATTTTCAAACCCTGTGGAGAAATTCGAAAAACTGAAAAAAATAAAAATTTTGCCCACATGAATTCAGAACTGCAGGAAATAAATGTAATTTATTTTCGAGTGATCGAAGCCAATTTTCAGTATTTTTATTAATGCATGTTTTTTTTAATCAAAAAGTCACATTTTCGGTAGAAAATTTTTATTTATGAATTTTCAGAACTTTTTCGAAAATCAGGCATAGACTCTAAAACTTTTTTTTTAATGCTGACTTGATGAAAGCCCTATAGTCTTGTCATAAATAAATTTCAAGCCCAAAAAATAGTCTAAAGACTTTTTAACAGGCGACTTTTCATTTATACATGTAGGTATAACCGCAAGGAACAATTTCGCTCATCCTGATGTCTGCGAAAGTATCATTTAGGGTCAAATTTCATGTCCTTTAATAATTCCTTTCATTTTTACTCAACGCAATTTTTCATTTCCAAAGGTTTAAAATATTTCTTAGGTATATCACGTCTTCCGCAAGACTCCATCTCTATATAAATTGTTTCAAATAAGATAACGGCGAAATGGGACTGGAAAAAACTCGTTTCGAGAAAACAACGAGAGTTAAAAAAAGTTTCGCACTGACCGTTACTTCGCGTTATACGTAAAAACTACCTTTTCGCCTTCTCTCTCTCGCTACCGAACAAAAAAGCTGAAATTCCAACTTGAAAAAGATGACGCGAGCACTTTGAAATACCTTTTTCTTATCATTAATATTTCGAGGGCAGTTGCAGTTTTCTTTGATATTCAGCACGGCGAACGATACAATTCGTATAATAGGGGTTCAAGTGAAGTAGAAAAAGAACCAAGTGATGGAGTGGCGAAGTTAAAAAAAGACAAATATTCATCGATGGATAAAACACGAACGTTCAATTTGCGTTATATTGGCGTACGTGTATGTGCGAGTTATAGGTACTGTACGAATGGCAGTGCGGTGCCTCGTCGTTGTTCTTTTTTTTTCGTGTAATCGTAACGAGCGTAGATTTTTCATGTTGAAACGTCAATTTTATACGCTTTCGAGCTAAACATAGAAGTTTTCCGGGAGGAATGCTGTGAATGGTGGAATTTGCGATGATGTGTTTTTAAATATGAAGGTAATTTTAAACTGGACGGTTGATGGTGAAAATTAAGGTATGACGATTGGAGATGGATTAGGTATTGGTTATTGACTGAAATCATGATTGAAGTGGTTTTGCAGGGTAAAAACTGAAATTATGAATATTTTATTTTTTCAATTTGAAAATTAGTTTTTCATTTGATAAATAATCTTAGAGGTGTAAATTTTTATTGATTTCAGAGTTTTACAAATTTTTCAAGTACGACTCGTTGATTTTGAATTATCATTTTCTTAAAAAATTATAATTTTTGATAGATTTCATATTTTTAGAGAGCACCTTTTGCAAGTTTGAACTTAAAAAAAAAATAAAACTCGAAATAAATTGAGGAAGATGCGAGTCTTTCAAAAGTTTCAAATAAAATACATTTTGGTTTTGAATTTGAATTTTTACGTATGTAAACAGATTGGGATCATTTAAAGTGTTACCCTAAATTTAAAGTCGTACTAAAATAATACAAAAAGAAATGGAGCTTTCGTGTTCGCAAAATTTAATTTCCTTGATTTTTTTTTGAGTTGTAAACGGGTTTCAAAATTTGTCCAATTAAATTACTTATTATAGTCTTCAGTCCAATTAAGAAAACGTGTTCATTGAATCTTGTTTGCGAAATTGCCAGACGATAAAATCAGGTGGATTTTTTAAGGTAGAAAAGGGTCCAACTTTGAGGAAAATGTGTATTTTGGATTTTTGGAGTGGTACAATAGGAAGTTGGAGCCTAAAAACCACTTTTTCAATGTACTCCAAGTACAAGGCAGAATATTTTTCCACACTTTGGTATGGAGCACTTCTCTGATTCCAAATATATTTCAACTGCAGCTTGCTATGATCACAACGAGGTTGTGAGATTTTTTATATGTGCCTATTTTTCCTCCAAATTTTGCATTTTTGATACAATAGTAGCTCTATAGACTTCATGATTCGATGCAGGACTAAAAATCCGACATAATACTTGTATAAGCTGCGACTTATCAAAATAGATTAAAATTTTGTCAAGAAAACAAAAATCGTAATGCGTTTTTTTGAGAATTTTGAGCCTCAAATTAATTATTTTTTAGAATGGTTTGCATGGCTAATTTTTTTGAAAAAATTTGAAGTATAGCTTATTGAAGCTCCTAAATTGTTCCCTCAAATTCCTCACCAAAATTGAAATTTTTTTCCATACTCTTTTTAAAAATGTTATAAAAATGTTTTTTGATCCATTGAATCCATTTTTATGATTGTTTCACTTTCAAATCCAAAAATCAGTTCTTGAGAGTGAGATGGAATCAAAATCGGAAATTTTTCGTTGAATGTTTCCAATTTTAAATTTTTCTCTCTCTCTTGAGCGTCGACTTTTGATTTTGAATCCGAAATAACCCCAGAAATTAATTCAGGGGTTCACATACTCTTTTATTTATAAATCAGGGAAATTTTCGAAAATCACTGAAAAATAGTCAGAATTGCAGCACAGTAATAAATCGGCAAAAAATTTCACTGAAAGAAAACAGTGAAAAAATTGCCAAAAATCAGTGAAAATTCACTGGAAAGTCAGTAAAATCTCTGAATTTTGCTGAAAAATCAAAAAATTTTGCTGGTTTTTCCTGTGCTGCAATTCTGACTATTTATCAGTGACTCTTCACTGATTCAAAATTAGAGAGAACCCCTTTCATTTGATAGAGTTGATTTATTTTTGGTGTCACGTTTATCCCAAGGGTTGACATTCAGGTTTGGAGTCAAAATAACCTTGAAAATGGATTCCGGGGGTCAAAAACTGGAATTTCAATGCTTTACTACATAAAGTTGAAAATATTTCACTTTTGGTCTGACTATCCTCCGAAGGTCGATTTTTGAGTTAGGGTAGACATAGTTTCAAGAACTTTGATATCCTTCTGAATCAATTTTTCAAATAATAATTTTTATAAGCTTTTACCTTTTTTTGTCATGTTTTACAATTTAGTTGAACTCTCCTTCCTCCCTCCCGGTAAATCCATTAAAAAAATTTTTTCAGAGCCACCAGTTGCAATCTCTAATTTTTTTTAAAATTTAAGCTTAAAATGAATTGAGGATTGCGAATTAGGGAGAGTGTGAGTTTCACAAATTTTTACGACTCATCAAATTCAAAATTTTAAATACGAGTATAATTGGCAAGGAGTTCCAAAATTTCATTCAAGTAACTTCTATTTTACTTTTTTTAAGTTGTAAAAAAATGACTCGCCCAAGCAGATCTTTTTCTTCCTCATCCTTCCTACCAACGTAAGAATTTCTATCACGAGGTGTCTAACAAGTTTTTCAAGCAATAGAAATGGCGAAATTGTCCTACAATTGACAAAAGTAATGGTGAAAACGGAAAAAAATGCTGAAAAAGTTCTGGATTAACCCTTTGTTTTAAATATTTTGATATAACTCGTAATATAAAAACTTTACATTTTTTATCCGGTTCATTTGAGTTATTCCATACCAAAACAGACCAAAAATGAAGTCGAGTCTTCCAATTTTGCTCAATTTTTTTTTACGAATTCCGCTTGGTGGCCTATTCACAAAACCACGATCATTTTTTTCTAACCCTCAAGGTGGCGGGGAGGCGGGCCTCGAAATTTTTATGCAATTGCGATTTTTAGCCAAATTATCCATCTTTGAAGGCTCATATCTCGAGGTAGATTATACTTGGGGAAAAACTGCTTGCGGGGTCTGAAAAATAATGAATAGGAGATTCAAAAATGGTAATCACATTTTGAAAAGCTCAAAGTTGAACTTTGGCGGTGAAAGCTCAACTTTCATGATAAGAACAAAATATGAAAGCTATCATTTAAAAAATCTGAAAAAATAACAGTGAGGAGCCCCTTGCACCTTTTTTTCAACCAATAAATTTTCAAGATGGGATCTCTAGACCCCTGGGGTTGGAGGGTCCACATTTTTGATCAAAATTCCAAAAAAATCGAAAAAGTAAAGTAACACATTGATTACTACTAATTCAAAGGCGATGATTTCGAATATGTACTCAGTTTTTTCATTCGACCCCTATTAGCCTCCTTGATGAGGTCAAAATTCAAAAAAATGAAAAATAACGTGTGACCTGTCGTTTGTTAGGTTTTTGAGGGCACTGAGTTCGAAAATTTGCTTATTTTTGGATTTGACCCTTTGCTGTCCCTCCAGTTCCCTCCCCTCCCAATTTTGGGTATATCTATGTTGAGAAACGAAAATATCGTGTTGCATATCGATTCTAACTAATTTGAGAGCGTAGAATTCAAATATCGGCTTACTTTTTGATCGGATCCCCTCCCCGTAATTTTTTTGAACATTCAATTCCGTATTAATCACCGAAGACTGGAGGAGGGGTTCAGTTGGAACACGAGGAGAAAATTTGAGCGAAATTGGAAGATCCGACTTCATTTTTGGTCTTTTTTGGTATGAAATAGCCCTTTTTCGTTCATTTTTTGTAGTATTGATGATTTTAAAAAAATGATTTGAGCTCATTTGCAAAATGCCCACATATTTTTCAATTTTTGTAAGGGCGATTTTTCTACAACTTGAGAAGGATGTGGAAATATTTCAACAAAGATATTGCAAAAATTTCGAAAAGTACTGCAAAATCCCTGTTCCAGAGTCGTGTCTACTTCAACAAATCTGGAATTCCAAATCAAACTTCACCATCGCAGATTTTTCAATCACTCGAGAAATGCAACTATTTAGATAATTTTGATAAAGTGTCCAACTATAAGATAATTAATTCCGCATTAAATACTAAAACGACCCAAAGTTTCTCTACCCTACCGACTGCAAAGAGGGCACTAAACGTCAAACAAACGGACCGAATATCAATACAATATAAAGTCTAGACTTGACGAGAAACTCTAATGAGAGATGTCACACCCGTCCAACACCTCTTAGTCTATTCTCACTATAACGACGATCCTTAACACGCTGTGGAAAATTAACGCGCGGTAACATTATTGAATAAGGTTTCCAAGGCTGGCATACGCGCGTACTCAAGTATGCTAATTTCATTCGAGCCATAGGTAGGTAATAGGTATCTGACCATCGCGGTGTAAAACCAACATGCGATTAAATCGTATAAGAAAATACATTTCGCAGCCAAGTGTATAATGTTGATTTTACACGTTCGTTTGTATATTTTATTCGTCCGTCGGCGCGCTCATTAAAACACAAACAAAAGAAAAACTAAATAAGGTAAACAAAATAAATACTACGCAAGTTGAAATAAAAATGTCTTTGAACTTCGACTCTCGAGTACCTGCACAGTTCCCGCTGAGACACCCAGAGAGAAGGCTGCGAAGGGAAGGGAGAAGGGGTGGAAAAAAATGAAAGTATGCTCGGAAATGTAGCGGAGGGCATTTGATCTAGTCACTTTAACGTATAGAAGGTATTGTTTTGTGCATATAAGCCGAAGTGAAAGTAAGGGTTGGATAAAAAGGGAACTGCAAGTGCTTTTAAACAACACTTTAACTTTATTCATGTTCAGTTTCGTTAATGATGGTTATTTTGTTCGCCTTCACGTGTATTATTTGTTGGGCGAAATAAAACATTGGCGTAATTATTGAAATACACCTTTGAGACACAAGAGTCTCATAAGAAACGATAAAGATCGCTGTAGATATATACTTTTGCAAAACTTAGTGTATGGTATAACTTTAAACGTTAATTTTGAAACATTGCATTGCAGGATTACTCGATCTTACGTTTAGAACTGTAGGAACTGTAAGTATAGGTACGTAATTTCGTACTCGTATCGCGGCGGTTACCTATTCGAGTACGTTTAGCTTTCGCGACCCTTTTCTTCGCACCGTTTATTTATTTAGACTCGGAGGTTTCAGATGGAGTGAACTGTTCTCCATCCTGTTACGGTATCGGTAAAAGGTTATCGGTTAGCAGTCGCGATATGTATGAATTAGTAATTCCATTTTTGCAACGTTCGGAGAAGCTGACGTACGAGAAGCTGAGAAATTGAGAATTTAATCCTGTTATAACGACTGTATAATTGACGTATTTCAAGCGAATATCTAAATCATCGATGGTTTGAGGTTTTTCGACTCAATTATATAGAGTTTAATGTTTAAGTAGACGAGAACGGCGTGCATTTATCTATTATACACTCTCAAGAAGTGCTGATTTTATTGAATTAGAAACGAACCGAGTGGAGGATTGATTTTGCGGATTCTCTAATCGTATAGTTGAATGCTAACTTAGTAGGATTTTTAATTTATTTTATTATAGAATGGCAATTTGTTTTGGAATGGATTTCTATGGGATGAAGAAGTCGCCTTTGTGGCTGATTTCAAATCAAATAGCATTTTTCAATGATTGATGAAATGCTGAAAATATTTTATCGATTGTCAATAACTAAATATTTATGATGTATTGATGTAAATTACTTGAAGCCAATTTAGAACGTTAGAAGATCAGGATTATTAACCAAGGCGTTGCAGTGGCGTAGCCAGGATTTTGTCAAGGGGGGGGGGGCAAGAACGAGTTTTTTGTCAAATTTTCTGTGGTCGTTTTGAAACATATCGAGTATTTTTTTCATGGCGTATTTTGTAGTGTACGTATAACTGAGTCTGAGGTAGCGGGTGTGTAATGAAAAGACTGTAACAGTAACACAAAGATTTATAGGATTTTTGGAACAAACACTTTATACTGTCTAAATATGAATTAGCCAATTTTTGTAAAATTCCAACTTTTTGATTCTGTGAAATAAATTTATTTGAAAATCAGTGATTTTTCACTGATTTTTATTTAGCTAAAATTACTGATTTTTTTGACGAATTGGAAATTGATTAAGAAATCAGCAAGTTTTAACTAAAATACCAGTGAAAATAACCAAATTTCGATGAAAATTATTTCACTAATCCGAAGAAGGAAAATCTCATCAAATTTGATTGATTCAAATCGAAAAGATGATACTGTGTTCAAAAAATAAAGATAGTGAAATACTGCCCGAGCGAAGCGAGGGCGAATTTTTTTGGAAAAATCATGTTTGAAAAAAAAGGCCATGGGGCCATGGAGCCATGGGGGGCGATCGCCCCAGTCGCCCCCCTGGCTACGCCACTGAGGCGTTGGATTCCATACCTGGCGACTGCATCATACATAATATATCAATTAGTGATCGTGATCCTCAAATGCATATGGAGGTTTCTACAAGGAAAAAATATCATTTTTAAAAATTGAAATATTTTGAACATTATTCTACATTTTAAATTATAGTCGTTTATACAGTATGACACAGAAGTCTTGGTCACTTGAAACACTTCTCAATATCTCAGAACTGAAAAGAGATACCAATGCGGTTCAAACGGCAATGTGATCCTGGCGTCGAGAACATTGAAAATCGATAATCGAGCTTTCAGCCCGACGTACAGGGTGTCCACAAATTGAGAAACCGGTTTTGGTCAAAAAATGGCGGTCCGATTTTTTTTATTGAAATGAAGTCTACACACTGACGCTATTAAAATGTAATATGTTTTTTTGAAACCGGTTGAGCAGTTTCGAACCAGTTGTCAATAATATCCAAAAAAGTAGATTTATGAAAAAAAGTTTGAAACAAAAGTGGTAGATAATTGAAAAACAATCATTTTTTGTTTCATAACTTTTCTTTCATCTTGCAATGGAAAGAAGTTGTTGTACAAAAGGTTTGAAGTAATTTTTTCTTATTCAAGCCATAACTCTTTTCCATTGCTGGACGAGGAAAAAATTACAGATCAAAAAATGTTCAATTTTTAATTCTCTACAACTTTTATTTCAAACTTTTTTTGTTATCTCCATGTTTTGATAACTGGTTATCGACTTGAAATAAAAAACCACCTAAAAAACTTGAAAAAATTGGATAATTTTGTACCAGTTTCAAAAAGGTGAAGATATCAAAAAAAGTTTGAAATAAAAGTTGTAGAGAATTAAAAACTGAAAATTTTATGTTCTGTAATTTTTTTCTCACCTATCTATGGAAAAGGGTTATGGCTTAAAAAAGAAAAAATTATGCTAGAGTTCTTTGTACCATAACTTCTTTCCATTGCAAGATAAAAGAAAAGTTATGAAACAAAAAATGATTGTTTTTCAATTATCTACGACTTTTGTTTCAAACTTTTTTTCATAAATCTACTTTTTTGGATATTATTGACAACTGGTTCGAAACTGCTCAACCGGTTTCAAAAAAACATATTACATTTTAATCGCGTCAGTGTGTAGACTTCATTTCAATAAAAAAAACCGGACCCCCCATTTTTTGACCAAAACCGGGTTCTCAATTTGTGGACACCCTGTACGTTGGGCTGAAAGCTCGATTATCGATTTTCAATGTTCTCGACGCCAGGATCACATTGCAGTTTCATTTTTCGGGAAAAATCAACAATTTTGACTTGACTGAAAGATCAATGAAAAATCACTGATTTTCAGTTCAATTCATTTCACTGATTCAAGCATGTAAATTTTACTAATTCAGATTTCAGCAGCTTGTATTGATTGTTTGTTCCAAAAAATTTCGCAATTTTTCTTTACTCAAGCCTGTTGGTGCCCCTTCCCATTTTCGCTCGAATTCTCAGCTCCTCCTTCAAATAATTTCTGGACGTACTTATTAAAGTTGGCAAATTTCAGTTTCAAAGTTGGAAAAATCGAATCTAGAACGTCAGCCCCCCCCCCCAAGAAAAAATACTTCGCTACGCCACTTGAGAAAGCCATTTTTTAGTTTTGCTATGTGGTCGTCGTCGATTGTGTTTTCAAAAAGAACAAAAAGCATCTAGCATTTTTTAATCCTTTAAAATTGTCTTTCCCCGTCGTTTCTGAAAAAAAATAAACAAAAACGACTGTTTTTAATTCTCTGAAGTGGTCTTGTCTTGTCGTTTCTTGAAGAACAACAAAAAACGATCATTTTGCAATTCTATGAAGTGGTTATTTCTTGTAGTTTATTGAAAAACAATAAAAGGGACCATTTTTATTTTTCTATCCTCCAAAATTGACGTTTCTTATCGTTTCTTGAAAAACGATCATTTTTTAATCCTCTAAAGTGATCAATACTCGTCGTTTCTTGAAAAACAACGAAAAACGAAAATTTTTCAATCTTCTGAAGCGGTTATGGCCAATTTCCAATCCTCTCAAGTTGTCGTTTTCCGTCGTTTATTGAAAAACAACGAAAAACGACAATTTTTCAATCCTCTGAAGTGGTCATTTTGGGTCGTTTCCTCAAGAACGTCGGAAATTCGCCATTTTACAAAATTTTAAAATGGCCGTTTCTGGTCGGTTACTCAAAAACCGCAAAAAACAATCACTTCCCTACACTTTAAATTGGTCGGTCTGGTCCTTTCCTCAAGAACGACGAGAAACGATCATTATTCTAAATTTCAATTCACCAAAACTTCCATTCAGAGAAAACTTTTTCATCTGTTTTTATCAAAATCTAGGATTTTTTTCGGGTCCTGTTCAATGCACATTCAACCACTTTCTCGGTGGGAGGGGAGGGTTCCCCTCGATCTCGCGTTCCTCTGAGGAGCTCACTTAGGCTAAAAAAAATTTTCTGTTCACTTTGGCTTAAATATATGTTGTAACGAAGTTCGGAAAACTTTTTTTTTTGCTCATAAGGGTAAGGTGCCCCATTATCGCCCACTTTTTTTTGAAGTCTCACCATTTCAAAAGTTTAAGGGCTGGAAATGTCATTGATGGCTTAATGGATACCTACATCCTTCCCCTACAATTGTGGAAAGCCCCGGGGCCATCCGTTAAAATTTAATATTTTTTAAGAATTTTTTTCTGAAACATGTCAAAACGCAAGGTCGAAATTTTAGGTTCCCAATATCGACTACCGACTGATTTTGTCCGCTATGAACGGAATCTACCGGAAAATATATTTTTTGTTTCTCTTTCACAGATGAACAATTTGAGACCAAAATGACAACCCTACAACCACAATTCGAGAAAATTGAAAAAAAAAACGAAAACAACAAATTACATTAGATTATAGGTGGTCGATAAAGGGACACACCATAAAAATGAACTTTGAGTGAATTTCTTTTTTACTTAAAGTTGTAATTATTAAAATGCGATGATTACATCAGAAACTTTGAACTTTCTCAATCACAAAAACT
Organism: Pseudococcus viburni; assembly: GCA_033439095.1. Taxonomy (NCBI): domain Eukaryota; kingdom Metazoa; phylum Arthropoda; class Insecta; order Hemiptera; family Pseudococcidae; genus Pseudococcus; species Pseudococcus viburni. Next base: position 1,435,307 of record JAVBJF010000045.1, read on the forward strand.
CTAGAAACATTTAATTCGATAATTTTAAGAAAAAATTCCAAGGCGTGCAAGCAATTGCTAAAAAAAGTTTTTGGCCTTCCAACTTCTTCTTTTCTATTTTTCTCCGCGAGTTTTGGCTTTCAGGATGTCGGAGTGGTCTTATTTTTCCGGATTTTCGATGAAGAATATGAAAAAAAAATTTCGGCTCGCTGTCGCCCATAGCGCCGGAGATAGACGAGGTGGTCGACATTGGGCACTAGGCGATAATGGGGCACCTTACCCTTACATTTTCCTCTTTGGTCCTGATTTTCTCTGCACGACCATGTATGAATTTTGTAGTTGATAGTTCTACTTTCAAGCATTATTTTCGGAGATTTTGGTTCGCGATTTCATGAACAGTGGCATCTGCTGTGCCCAATTATATCGAAATAATTGTGTGGTATTGAAATCAATGCACCCAATATTCCGGATAAAAAGGTCGACTTTTCCGTTTATTTTTATTAATATCTTCCTATGCTAAAATCAATAGAATCATGTTAAAAATATGCCTCTTTAAATATTATTTCGAGAATTATTGTGTTGGTTACCAGAGGATAAATTCAAACACAATAAAACACGATGTCTATGAATGGAGTGGAAACATAGCTAAATACACAGATACCTAAATTCAACGAGAAAAAAAAAAGAAAAGGAAACGCTACCCACGCTGGCAAAAAAACCCCAAAAGAAAATAAACGTGCATTTTAAAACAAAATATACGATAAAAAAGAAGGAACGAAGTCCTCTTACGATTTAAATGAGCTTGTTCAATTTAATACCGTGTGTTTATTTTTTCCCAAGTGTTGTCAAATACGAAGCATTTAATACCTGAAGCTGTTTAATAGCAGTGAAAATTTTTTGCTCTGGTGTCTCGTTCTTTTTTTCAAAATGAATTTCCATAATATAATTGGTTTAGGATCGTTAATAAAGTTTACCATTAGCAAAAAAAAAACTCAGCCTATATTGCTTTAAAAAAACAGACAGAGGATTGTTTATTCCTTCGTATAAAATGGTACTTGCGAAATGCTTTCGTTCATATCAAATGGCCAAACTGAGTACCTTTTTTTTTTCGCGCGTACATTCGCTGGCAAAAAATGTAAAATGGATGTCTTGGAATAATAATTTTGTTTGCCATGTTAATTGAACGATAACAAAAAAAAATTGTTAGGCGTTATGTCATTCGGAGATTACACAATTTTGGTTAGAAAATTGAATATTCTCTCGAAACGGTGCTGTGTAAAGGCGAAAAGAAATTGTTTCTGGTAATAGGGTAGTGGTATTTTCGCGTTGTTTGGTGTGTAACCGCGTCGTTATGAATGTTATTAAGTAGTTAAATAAGAGAAGAAAATTTATACATGAATAAAACATGATTTTAATGTATAACATAGTATTACCCAAGGTAGTGGTGTAGTCATCAGTGTACCTACATTACCTAATAGTTTTAATATTTTTCTCGAAGAAAATTTACATCAGTAAACAAACTGAGAGAGTTCGTTGAAATGTAATATAAGATCCGAAGATATACATGTAGAGATAGGTGGAAAAAACTACGATAGGATCAGAGGTAAAATGTGCGAAATAGCTTCGTGATTAAATTTCGACTAAGTATAAGGAAGATCCGACATCCAACGTCATCTAGTTACCTATAAGAAAGAACGAGGTTTACGTAAATACCCCATTTTCTGTAACGACGCGGCGTTAATATAGGTGCCTTTTAATTATACATTCTTAGGTATATGGGAATAAGAGTGCAAGAAAACGTTCTATGTATTTGCGAGTATTACTACTTATGCAATTATTTACTCAACTCTTACAAATTTGACGCTCGTTTTACGTTATCTTCGACGTAAATATCAGTACTTAATGATACATGAAACGCTCCCATATACGTTCGCTTTTTCGTGTAACCGTTTTTGCCTCGGCAACGTATACGTATATTATGGTTATCGATCTTTTTAAATTTGCCATTGGCGGAAGTTGAGCTAACAAATAGTATCTACCTTAGATGTACGTATAGCGAAGATGCTCTCGTACGTATAGACTCGTGCTCTGGGAATTTAACGTTGATTTCCAAGTAGAACTAAATTGGTTTCTTTGGAAAGGTTTTTAAACGAAATGGATCCATTTTGCGCGAAGATTGTGTGAATACTGAAAACTGGCGTGATTTGAAAATCGACTGTTAGGATTTCGGTGGTAATTAGGGTAATTTTGGTAGATTGAGTATTTTCATAGAAAAATCTGATATTATGAATTACCTGTCATTTTTTTGAAAAAAGTAGAGGGTGAATGAAAATTAGTCATGTATGATACTCGAGAGTATACATAATTTTGAATATTCATTCATGTGAAGTCTTCGTTCTACAAATTTTCAAGTGAAGAGGGTGTGCGAACCGAACTTAGTTACTATTTTCACCTTTGGTTACTATTTGTTCATATTTTCACCCAAAAGTTCATAAACAGGGTGTCTACCGGTCGCGAAAGTCGCGAAAAAGTCGCGAAATTGGCCCAAAATTCATCAAAAGTCGCGAATTTTTCCAAAATTACTTCCATTTTTTTCGCCTTTCACAAAACAGAAAAAGTAAAAAAATTTCACCTTTTTAAACATTTTTTCTAAAAAATTTTGCCCTCGCTTCGCTCGGGCTCATAATTTAAAAAACCCATTCTTAAATTATATACCTCTTCGTCCTCTTCCCTTCTATTTCAGACAATTGAATATTTTGAAGCGGAAAAATATGTTCTTGTGGGAGACTAGTAGCGATCACGATTGGGAATTTCAGAGGTAATATTGTGTCCATTGTCAGAAAAATCTAAAATAATTGGAGAATTTTGGAATTTTCTAAGGGATGTTTTTAAGGAGAAAACCATTTGGAAATATGTCTTTTTTGCTGTTTTTCAAATAAATTCTTCGAAAAAATTTCGCCCTCGCTTCGCTCGGACCAAATCTGCTACTATTTCACACTTTCCATGAATTTATTTCTCGATAATCATTTAACAATTTTATCCGTTCTAACATGATTTTTCGTAAAATTTTCACCCTCGCTTCGCTCGGGCAGTAACTACTTCTCTTCTTTACCGTGAAATAACTCACTTTTGGAAAAATTGTCTTTTTTCAAAATTAAAGACGTATTTTCTTCCGTGTATAAACTTTTTTCTATAAAAAATTTGATCTCGTTGATTTTTTTTTGGGGGGGGGGGGGGGGGGGGTCAAATTCAGAGGTAGATACTAGATACCTTAAAAAAGGGTCGCGAAAAAGTCGCGAAATTTGATTTTTAAAAATTGGTAGACACCCTGATAAAGGTTACTATTTTTATTTCTAGGTTCATATTTTTGAAAAAATTCTGATCAATTTCAAAAAAAAAAATTGTGTTTAGTTGTCGAACATTTATTTCTGAATTAGATATAGGTATACCGGCCTTGAAACATGAAAAATGTCATTTTTTTGGCATTAGATACCCACTTTTTTCAAAGCTTTGCCCTCGCTTCGCTCAGGCATGAACAAATTTACGTTTTCCAACATTATTTGAGGAAACAGTACGAAATAAGGCTCCTTTTTGCCCCTTTCCCCCGAAAATCCTTTTGGTACTCCGGGTTTGTATACTTAATTTGTACCGTCCCCAAAAAAAGCTTCCGACTTACTACGTTTATTATCATTTTTTGCTGCTTATCAACATCAGAAGTGAACAAGGGCAATGGCATCGGAAAGTAGGATAGAACGGGGTATTAAACAATACGAAAAAAATGGCTTTTGGGTATAAAAATTCAATTTTTTCAAAGCTTTACCCTCGCTTCGCTCGGGTATAAATTAAATCTGTATTAAGTTCCTATGTGAAGTATTTAAGGCGACGCGAAAGTGCCAAAAAAATTCATCTTTTCTTTCCCCTTCTGAAATTTTTCTCGTATTTCAAGTTTCTGTACCAACTTTGCACCTTTCCAAAAAAAATGTATAGTGACGCCACTGACCTGGGGCTTAGCCCTCCCAGATCCATTCCCCTAAATCCGCCTATGTACTCAGGAACTTTTGAAGTCTGCAGAGTCACTCAAAATCGAAGAAAAAAACTCATCTGAGAAACGTCTGAAATTCAGGACGAATTAACAAAGTCCTTGAATAGCTGTATTCGTACCTGTGAAAATTCTGTTTCTAGCTCGAAACCTAAAAGATAAATTTAGGTATCTTAATTTTTCTCTTCTTGATTTTTTTCTTGTATTTTTGTTTTTGATTTTTTAAAAAACTTTTTCGTTTTCTGAGAAAAAAATGCATTTTGACGATTTGACGAATTCAATTTTCAAAATGGGAGGGGGGGGGTGAATAAATTGATGAAAAAATTGTTATTTTTGGTTCATATTTGGTTCATATTTTGCTCAAAACAGGTTCTCAAAGTTACTATTTTTTTTGTGGAGTATCGCTCCGATGCCTGCATTTTCGCGTGCTCTGATTGGTCCATTATATCCCCTACACCCGACAATGCTAATGCATTTTATCACTGCTTGACTTGATAAGAATACAAAATTCGTCTATCTCAAAAATAAAAAGCCAGATCGAATTGAACATTGAATGCTATTTTGAAATAAATAAGTAAATAATTGTTTTATGGAAAGTCAACATCACCATCACAAAGTATTTTAATGATTTGCAATTGAACATTTGGAAATCTTCACTCAAAATTTATGATCAGAATAATTCAAATACTTACTGAGTAGATTGTAATCGGTGTTCATTGGTGAAGTTATGATGTTAAGTATTAAGTATAAAGTTTATGATTCCCCTTCCGGAATTATCGCACCCCCAATGTCGAAAATTCAACTTGCGATATCTCTGGAATGGGCAGATGAAAAATTTTGAAATTTTCACAGATTATACATCTTGTCGAGTAGTATACATGAGAATTTTTTGAAAATTTTCAGTTCGAATTTTTTCAATTTTTTTGAATATTGAAATTTTCAAAAAAAAAAAAATTCAAAAATTTTTGGGGGTGCAATAGCTGGAAATTTTTTATTACTTCCGTTAAGTGGTAAGGCATCTCATATATTTTTTTCAGATTCCGAAACTGGGTGCAACATGGTCAAAAAAACAAAACAAAAAAAACGTGCATTTCACCACTTTTTACAATTAACAAGAGAGGTATCTCAACTTTTTGTGCCGAACAAAAATAAATTGAAAGTACATCATAAAAGATGCCAATTTCCAAAATTTCAAGTGCTGTAGTGCATTTCTCGAATTTTGGTGAATTTTTAAAATTTAAAAATCACTTCATCGCCCTAAAAATTATGAAAATTTGATCTAATCTCAACGAAAAAGACTGAACTTCAGTATGTCATTGTACCCCATTTATTACCTCCCAAAGCGGTTTCGAGACGTTTCGGAGCCTAAAGAAAATTTCTGATTTTCCCAACGTTCCGGAGAAAATCTCATACAAATGACACATAAGAACTTCAGCATCTATAATCGCGAAGTACCCCTATTGTTGACCTATTTGATCGATTAAAACACGATTTTTCGAAATTCGTAACTTGCGAGTTGAATTTTCGACATTGGGGGTGCGATAATTCCGGAAGAGGAGGGTGTGGGGGTCAAAAAAATGTTGGGTCAGTTTTGACTAATTTTGGGTCAAGGGCAGTTTTTGACCCTTATCTGGAAAGGCTCAATTTCTCATTAAAATACCAAGTTTGTGAAAATTTAATTTCAAACGTCAGAATTTTTAGAAATCCTGACGAATACTGAATAATTCTCATAAATTATTCTAAACAAATGTGTTTTTTTTACAATGTTGTGGCACTTTAATAACTTCTGAGATGAATTTTCACCATTTTGATCCAGGTCGGCCGATATTTTAATCGTTTTTTTTTAAAAACTAACATTTAAAAAATAAAAAAAATGAATAAAGCTGGAAAATTTATCAAATTCCGAACCAGCATAGCGTAATTTTGGGCAGCAACCAGCAATACTATGCCTACCACGACCTTATACGTTTTTCAAATTTTTTATCTTTGTAACAAATTTAAAAATTGGAAAATTGATCATAAATGCTGTTTGGTTCTCTGAATGCAAAGAATATGAATTAGAGTGGATAAAAAAAAACAGATCTTGAATTTTGACGAAAATTGATAACATAGTTTACTTTGAGTACCGTATGAGACTTTCTCAAAAATTTTGATCCCTCTCATCTTCTTACACCGAGAAAAACAAAACTAGGAGTTAGAAGACCTCAAAGTTTTGTCATAAAAAAAAACATTCACAGTTTTATAAATTTTTGGGTAATATGTACCATCTGCTGGAAACATTGGTCACCCTTTAAAATATGCGATTTGAGTTTCCATACACTCCACGCACAAGTGACTTCGAAATTCGGTACATTTTTTGCCCTTTACATGCTGGTTGAAAAATTGTGAATCAAAAGTTTTTTTTGGTCGGTAATATAATTTTTGATGACATTTTTTCAAAAATTTTCACGGCAACTCTGCCAACTGGATTTTGAATTCTGCAATTATCAAAAAATCCACGTTTTCCATTCAATGGCTTAAAAAGTAAATCACAATTTTTTTTTCATTAAAATAATTAAAAATTAATTTTTGAAGAGTTTCTTAGCAGTATTCCTACGAAAATTTGTTGAAAAATGTCATCAAATTTTTTTCTTAATGATCAAGAAAATTTTACTTTGATTTTGAAGATTTTGAGTGAGTGGTATGAATTTCAAAAAAAAAATGCTTGTAGCTTGAAAGATTAATGTACATTTTTTGTGAAATGCCCGGGAGGAGGGTATCATTTAATTTGTCTCATTTTTTATTGCCCCCTGGAATGTCAAAAATAGATATTTTTTTAATTTTACAAAAATTTCATTACTTTTTGAAAACTGGACAGCTTTTTAAAAGTTCAATGATTTTCCAACCATTGAAGACTTTTTAAAAACTTAAAAAAATTTTAAGAAGTACACCGTTTTTTTTCTATTCGGGGAACAAAGAATTGAGGATTTCGGTGTTTGGAAAAACGGATTTGTGAATTTTTTTCGTGAAATATCCTATTCGGAAAAATGTTCGTTTGGGATTTATGTTTCGGGAAAATGACCGTGAACCCTTTAATGCACTTCAGCAGTGCGACAATGTTCATCCATCAGTTTTTCCCTGGTCGCCAAAGGCTTCTGCCGCGAAAAATCATTAAACAGGACGGTTCAATGGCTTCCAAACTTCCAGTCGCCTGTAAAATTGACAAAAAATTATCAATCTACCCTGCTTGTAACGAAAAAAAACCACTGTTGAAAAGAACTAACGGTGAAATTTACCTACCTTTTTAACTCTTTTCGATAGCCCGACAGTGGTTGATAAAGTTTGAAAGTAGGCAAATTGTTTTTTGGCTCAATCTTTAATAGTTCTTTCTTCTCCTTTGTCTATCAAGGTAAATTTAAAAAAATGTACAATGGTTGTAAAACAATAAGCTTCGATTACCATTCAAAATCAGTACTCGAATATTATAATGTACTTACCTGCAATTTCGGCTCTCCGATCAACTTTTTTAGTTGATTTTCCACAGACTTAGTAACTGGGAACCGGACTAGTGCCGCGAATTTTTGAGTCTTGGTCTTGTAAAATCTGAAGATGTCGTTCTTCGTCAAATTTGCTTCCGAGGAGTAAATTTGAAAGAACTGAAATGTGCCAAAGTACATGTGTTAAATAAAATAAAAATAGAAGTAACTATTGCTGTAGGTCAATTTATTATATAGGTAGGTACCTATTTAAAATTATACCTACTTTCGCGAGGTCTTCTCTATTGATTTTGGTATCCTGCAACGTGAAATATAGGAACAGGTATTGGGTATTTTCTGTAACAAATTACCACAAACCTACCGTAGTTATTCCGAGTTCACAATACATTTTTATACTCTGCTTATTAATTTATTCCTTACTCAGGTCACAAAACAACTTCCTCATTTTTTCAGTTCTGAAACAGGGTCGGTCGACTACTCCAACATCCAAGTCATTGAGGAGATTCAGCTCTGGAGTGAAAATCTTAAAAATTTGAAATTGTCTAAATCTAACTACAATATCGATTAAATTTCAAAACAATGTGAAAGGTTGTCAAAGCACCCAAGGTAAAATTTTCTGGCATGAGCGATGTAACCCAAAGTACAAATCTCACAGAGCCCTCGATTGGGCAGCTGTGGTCATTTTCCTAACTCATGAGTAAAAAAGTCAGCCGGAAAAATTGTATAGTTACAATTTTTGCATTTCCCAAATAAATTAATAAAATTAAAAATCATTGTTTTAAAATTTGTAAATCAGAAAAATGTTTACTTGTTAGTTATCATTTTCCCAGCAAGATGAGTATGAAAAATGTCAGTTGGAAAAATTGTATAGGTACTAAGTGTAATATATGCTTTTTCATTGAAAATAAATAAATAAATAAATAAATTGATACAATTCCAAATTGATTATTTTGTAATTTGAAATTTAGAATTATTTTCACTTGATAGTTGGGAAAATTATAATTATTTTTCCAACTGAAGAGTGAAAAATATTAGTTTGGAAAAATTGATATTTGTAATTTATGCCTCTTAGGAGGAAAAATTAATTTCCTATCTACTTAGTCATTTTGAAAATTATCACCTGTCAACTATAAAGATTGGATGGTTGTGGTTTATGCCTTCTTAATGAAAATAATATACAGAAATTTTAGAATCCAGAATAATTTTCACTTGTTAGTTGGGAAAATTGAACCTAATTTTATTCATTTCTTGGAAATTTTCATGAAAATTACTGTTTGTATGTAGGTATATTTTTTCGAAATGGAGAAAGTTAGACATTTTTATACTTTTGTGATTTTTTTTCAATGCGATAACAAAATTCAATCATCATTTTCAAAGGTACTCACTGTATTTTCTCTCCTTGAAACTTATTTTTGATGTTTAAAAATTAATTTTTTCAAAAGTCATGCGCTCTGTATTAAACTATGCAGTTGAGAATTCTAAAAATTTGAGTTGGAATTTTCAACACCCCCCCCCCCCCCTTGAAAAACACCTTAGGTATATCAGTGACTGAAATTAGTTGAGTTGTAATTGAAGGTTACGTTTCCAAACAGCACTGACAATGAGTCCAAAAATCTCATTTTGAGAAAAACACAAAAAACTATGGCAAACTGTTGCATCACATTGTGAGGACTTGGTGCCAGTTGGAAACATAGACATGAGAAATGCTGTTTTCAACGCCTTATTTTGGAAATGTTTATTGTTTTGTAAAATTAGTGACATCATTGTGTTCAGGAGGAAATTCTATGATAGATGGCGGTTCTAACTCAAAAATCATAAAAATGAACTTGGTGCAGTTTAGAAATGTAACCTTCAATTGGTATCATCATTTATCAATGTTTGTACTTACTGCATTGCCACTTTTCCATTGTAGAACTTTACAGGCTAATTCACATTGTTTTTCATCCCAAGATTTTGTCACTTCAAGCAAGTCTGTTTTCAACCTGTTCAATACATCTTGAGAGTTAGCTACAGTTTCGTCCATTGGAATCTTACCTTCTCTGTATTGCAAGAGAATCCATTCTTTAATGTCTGGTATTTCTCCTTTCCTTCCACTGATATCAATCCCGAGCAACTGAGCATAGGCAGGACTATCATCCACTGGAAGTTTACCTATTGCTTTTTGTAATTCTGTTGGCCGGAAAATTACATACTCGATTTGTTGACGTGTAGCTTTAAATGCACTTCTTTTGAATTTACCAGAAATTATAGTTGGAATTATGTCAGGTGATGTTAAAATGATATCAAGATTACCCTTGGTTTGGGCATCACTTCCATGAAGCATTAAACCAGACGATTTCAAAGCTGTTATAATAATATCTGTGGCAACTGCTTGGTCCATTTTTAAATTAGGTACCACTGGACTGTGAAATGCAGCCTTATTTATAAATTTAATGAGATTTTTCATATCACCTTCTTTGCAAGTTTTTTTAATTGAGGTGCCGTAAATGGTATTAGTTTTGGCATAGTTTAACTCATTGAAGATCATGTCTTGGATTTCTTTATTTGTATATCCGATAAATACGGTATTCGATCCTTCTTTACACCTTAAGATTGTTAGATAACCATAATTGTAGAGCAAAACTGGTAAAGGAACAGATGCTTCATGTTCATAATCACGTGTCTCTGAGAGTTTACTCTTTTCTAAATCGTAGTACAAGAATTCTTTGTAATCCATGTTTGATTTTTGCATCATTTTGATAATCCGATTTATATTACCTGTCCTCATCCAATAATCAGCTATATTCTGTTTCATTAGGGATAGGATAATTGATATTGGGTTGTAGATTTTGGGATGATCTTCAAAACTAAATCTATATCCATCATACCAATCAATGAGGCTTTGAATGGTAGATGGGTAGTCCATGTTATATTTATCGGCCAACATCTTCAAGTGAGGCCCATAATTAGATTCAATCTCATGTAATGTGAACCCCACAGCACTGGAAAAATTGTTGTCAAAAGTAGCATCGTAGATATCAGTTTGAGTAAGGCCACTTCCAAATATGGGTAGGGCTACTCTAGAAATTCCAGTGATAAATAACAGTTTGATATTATGTATCTGTTCTTTAAACGCCTGATAGAATGTTGCAATCACCTCCATGTATTCTTGAAATACGTCTTCATCACAACTGTCTAATTTTCGGAAAACACAATCGTATTCGTCTATCAAGATGACAACAGGTTGTTTTGTTCTCTCCCTCAGATTTTCAATAAGAATATTAATATTAGAACTCAATTTATAGTCTAGTCCATATCTTTCTCCAATTAGGTATAGGTTTTGTTCAAGTAGCTCCTTAAATTCTGTGATATCTTGCAAACTTGAAATAGGAGGTGCAAATAAGAAATCAATGCGAATTACCGGATATTTAATCCAATCTTCTGGCATTTGTGAGGCAACAGTCGTATCATAGAAAAGTGATTTATTTCCTAGAAAAAACTGTTCCAACATTTCTAAAAACATTGTTTTACCAAATCTGCGGGGCCGGCTGAGAAAAACATAAGGTTTCCCACATGTACCTTTTAGTTCCAGAATTTTTTTAATAAAGGCAGTTTTATCTACATAAACATTTCTATTTAATCTTAAACTAGTAAAGGAGAGGTATGGCATTGGTAGATTTTGTATATTGGAAATGGTGAACTGGGAATTACCAACAGTATTACTTGTGGTGTTATTCACATATTTCAGAACTGATCCCATATTTTCTACTCGAATTAAACACGATAACAAGTGCAAAAAAATGCAAGTATAAACAATTTTCATACTTGTAGGGGTAAACCATTAAGTTTGAATATCACAAATATGAAGTAATCTGTTGAACAAAGTTTCCAAATAATGAAGCTAATTATGGTATATATCGCGTTCGAATACAACACAGTTAAAAAATATATCCGAACAATTACTGAAGATGTAGGTAGTCTTTTATGCTCAGCTGCAGCAAAATTAAATATGAAAGTAGCGCTATTAGATTTAATAGATACCTAATAGATATGTAATGAAAAAATCAATTCAATAATTTTGTGCTTATCAGTAAACATGATATCCAGATCATGATTATCTGTTAATAATGATAGATAAATGAAATGGTTGGAATTTTGTTTGTTATTTCATCATCTGTTTCAGTTTCCCACTGTCGTCTGGATGGAGGGAAAAACAACTAAACGGGTAGTTACTTGCATGAAAAATGAAAAATTTTGAGGATCAAGTGAAAAATGGAAGATTGCACAATCTCTAAAAATTGTCCCCCTTAAAAAAATGCAAGAAGTTGTTTTCTTTATTAATTTGGGTTTCACCAGAGGAAATGATCTATGTGAAATTATCCACAAGATGGGATCGGTTTGAAAGTCGTGTCATCAATAAAACAAAAGTTATGAATGTTCAAAGCTTTGAAAATATATTTTCATCATAAATATTTCATATTTTTCCCACTTCTTATTAAAATAACTCAAAAATTTAAGTGAGCACAACAGTTTAAAGGTAGGAAAATGAAAGAAGCTCTATATCGATAACAATTTTAAATTCAAGAGATGAAATGAACTAATAAAAAATAAATCATTCACTTTTCTTAATCTCATCGCATATTCGTAGCTATGATAACAGCAATCGCTGGCCTGAGAAACTGCAGGGGAATCCTATATGCAACCAGTTATAAGCGTTGTGATGTCAACTCACAGTTCCTATTTCAGACTTCCCGAATAGAATTGAAGCAATTTTGAATTAGGAATCTTCATAAAATTTTGGAAATTTTAGTACCTAGGTAATATTCAACTAAAATTCTTACATTTTCCAAGAGAATCGTAAATGAAATTTTCATCAAATTATTCTAAGTGCTTGATTACTTGTTTACAAAATCTCACTTACAGCATTTTTGAATTTTGAATTATGCAGTTGTTACCTAGTATGCATACCTAGAAGTTGAAGTACATCATGTTAGCACTTTTTCATTTCAGTTTATTGCCAATAATTAATTAATTTTGAATAAATTTTCAATTACAAAACTATTCCACATTCACATTGATACGTATGTTTATTACAATTTTTAGTGAAAACATCTAATAATAACAGAAAGGATGATTCTTTCCATCCTTAATTAAAAATTTTTTGGAAACTATTGATGCGCATCTTATATTGGAAATGGTTCAACTAAAAAATGTAAACAAAACAAAATTTCTCCTCAACCTATATCAAAATGAGTTAGTAATTGCAAATTTTTTATTTTGGGATTACTCTGTTAATACCGAATTATTCTGTTTCAAATTTTGTTTATAGCTTTGTAAGATCATTATGAAGAGCTCTATGGAGTCCTTTTTTTCACATATGGCTCATTCTATGTCAACTCGACCAGGTTTTGACCTTGGGTCTTCCGATTTCACTCAATTTTTTTTACGAGTTCTCTTTGGTGGTCTAATAAAAAAATCACCGTCATTCCGATCCTAATCCTTCAAGGGGGTGGGGGTGGCCCTTGTAATTTTCGTACAATTAGGATTTTTTGCAAAATGGCTTAACTTTGAAGGAGCATATCTCGAGATCGGTTTGGTCTAAAATGAATCTGCCCATGCTGTTTTGTAGAGAATTGAAAGGAGATTCAAAATTGATAATCACTTTTTGAAAAGTTCAAAGTTAAGCTCTGTGCTGGAAGCTCAACTTTCATGATAAGTGCAAAAGATGAAGGGCCCCATTAAAAATCCGAAAAAATTACTATGAAGAGAACTTTTTATGTATTTTTGAACTAATTACTTTTCAAGATGGGATTTCGATACCCCTGGGGGCACAGGGGTCCTAAATTTTGGTCAAAATTCAAAAAAATGTAAAAAGTGAAGTAATATATCGATTTCTACTAATTCAAAGGCGCTGAATTCGAATATGTGCTTAGTTTTTTCATTCGACCCCTCTGAAGCCCCCTAATGAGGTCAAAATTCGAAAAAATGAAAAATAACATATGACATGACGTGTCGTTTGTTGGGTTTTAGAGCGCGCTGAGTTCGAATATTTGTTATTTTTGGGACTCGACCCTTTAGTGTGCCCCTAGCCCCCAATTTTGAGAAAAACACATGAAAAAAAATGGAAATAGCATGTGTCATATCGATTTCTACTAATTCGAGGGTGCTGAGCTCGATTATCAACTTACTTTCTCGATCCGGGTCCTTCGTTCCCCACAGTGACTCCAAAATTACTAAATAATTTAAAAAATCAATGTTACTTTTCAAAATTGGGAGCTAGGGGAATCCCAAAAATAAGCAAATATTCGAACTCAGTGCCCTCAAAACCCCAACAAACAACACGTAATACGTTATTTTTCATTTTTTTGAATTTTGACCTCATCAGGGGGCTGATAGGGGAGTTCAGAAGGGTCGGATGAAAAAACTAAGCACATATTCGAATTCAGCGCCTTTGAATTAGTAGAAATCGATATATTACTTCACTTTTTACATTTTTTTGAATTTTGACCAAAATTTAGGACCCCTGTGTCCCCAGGGGTATTGAGATCCCATCTTGAAAAGTAATTTGTTGAAAAATACATAAAAAGTTCTCTTCATAGTAATTTTTTCGGATTTTTTAATGGATCAAAGTTGAGCTTCCATCACAAAAGCTCAACTTTGAACGTTTCAAAAAGTGATTATCAATTTTGAATCTCCTTTCAATTCTCTACAAAACAGCATGAACAGATCCATTTTAGACCAAACCAATCTTGAGATATGCTCCTTCAAAGTTAAGTTATTTCGCAAAAAATCCTATAATTATACGAAAATTACAAGGGCCTCCCCCCTCCCCCGAAGGATTAGGATCGGAATGACGGTGATTTTTTATTAGACCATCGAGGAAAACTCGTAAAAAAAATTTGAGCGAAATCGGAGGACCCAAGGTCAAAACCTGATGGAGTTGACATAAAATGAGCCATATGTTTATCCAACTACATGATGTTCGAGTGAATATTGTGTAAATTTTCCAACTTCAGAGTAAAATAATGAAGTCTGGTAATGAATTTTTTGAACAACAACTCCATAGCGCACTAACTACAACCTTTTTAAACAACATTATTCAAAAATGAAATAAATCCGTTCATTCAATTTTTCATAATAGGTACCTTGACAAAAATCGTCATTTTTACCTACTAAACTTCACCATTAATATTACTTACCATTTAACGTCACAGCAGTAGTCATCCTGGTAAACAGATGAAAAAAATGTATATTATTTTTTAATGAACATTTTGTCGTGCAACTGTTCAACGAAATGTAGGTACTGGAAAGACGATAGTAAAAATGCTTCACAATTCGTCGAACTCACCGGTCAGCATTTCTGTGACGCTGACCTACCCGAGATATGAGATGCCTCCTTCGTGTACAATGCCAGGTATTTGTTTCTATTTTAATCGAACCCTGATTACACCGGCAAAGCTTATTTTTTTCTCGGACGTATGATGCAGCAAAGTGCTGATTTCGAAACACCAGTTGTGTGTATAAAAAGACCCAGTCTAGTTTTATCGCCTCACTGAGAAATTTTGAGTAAGTATATAATGGAGAAGTAAAGAATAAATCGGTTCTGTTTCAGGAAATGTACTATTTGATTTTCAGTAAGTGAATTTTAGTAGTATTGTTATTGCTTTTTTGTGTAATTGAAGTTTGTAGTCTTGATATTTTTATTTTTGGATTTTTTCGGTAAGATTTCATAAGATACCATCGTCAATTTAAAATTACCCAAGTATGGACATTAAAACAATATTTTTTATTAAAAATTTGTAAAATTTTACAGCAATCAATGTAAGAGGAGAGTATAATACCTGTGATACAAATTTTGAAAAAATTTCTCTGAGCAACGTTAACGACCTCAATAAATCTTTAAGGCTTTGATCGGTGAGTGTACTAAAATTAATTTCGATAAATGAACTTTTAAAATGCTACAAAATTTAATCGAAGTTTTTGGAAACAAATATTAAAAATACCATTTAATTTTCGGTAAAGTTATTCAAATTATTGCTTACAAAAGTGAACAAACATGAAATTGTTACTCGAACTGACGAACTTCATACCAGCGCAGAATTTAAATAATTTAAATTCCTCCCTTTCCTTCTTAGAATTTTAATTGTGCATTAAAAATTGTTTACCTAATATACCCCAGAGCTTCCAGGGCAGTACTTCAATACTAAATTTCCACCCAAAACCTCTCAAAGTAAATTTTAGCCATTCTAATTTCTCCTAAGTAGACATGTAAATTTTTTTTCAGCATGAATAAGTTTTGATATTTTTTTCGACAGCACAGGTCCCATTTTTTTGAAACATTTTTCAATTTTTTTTATGGTCTGACTTCTGAACTTTAAAATTACATTTTGTCGTTTTTTTTTTTGCTAGGTATGTATTGAGCCTTTTACATTTTGGCGCGATTTTCACTTCTATTGCAGCTTCCGCAAGAATAGTTGAATTTGAAAAATTATCAATACCTAGAGCAAAAACTTCACTCGTGGTAAAGTTTGTTTTGACTTTCAGCATTCTTGAATAACCTTTTTCCCAAATGCAGAAATCCCGAATAATCTGTTTCCCGAATACGGAAATACCAAATACAGAATTTTTCAAATCACGTTTTTTATAATTTTAAATTAAATTGAATTAATAATAATTGAAAGAAAATAAACATTATTTTGGAGCTCCCCTATACAGAAAATGGGTGAGCCAAGGAAAGGTGCTTATTGAAATAGGGGAGGGAAGGGGAAGGGCACAAATCATCGACGAACCCAGATAACTTAAATATCTGTGCCAATTTTTTTTATTGGTTGGGTATTTGGAAGACTTTCTGAAAATTGGACGATATTATTCAGACTTGGACAATTTTTTAAAAATTGGTCTGGTTTTCAAAAATTTAATTATTTTCTACGACTTGAAGAATTTTTTAAAAATTCCATTATTTTATAAAAAATGCACAATACTCCGAAAATTAAAATTTTTTCCAAGTCGTGGACAGTTTTTTCATAACATGAATGGTTTTTCAAAAATTGAAGAATTTTTCAAGGCTTGGATTACTTTTAAAAAAGAAATTTTCTAATTCTACAAAAATTTCTTACTTTTTGAAAACTGGACAGTTTCTTAAAAATTCAAGAATTTTCTAACCATTGAAGATTTTTTAAAAACTTGAAAGAAATGTAAGAAGTACACAGTTTTTTTTCTATTCGGGGAACAAAGAATTGAGGATTTCGGTGTTTGGAAAAACGGATTAGTGAATTTTTTTCGTGAAATATCCTACATGGAAAAATGTCCGTTCGGGATTTATGCTTCGGGAAAATGGCCGTGAACCCTTTGATGCACTTCAGCAGTGCGACAATGTTCATCCATCAGTTTTTCCCTGGTCGCCAAAGGCTTCTGCCGCGAAAAATCATTAAACAGGACGGTTCAATGGCTTCCAAACTTCCAGTCGCCTGTAAAATTGACCAAAAATTATCAATGTACCCCATTTGGAACGAAAAAAAACCGTCCTTGAAAAGAACTAACGGTGAAATTTACCTTCTTAACTCTTTTCGATAGCTCGACAGTGGTTGATAAAGTTTGAAAGTAGGCAAATCGTTTTTTGGTTCAATTTTTAATAGTGCTTTCTTCGCCTTCATCTATTAAGATAAATTAGAAAAATGTACAACGGTTGTAATTTTTTTCAATGCAATAGCAAAATTCAATTATCATTTTCAAAGGTACACACTGTATTTTCTCTCCTTGAAACTTATTTTTGATGTTTAAGAATAAAATTTTTCAAAAGCCCTGCGCTCTATATTAAACTATGTAGTTGAGAATTTTAAGAATTTGAGTTGGGATTTTCAACAATCACTCCTCCCCCCTCTCCTTGAAAAACACTTTAGGTAGAATTTTAAGAATTTGAGTTGGGATTTTCAACAATCCCCTCCCCCTCCCCTTGAACAACACTTTAGGTATATCAGTGACTGAAATTAGTTAGGTAGTAATTGAAGGTTACGTTTCCAAACAGCACTAAGTCAAAAAATCTCATTTCAATAAAAACACAAAAAGCTACGACTAACTGTTGCATCACATTATGCAGTATTGAAACCTGTAACCTTTCTAGTGTTGGTACATTTTGAAACAAAAAATGCATATTTCATGGTATCTTGATAAAAATAACAAAACTAGAAACATTCAAGTATTTTTAAATTTGACAACGGAGTTGTAGTCAACATATTCAATTTGATTAATTGAAGAGTAATATACGTACCTTATTGGATCACTCATTTCACTCTCAACAATAATTAATATTAATAAGAAAACTGGAAAATTTATTTTATAAAAAAATGAATTTTTCAGTTTTCTTATGTATTGTTTTGATGGACTTTGTGTTGTTTGGAAACGTAAAAATGAGAAACACAGTTTTCAATGCCTCGTTTTGGGTTGATTTTTTTTTGTAAAATGAGTGATGTCATTGCGTTCAGGAGGAAATTCTATGATAGATGGCGGTTCTAACTCAAAAATCATAAAAATGGACTTGGTGCCCTTTGGAAATGTACCTAACCTTCAATTGGTATTGTCATTTATCAATGTTAGTACTTACTCCATCTCCACTTTTCCATTGTAGAACATTACAGGCTGATTCACATTGTTTTT
This sequence comes from Pseudococcus viburni, assembly GCA_033439095.1. NCBI lineage: Eukaryota > Metazoa > Arthropoda > Insecta > Hemiptera > Pseudococcidae > Pseudococcus > Pseudococcus viburni. The sequence goes on from JAVBJF010000045.1 coordinate 1,453,433, forward strand.
CATTCCAAGATTTTGTCGTTTCAAGCAAATCATTTTTTAGCTTGTTCAATACATCTTGGGAGCTGGCTACAGTTTCGTCTATTGGAATCTTACCTTCTCTATATTGCACGAGAATCCATTCTTTAATGGCTGGCAGTTCTCCTTTCCTCCCACGGATATCAATCCCGAGCAACTGAGCATAGGCAGGACTATCATCCACTGGAAGTTTACCTATTGCTTTTCTTAATTCTGTTGGCCTGATAATTGCATACTCAATTTGTTGACGTGTAGCTATAAAAGCACTTTTTTTGTATTTTACTGAAATGGCCATTGGAATTATATCAGGTGGTGTTAAAATGATATCAAGATCCCCCCTTAGTTTGGGCATCACTTCCATAAAGCATTAAACCACTTATATCAACTAATAAACCAGACAATTTCAAAGCTGTTATCATAATTTGTATGGCAACTGGTTCATCCGTTTTCAAATTAGCTGCCACAGGACCACAAAATGTAGCCATATTCATAAATTCAATGAAGTTTTTAATATCTCCTACGGTATAAGCTTTTTTAATTGCTTTGGCGTAAACAACATCAGTTTTGGTGTAGTTTAGCTCCATGAAGACCACTTCTTGGATTTCTCTATTTGGATATCCAATAAATACAGTATTCGATCCTTCTTTACACCTTAAGATTGTTAGATAACCATAATTGAACAGTAAAACTGGTAAAGGAACTGATACTTCACGCTCATCATTGTATATCTGCTCCAGTTTACTTCTTTCTATATCGTAGTATAAGTATTCTTCACAACTTGTGTTTGATTTCAACATTCTTTCGATAGGCCGCTTAACATTACCAGTTCTGGCCCAATAATTAGCCACAGTTTGTTTCATTATGGCTGTAATAATTGATACGGGGTTGTAGATTTTGGGATGATCTTCAAAACTAAATCTATACCCATCATACCAATTGGTGAGGTTTTGAATAGTAGATTTATAGTCCATGTTATATTTATCAGCCAACATCTGCAAGTGCGACCCATAATTATATTCAATCTCATGCAATGTAAACCCCATTAAACTGGAAAAATCCTTGTCAAAAGTTATATCGTGGGTATAACTTTGAGAAAAGCCACTTTCAAAAAATGGTAGGGCCACTCTGGAAACTCCGGTGATGAATACCAATTTGATATTATTTACCTGTTGTTTAAACGCCTTATAAAATGTTGAAATCACCCCCTGGTAATGTTGAAATGCTACTTTATCACTACCATTTAGATTTTGGAAAACATAATCGAATTCGTCGATCAAGATGACAACAGGTTGTTTTATTTTCTCCCTCAAATTTCTAATAAGAATATTAATATTATAACTCGATTTATAGTCCAGTCCATAACTTTTTCCAATGTGGTACAGTTTGTCTTTAAGTAGATCCTTAAATTCAGTGATATCTTGGAAACTTGAAATAGGAGGTGCAAATGTGAAATCAATGCGAATTACCGGATATTTAATCCAATCTTCTGGAATTTGTGAGTAAATGGTCGTATCATAGAAAAGTGATTTATTTCCTAGAAAAAACTGTTCCAACATTTCTAAAAACAATGTTTTACCAAATTTCTGAGGCCGGCTGAGAAAAACACGAGGGTTCCCATATGCACCTTCTAGTTCCAGAATTTTTTTAATATAGGCAGTTTTATCAGCATAAACATATCTACCTAATCTTATATCTGTAAAGGTGAGGTTTGTCATTGGTAGATTTTGAATATTGGGAATGGTGAACTGGGAATTACCAACAGTATTACTTGTGGTGTCATTCACATATTTCAGAACTGATCCAGTATTTTCTACTTGAATTAAACACGATAATAAGTGCAAAAAAATGTATGTATAAACAATCTTCATACTTGTAGGGGCAAACCATTAAGTTTGAATATTGCAAATGTGTTGTTAAGGCACTATAGAAGTGGGTGAGATTGGCCACCATTTTGGGTGCAAGAAGAAGCAGTTTACTATAGAAGTATATGGGAATTAAACGACTTTTCTCTGGAAATAACTCAAAAAGTACTCATTTTTTTAAATTTTTGGTAATAACAATTTCGAACGAGAATTAAAATAGCTTTTGATTGATGTAACTACTTTTCCAGTTTTATTAAATTTAATATTTTCAAATTTTCGCCAATTTTTAGTATTTTTTTTCTTTTCATAAAATGTTAAAATTTTACAAAATTATATGAAATGTAAAGAGACGTGTATTTTTCAACAGCCCTTTTATTTTCCGTTCAAAAATTTCATAATTATACTTATATAATACATTTTTAAAGATTTTTCTTCTTGCACCCAAAATGGTGGCCAATTTCACCTACTTCTATAGTGCCCTAGTGTTGTAATCCGTTGAACAAAGTTTCCAAATAATGAAACTAATTGTGGTAGATATCACGTTCAAATACAACACAGTCAAAAAATAAAACCGAACAACTGCCAAAAATTGTAGGTAGTCTTTTAAACTCGGCTGCAGTAAAATTGAATATGAAAATAGTGTGATGAGATTTAAAATATGAATGTATACAGTGATGCCTAATACATATGTAATGAAAAAATCATTTCAATTATTTCATGCTAATCAGTAAACATGATATTGAGATCTTAATTATCTGTTGATAACGCTAGATGAATTAGGTAGTTGGAATTTTGTTCATTATTTCATCATCTGTTCCAAATCCAATTTCACACTATCGTCTGGATGGAGGGAAACAAGTAGGTAAGTATCTAGGATTTCATCAAACGGAAAGTGGCAGAAATCTCTAAAAATTGTCCCCTTAAAAAAATGCAAGAAGTTGTGTTCTTTGTTTTAATTTTGTTTTCACCAATTTTATAAACAAATTTATTGATCACGTTTTTTACGAATCACGCCACAGTATACGTGATCATTAGAGCGCCCTAGTGATCATCATTATGATTTCTATTTATCAACTCCTCACGTCCTCACTTTACTCTTCTCAAATCATTGATAGCAACTCAAATTTTTAAAATTCCCGTCTCCATACAGCTGATATCAGATCTCCCGAGCATCAAATTTGCTAACTAATTTTTTTCACAAACCATTTCAAGGCCATTTTAGAGATAATAAATCTGAATGAAAGGACGTAAGTAAGTTTTAAAGAAAAATTAGAACTTTGTATTACGTAATAAAAATTTTGTAATTTCAATATAAAGTTTCAGGAGGTCTACTTTAAAACTATTTAAGGAGAAATATTACATGGCCGAGCGTATAGTGGGGCTAAAGCCTTTAAAAAATTGGATTTTTAAACACCGAAAATAAGTTTTTAGGCGAACAATTACAATGAAATTGATTGAAATAATTTTGAGGAAAAATTCGAAAAAATTTCTTGTAGGATTTGGATAATTTTTAAACTGTGGAAAGTGAAAGAATACAATGAAGACGAGCGCAGCGAGGAGAACGTTTTTGAAAAATTTGCTCGCTTTTATATAGTTTTAAAAAAACATAAAACTACAAAAGTTCAATTTTCTCAACTAACAAGTAAAAATTATTATGAATTCAAAATTTCGAAATAATCACTTTCGATTTCATCAATTTTTCTCATTAAAAAATCATAAATTACAAGTACAACTATAAATTTCTTTAGTTGACGAGTGAAAATTTTAAAAATAACTAGGTAATTAATTCTTTTTTCCCCTAAAAAAAACCGGCCTGCAAAGAACGCCAACAAAAAAGCAGAAACGAGCAGACATTCTCACGTATCTGATCGTTTCTGCTACTTTCATCCTCCTTTCTACACCTTTCTGCTTGCGGTGTATGTTGCACTCTGAGATAGGCAAAGTATAAAACACCTGTGGCGAGTAGCTGCGAGGTAGAAACCGTAGGGGGCTTCTTAAATGCACGTTGATTCTCCTAAGATTTGCCTTTCGCTTCAGTTGTGGTAAGACATCACAGTTCATATTGTTGATGGTAGAGCACTGTCGCGTCTAAATTTTTTAATCAGCATTGCATGTAATGTGTACATTTATACAAGATATAATTTTTTAGGGTAAATAGCGAAATTTCAAGTATATTTTTCAAATATGTATGTAAATTTTTTCGTGTACCAATAAAATAATTTGGATGGTAACGTTTTTTAAAAATTACTCAATAACCGGAAAATTTTTGAATGAGTTTGAAATATTTCCTCAGGACTAGCTTGACGGATTAAAATTAAAACGGTCTAATTTTCAATCGGGAAAATGATCATTTTTCAGTTCCCAGACTTGTTGGAACATATTTCACATTTTGCTTTCACCAATCAGCCGGGCCGTGGCAAATACGTGTAAACCGCGTATTAAAACAACTAAGTAATTTAGATAATGCAGCGAAAAAAAGGTTTAAATATTTGGCGAACATAGGTTTCTACAACCTTCGACATTAGCAATACGTATTATAAAATGTTTACAGCTCGTTAGCCGTGCTGCGTATTCACCCTTCGAAATATTACCGGTTTTGATGATAGCATTTTTGATACAATAAAACGTAAGCTTTTACTCCCGACAGATTTTTTTTTCATCATCGTACACACATAAAGCTACAAGGTAATTTTCATGCTTCTGTCAGAGGAATAGTACTTGTTTGTAAAGCTGCGCGTTTTTTTTCATTATTTATGGTGCCTGGAGGCCTTTGGGGGCGAAGTGTCAAGAATGCTGCAGTTATGTGCATTTCATACGGATTCATTTCGTTAAAAATGCTCGCAAAACGAATCATTATTTACGTCGTGGGGGTGTCGCGATAACGTATGATGTGATGGAAAATTTCGGCACGAGCAAGTAACCTGACCATTACTGATTCGGATACGATACGATGCTCAACGAATCCATTACTTTCGTATGTCTTTTTTCCGCTGCTGATAGCTGTTTTCTTCGTAATCGAAATTACGTATATTCCAGTTCGAATTTTTCATTCCATTATAAAATCCCGTTGAAAACAATGAAGAGGAAAAAAGAACGCCTACTAAATACCCTACTGTCTCCGCCGCCGGAATTAGAAAACAAAAAAAAAGTTTATAAACAGCCTAAAAAATAAACTTTTCAAAGCTGCACGTTGACTTTTAATTATTTTTTATGTTATTTGAGGGGAGGTATGTAAAAGAAAAACTCGATCCGGGGTAGAAAAAAAAAGCGCCGAAAGAACCACCCTTATACTAAAGTACAGTTAGTATACCAGATTATTTGCGTCTTGTTTTCACAAATGAGAATTTCTCAGTCTCCATAATTTCATAATTTCTATGGTCGCCGGATCTATACGTACTCATTAAAAGTTTTTTAATTAGTTCAAAACGAAATGAAAAGTTTGCGTTTGATATTTATTTGTGAGCGTTGACAGATTCTGGCGATGGCGCGTGCAAAGGATCGCTTCTTTTTATAATTCTTTTAAAATCGTATCATTACAATTGAATTGAGTGTGGTATGATTTATTGGTTGGGAACGAAGATGGATCGGTTTTTTGGGGAGGTTGAGGGAGGAGAGGAGTTGAATGGCAGGGACCAGCATGAGAGTCCTATCTGGACAGAACAAGGGGCTTAGGAGGCAGCGTGTTTCATCTTCTATGTCTATGTACTTTATTTTCAGATAGGAAAATTGTGTTCAATTTAGAAAATTTTGAAATGTGATGAAGCTGATGGCTTTTTTGTGAAAAATTTACAGTCTGAGTTGAAAAAATGTGGATAAATTTTCATTCAACAAAGGAATCATTTGAGGTATTCTCCTTTGATTTGAACGAGACTTTGATTTTCACGAAAAACATTTTCTGAAAACTCCAGTGGCCAAAATATCAGTTTCCGAATTTTTAAAAATTTGAAAATTGAAGTTTTCAGCAAAAATGTGATACAAGGTTGACCGTTTGGACTTTTTTTTAGTCGAATTAAATATGTTTCAAATCTTTTATACCCTCAGGAGGTGTGATTCAAATCAAATTGCAAATCAAATACGAAAAAAAGAAGAAGAAAGAATTTACAAATATATTCCATTGTAGATACTTTCAAAAAAAATAAATAATAATCGGATTCCAGGGGTATTCAAAGCCCCTGAATACAATTCTGGGGTTATTTTCACTGACGAACTTCATACCAGCGCAGCATTTAAATAATTTAAATTCCTCCCTTTCCTCCTTAGAATTTTAATTGTGCATTAAAAATTGTTTACCTAATATACCCCAGAGCGAGTTTTGGCAATTCAACTCTTCCAGGGCAGTACTTTAATACTAAATTTTCACGCAAAACCTCTCAAAGTAAATTTTAGCCATTCAAATTTCTCGTAAGTACACATGTAAATTTGTTTCCAGTATGAATAAGTTTTGATATTTTTTTCGACAGCACAGGTCCCATTTTTTTGAAACATTTTTCAATTTTTTTATGGTCTGACTTCTGAACTTTTAAATTACATTTTGTCGTTTTTTTTGCTAGGTATGTATTGAGCCTTTTACATTTTGGCGTGATTTTCACTTCAATTGCAGCTTCCGTGAGAATAGTTGAATTTGAAAAATTATCAATGCCCAGAGCAAAAACTTCACTCGTGGTAAAGTTTGTTTTGACTTTCAGCATTCTTGAATAACCTTTTTCCCAAATGCAGAAATCCCGAATAATCTGTTTCCCGAATACGGAAATACCAAATACAGAATTTTTCAAATCACGTTTTTTATAATTTTAAATTAAATTGAATTAATAATAATTGAAAGAAAATAAACATTATTTTGGAGCTCCCCTATACAGAAAATGGGTGAGCCAAGGAAAGGTGCTTATTAAAATAGGGGAGGGGAGGGGAAGGGCACAAATCATCGACGAACCCAGATAACTTGAATATCTGTGACAATTTTTTTTATTGGTTGGGTATTTGGAAGACTTTCTGAAAATTGGACGATATTCAGACTTGGACAATTTTTTAAAAATTGGTCTGGTTTTCAAAAATTTAATTATTTTCTACGACTTGAAGAATTTTTTAAAAATTCCATTATTTTATAAAAAATGCACAATACTCCGAAAATTAAAATTTTTTCCAAGTCGTGGAGAGTTTTTTCTTAACATGGATGGTTTTTCAAAAATTGAAGAATTTTTGAAGGCTTGGATTACTTTTAAAAAAAGAGATTTTTGTAGCTTGAAAGATAAATGTAAATTTTTTGTGAAATGGAGGGGGAGGAGGGTATCATTTAATTTGTCTTATTTTTTATTGCCCCCTGTAATGTCAAAAATAGATATTTTTTTAATTTTACAAAAATTTCATTACTTTTCGAAAACTGGACAGCTTTTTAAAAGTTCAATAATTTTCCAACCATTGAAGATTTTTAAAAAACTTAAAAAAATTTTAAGAAGTACCCCGTTTTTTTTCTATTCGGGGAACAAAGAATTGAGGATTTCGGTGTTTGGAAAAACGGATTTGTGAATTTTTTTCGTGAAATATCCTGTTTGGAAAAATGTTCGTTCGGGATTTATGTCTCGGGAAAATGACCGCGAACCCTTTAATGTACTTCAGCAGTGCGACAATGTTCATCCATCAGTTTTTCCCTGGTCGCCAAAGGCTTCTGCCGCGAAAAATCATTAACCAGGACGGTTCAATGGCTTCCAAACTTCCAGTCGCCTGTAAAATTGACAAAAAATTATCAATCTACCCCGCTTGTAACGAAAAAAAAAACACTGTTGAAAAGAACTAACTGTGAAATTTACCTACCTTCTTAACTCTTTTCGATACCCCGACAGTGGTTGATAAAGTTTGAAAGTAGGCAAATTGTTTTTTGGCTCAATCTTTAATAGTTCTTTCTTCTCCTTTGTCTATCAAGGTAAATTTAAAAAAATGTACAATGGTTGCAAAACAATAAGCTTCGATTACCATTCAAAATCAGTACTCGAATATTATAAAGTACCTGCGATTTCGACTCTTTGATAAACTGTTTCAGTTGATTTTCCACAGACTTAGTACCTGGGAACCGGACTAGTGCCGCGAATTTTGGAGTCTTGGGGTTGTAAAATCTGAAAATGTCATTCTCCGCCAAATTTGTCTCTGAGCAGTAAATTTGAAAGAACTGAAATTTGCCATGTACATGTGTTAAATAAAATAAAAATATAAGTACTTATTGCTGTAGGTCAACTTATTATATAGGTAGGTACCTATTTAAAATTATACCTACTTTTACGAGTTCTTCTGTATTGATTTTGGTATTATCCCACTTGAAATACAGGAACAGGTATTGGGTATCTTCTGTAACAAATCACCGCAAACTTCCCGTAGTTATTCTGAGTTCACAATACATTTTTATACTCTGCTTATTAATTTAAATTTATTCCTTACTCAGGTCATTAAACAACTCCTTCATTCTTTTAGCTCTGAACCAGGACTCCTGGGCTACTCCAACGTCCAAGTTATTGATGAGATTCAGCTCCGGAGTGAAAATCTTGAAATTTTACTTGTTAGTTATCATTTCCCCAACTTGATGAGTAGGTAAGTATAAAAAATGCCCATTGGGAAAATCGTATAGGTAGTGTAATTTATGCATTTTCAATGAAAAAAAAAAAAAAAAAAAAAAAAATAGATACAATTCTAAAATGATTATTTTGAAATTTGGAATTTAGAATTATTTTCACTTGATAGTTGGAAAAATTATAATCATTTTTCCAACTGACGAGTGAAAAATGTCAGTTTGGAAAATTGGATCTTTGTAATTTATGCTTCTTAGGAGGAAAAATTAATTTCCTATCTACTTAATCATTTTAACAATTACCACCTAGCTGTCAACTGGAAATATTGGATGGTTGTGGTTTATGCCTTCTTAATGAAAATAATATCTAGAAATTTTAGAATCCTGAATAATTTTCACTTGTTAGTGGGGAGAATTGAACCTAAATTTTATAAATTTCTTAGAAATTTTCATAAAATATACCGTTCGTACACAGGTATATTTTTTCAAAATGGGGAAAGTTGAACATTTTCATACTTTTCTGATTTTTTTTTTTTTTCAGTGCAATAGCAAAATTCAATTATCATTTTCAAAGGTACGCACTGTATTTTCTCTCATTGAAACTTATTTTTGATGTTTAAGAATTAAATTTTTCAAAAGCCTTGCACTCTGTATTAAACTATGTAGTTGAGAATTTTAAGAATTTGAGTTGGGATTTTCAACAATCTCCTCCCCCCCCCCCTTGAAAAACACTTTAGGTATATTAGTGACTGAAATTAGTTAAGAAGTAATTGAAGGTTACGTTTCCAAACAGCACTAAGTCGAAAAATCTCATTTAGATAAAAACACAAAAAGCTATGACTAACTGTTGCATCACATTATGCAGTATTGAAACCTGTAACCTTTCTAGTGTTGGTACATTTTGAAACAAAAAATATATATACAGCGCTATGGAGTGCTTTCCATTTGAAAAATTATGGACTTAGTGCCATTTGGAAGCGTAACATTTCATGGTATCTTGATAAAAATAACAAAACTAGAAACATTCGAGTACTTTCAAATTTGACAACAGAGTTGTAGCCAACATATTCAATTTGATTAATTGAAGAGTAATATACGTATTGGATCACTCATTTCACTCTCAACAAAAAAAAAAATTAATAAGAAAACTGGAAAATTTATTTTATAAAAAAATGAATTTTTCAGTTTTCTTATGCATTGTTTTGATGGACTTTGTGCCGTTTGGAAACGTAAACATGAGAAACACAGTTTTCAACGCCTCGTTTTGGGTTGATTTTTTTTTTTTTTGTAAAATGAGTGACATTGTGTTTGGGAGGAAATTCTATGATGGATGGCGGTATTGGCGGTTCTAACTCAAAAATCATAAAAATGGACTTGGTGCCATTTGGAAATATAACCTTCAATTGGTATCGTCATTTATCAATGTTAGTACTTACTCCATCGCCACTCCTCCATTGTAGAATATTACAGGCTAATTCACATTGTTTTTCATCCCAAAATTTTGTCGTTTCAAGCAAATCATTTTTCAGCTTGTTCAATACATCTTGGGAGCTGGCTACAGTTTCGTCCATTGGAATCTTGCCTTCTCTGTATTGCAGGAGAATCCATTCTTTAATGGCTGGCAGTTCTCCTTTCCTCCCACGGATATCAATCCCGAGCAACTGAGCATAGGCAGGACTATCATCCTCTGGAAGTTTACCTATTGCTTTTCGTAATTCTGTTGGCCTGAATATTGCATACTCAATTTGTTGACGTGTAGCTGTAAAAGCACTTTTTTGGTATTCTACCGAAATGACCATTGGAATTATATCAGGTAGTGTTAAAATGATATCAAGATCCCCCTTGGTTTGGGTATCACTTCCGTAAAGCATTAAACCACTTTTATCAACTGATAAGCCAGACGATTTCAAAGCTATCATCATAATTTGTGTAGCAACCGATTCGCTCATTTTTAAATTAGCTGCCACAGGACCACTAAAGGCTGCCTTATTCATAAATTCAATGAAGTTTTTAATATCTCCTACTGTGTATGTTTTTTTGATTGCCCTGATGTAAATAGCAGCAGTTTTGGCGTAGTTTAGCTCCATGAAGACCACTTCTTGGATTTCTCGATTTGGATATCCAATAAATACAGTATTCGATCCTTCTTTACACCTTAGGATTGTTAGATAACCATAATTGAACAGTAAAACTGGTAAAGGAACAGATGCTTCGCGCTCATCATTATATATCTGCTCCAGTTTACTTCTTTCTATATCGTAGTATAAGTATTCTTCACAACTTGTGTTTGATTTCAACATCCTTTCGATAGGCCACTTAACGTTACCAGTTCTGTCCCAATAATTATCCACAGTTTGTTTCATTATGGCTGTGATGATTGATACGGGGTTATAGATTTTGGGATGATCTTCAAAACTAAATCTATACCCGTCATACCAATTGATGAGGTTTTGAATAATAGATTCATAGTCCATGTTATATTTATCAGCCAACATCTGCAAGTGTGGCCTATAATTATATTCAATCTCATGTAATGTGAACCCCATTACACTGGAAAAATCCTTGTCAAAAGTTATATCGTAGATATTGGTTTGAGAAAGGCCACTTTCATAGAATGGTAGGGCCAGTCTGGAAATTCCGGTGATGAATACCAGTTTGATAATATTTGCCTGTTTTTTAAACGCCTGATAAAAAGTTGAAATCACCGACTGGTAATGCTGAAATACTACTTTATCACTACCATTTAGATTTTGGAGAACATAATCAAATTCGTCGATCAAGATAACAACAGGTTGTTCTGTTTTCTCCTTCAAGTTTCTAATAAGAATATTAATATTAAAACTTGATTTATAGTCCAGTCCATAACTTTTTCCAATCTGGTACAGTTCGTCTTTAAGTAGATCCTTAAAATCAGTGATATCCAGGAAATTTGAAATAGGAGGTGCAAATGAGAAATTAATGCGAATTACTGGATATTTAATCCAATCTTCTGGAATTTGTGAGTAAATGGCCGTATCATAGAAAAGTGATTTATTTCCTAGAAAAAACTGTTCCAACATTTCTAAAAACATTGTTTTACCAAATTTGTGGGGTCGGCTGAGAAAAACAAAAGGTTGTCCATATGCCCCTTCCAGTTCCAGGATTTTTCTAATAAATGCAGTTTTATCAACATAAACACATCTATTTAATCTCAATTGTGTAAAGGTGAGGTATGTTATTGGTAGATTTTTAATATTGGGAATGTTGAACTGGGAATTACCAACAGTATTACTTGTGGTGTCATCCACATATTTCAGAACTGATCCAGTATTTTCTACTTGAATTAAACACAATAACAAGTCCAAAAAAAAGCAAGTATAAACAATCTTCATACTTGTAGGGGCAAACCATTAAGTTTGAATATCCCAAATGTGTTGTAATCCGTTGAATAAAGTTTCCAAATAATGAAACTAGTTGTGGTAGATATCACGTTCAAATACAACAGTCAAAAAATAAAACCGAACAATTGCCGAAGATTGTAGGTAGTCTTTTAAACTCGGCTGTGGTAAAGTTGAATATGAAAATAGAGCGATGAGATTTAATATATGTATACAGTGATACCTATTAGATATGTAATGAAAAAATCATTTCAATTATTTCATGCTAATCAGTAAACATGATATCAAGATCTTGATTATCTGTTAATAACGTTAGATGAATTAGGTAGTTGGAATTTTGTTCATTATTTCATCATCTGTTCCAAATCCAATTTCGCTGTTTTGAAAAAAATCATTGGTTCCAGGTATTTGGTTAAGAAAATGAGAAATTGCGAATTCGAGTCGATTTTAGTGAAAATCTGCTGTTTTTTGCCACCAAAAATCGACAATCGAGAAGGTATTTCACTTGATTTCACTTTCTATCTGGAAACCAATAACAAATTTGAATTCAGAAGGTTTGGATTCTAATTACAAACTGGTTTCAAATTATAATAAAAACAATCGCAATTTTACCTGTTTTTTTCTCAAAATCAGCCACTTTTCGCGATACAAATTGTACGATTAAGCGAGTTCTACGCTTTTAATCGGAAAACTAATCGCAGATTAGAGGTCAAGAGGGTCGAATTATATGAAAATGTCACCAAACTTACCCCGACCCTTTTTTGTGGAAAAATCGGGGTCAACTCTCCCTAAAACTCCCCCCCGCTCACCCCATAAGAGAAATTTTTAATGACTTTACTTCTTAAAAATTTCCTTATGGGTCACACACTAATATAAAAATCACGTTTCAACTCTGGTTCAAAAAGTGCAGTATGCCTGAGCTAACCGCAGGAACTACATTGGACTACTGTAATGGTGTAAGCATTAAATTCGCTCAAAACATCATAGTCGTAAGAAATTAATGAATAAAGGTCGAAATGGGATACGGCTGGTAAATAATAATATTTTTAACAGGAAACTATAAAAAGTGAAAAATTGATGAAAAACAATTATTTTAAGCAACAAAAATGATGAATTACACCAGTTTTTTGAATGTTTGACCACACTAATTTTCAATTCATTTTACCAAGAAATTGATTTTTTGCTCTCTTTTTTTGTGATAAAAAGTCAGTTTTGATAAAAAAAAAAGGGTCAATTTTGATAATGAAACGTCAACTTTTGACTTTTTGATGAAAAATGTAAGGTTAACTGTGGAATTGCGATCGCAAAATGACAATAATTCAGGACTTTTCAGGCATTAAAAAATGTTAAAATTTTGCTCCTTGATAAGAAAAAGTCGAATTTTGACTTTTTGATCAAAAAATGTCAGATTGTCAAATTATTTTTGCAAATTATTTTTGCAAAATAATTTTTGACTTTTTAGTCATAAAATATCCAAGTATTGTGATTTATGAATTACGAAATGAACAATAATTTTAAAAAATGTACGAACATAACCGAAAACGAACGCGAAAGAAGGGAAAGATCCCGAAGTCACAACCTGAAGTTGGGTACCGAAGTGCTCGTGAAATATTTCAATTTTCCTCCCCTCCCCCTTCTATTCCACAATACTTCCAATTTCGATTTATTTCTGGTTTAGACTCTAAAATTAATTGGAAAAATACAATTAAAATTTCAATTTTAAGTTCGTTTTGGTCAAATATAGTGCTTTTATAGAGTCTATATTTCAAATGCAGAATGTGGTTGATGGAGGAAAGGTTGGAAAATTATGAAATAATTTTATTTTCGATAACATTGAAAGTTATTCTGATTTCATTCAAATTCCTACTCCTCGTCATGTTATTTTACCTTCTCATATCGTCCACATATTTGCCCAGCTTCGAACCAAACTCGAACCGATTTTCCGCCACCAAACTATCAAAGTATTTTATAATAAATGCGAAAGAATGTTTGCAAATTGTTATACTAATGATACTAGTAGATTCTGCGGCAAACGGTTTTTATACTACGTCAATATGTCTATATCGACGAACGATCGGAGCGGAAAATAAAAACGAAATATCAGTATTTCTCGTTAAATTAAGTAAGGAATTTGTTACCGGAAAATCAAAAACTTAGTAAAGCTTATATTCGACGTTCGTAATTTAGGTATTTACTGCGCGCCCATGGAAAGAGTTTGAGGAGGGAAAAAAAGTTTTTCAATAACTTCAATGAAGCCCGAAGAAAATTATCGAACGATACCGCGCAAAAAATATAAATATAAAGAAGGTTTCGTTTTAAAAGAAAATTAAAACGCATTATTAATTCCCAGGCTAAAATCTTTTCAATGTAATGGACTGAAATAATTAAGTCGGTATCGGTAGGATATAAATTAAGGCGAAATATCGCAACTTTTTCAGCCATAAGCTGATTTTTTGCTTTTGATTGTTTAAAAATAATCCTGGGGAGTTGGATTGTTCGATTTCTGAATAGAGATTTGAAATTTTTCTCGGATTAAGAAAAATATAACTTTTGGTTATGATTTGGTCGTGCTAAAGTAATTTTTTTCGGTTAAGATTAAATGGATTAGAGTAAAATAAACAGGTTTGGAAAATTTTTGTTAAAGTTCGTATTCGTGGATTTAAAAGAAAAAAAATCTGAAAATTAAAATCTTCCAGAGCATCGATTTTGGCGAATATTTTAATTTTTCAGATAACTAGAGCTCTATTGATTGAAAAATTACACCAAAGATGGTTAGCAAACCTCATCAAAGTGGCCTACAAATACCCCAAGTTAATTAATCGATTCGAAAATCGACCCCAAATACACCGAATTGCACACAGTATCAAAATTAAATTCATTTTCATCCATTCGGTATACGAATCCGGTACTACTGGCGTTAAAAATCAAACCTTTCCACTCTCGTGCTCGTCAAACTATGTAATCAAAACCTATCGAACTTGACTTTCTCTTTATATGTAAATTCGACGACGCGTATTCCGCGAACCTTTTTCAAACGATTAAACACATTTCATCGGCGCGCCGTGGAAAAGCGCCTCGCGCTTTCTGCGTTGTTAATTTATTTAATGGATAAATCCGATGTGTACACTACGAACAAATAATTCGTTCGTTATTTATTTCTAAAAAGGGCGAAAAATTACGATTTCAACGAGTCTGAGACAAAGCACGCTCCCGTGACTTGGCCATTTATATGCAAAAGGCGTACGAGCCGGCGTTTTCGACATTGCAAAACAACACGATATGCCGGTGTCAGTTGAAAGGCTTAAAAGTATATTAGAAACCATCACATCCACGTGAAAGTCTAAAACGCACAAATACGAATTTTGCTATACCGATCGAGTATATAAAGCGTACCGTGTACTCGGAGCTTCGTTTCATTTCTCATGGTTTTAATTTCATCGACGCTTTTTCTCTCCTCTATTTCGGTTCTCCTTCACGTTGGTTCTTTTTTTTCTCTGTTTCAAAGAGGGTTTTTTAGTGGGATACCTACGTGGAAAAACGAATTCGTTTTCGGATTTTTTGCAAAATTATTTTTTTTTACATGAATTACGAATCATGTTTTTAGCACATTTGTGTTCAAAATAATTTCAAACATGTTTTAGAACTAAATTGACATACGTTTTAAACCGGTTGTATCGCAATATTTCAAAGGTGGATAAATTTTTTTTAATACATATAAATATTCACCATTCAAATTTATCTTGGGTTTTGCCTATGAGACAATTTTTCATAACCAATTATTAGAATCTCAAATTGGATTGTTTCTTTTTCCCCTCAGAAGAAATAGAGAAATCTGATCTATGTGCATATTTTCAAACAAAATATTGATGTGTATTTTCAAACAGATTCTATGAATATTAAAATGCATCTTTTTTTCTTTTTTTTTTTTGAAAATTAAATGAGGGGGTAGATTGCACACATTTTTTGTCCAGCCCTTGAAATGTGCATTAAAAATTTATCTTCCGTTTCAAATTGTTCAAAACTTGGGAATACTACTTCCCTAAAATAATTCAAGAATTTGGAAAAAGTTGGCAATTTTCAACATGTTATCAATTTTTAAATATTTAAAATTGAACGAGTTTCTGTTTGGCAATTTTTCTCTACATACTTACCTAATAATTTAAAATTTTCTAAAATTTGACAATTTTTTTGAATTTCGACGTCTTATGAGTTGACAATTTTTTATTCAAGATTCAGATTTTTTTTAATATGGCATTTTATAAATATTTGTTAATTTTCAATGATTTTCAATTTGACAATTTCCGAAAAATTTTGCAATTTTCTAAAATAGTTGTACCTTTCAAAAAAATTAAGAACAAAACTTGAAAAAACTTGAAATTTTTTGCAATAACTTTCTCCAGCGGTATTTTTCAGTGCATGGAAAATTATGCTGAAGAATTTTTCCTCCATCTCCTCTTTTCTCCTTCTCTTTCTCACCCTCCAACTCAAAAAAAAGATGGCGAATTAAAGAAATAGGTACCTAATTTACAATTTTTTTCTTTTTTTCTTATTTTTGAACAGAAGAAGTCGGAATTGGTTTTTTGAGTAGAGTGAAAGAGACTACATCGATGAATTGAGTATTTTAAAACATTTCATGTTTTGAATTTTTTTTACTTTTACTGTTTTTTTAGTTTTTGGAAATTGTCATGTTGATGGTTCTTCATTGAATTAAAAATCTTCAATGGAAATTAACGATATTTTAAGAATAGTGCTCGAGGGGCAAAAATAAATGTTAAATTCGTAGTCAACGACCTCTAATTAATCGAATACCTAACAGTGTTTTTGTCATTTTCAAACGTCGTTCACGATTGGTTTGAGATGAATATTAAAGATTTGAGATAACCCGGTATGCAAAAAAGCAGACAAATTCTGCTCCTTTCTGCTCCTTTCTGCTCTTTTTTCTGCTCTTGTCTGCTCTTGTCTGCTCCCGATGCGAAACGGGGGGGGGGGGGGGGGGGTGAAAAAGAGTCGTTTAACGAGCAACAGGTTGTCAAAAAAGGTCGTTCTTCGTGCAACGGGGGTCCAAAAGAGCAGACAAATGAGAATTTCTGCTCTTTTCTGCCCATTTGTCTGCTTTTTTTGCATACCGGGAAGTTTGCTTCAAGTGTTGATCAACAATTTTGAACTTTATGTTCATTTTGAATAATAGGCTCACTTTCGATGTGAAAAATGATAAGATTATCACATAAGCGAAAGATCACATCAGCACCCATAATCTATGTCTGATTTGTGATCGATGATCTCAGAATAATTTTTTTTCAATTTCAGTTTTTTAAAGATCAAAAATCGTTCAGAAATTGACCATATTTTTTGTCTTTTGAGTAAATCAAAAAATTTAAATTAATAAAAATAAATGTGTGATTTTTCGAATTTCGACTATTTTTTATCAACAATCACGAATTCCGTATTTATTTTCCAAGATTTCTACTATGTCTTGTAGTCATTAGAAGTCATGAAAAAATGATAAAATGTGTTCATAGAATTTTCGATAATTTTCTTTTTCATTCCAAGAAATGCTGTAAATTTTTTATTATTTTTACGAAAAAAACAGAAATTCAAGAAAATTTGAAAGACTAATCCAATGAACAACCCTGTTTTGAACAATTTGCTCTGATTGTCTCAGAAATCACATTTGAAAAAATGTTTTAAAAAAGATCAGCCCGGAAAATCATTTCGAAAATTTTTTCAATTTTTAAAACTTTTCTCCATTTTTAATACATACATTTTTCAAAATAACTTTTCCAAGGTGAACGGTTTTTTTTTTTTTCTAGAGTAACTTAAATTTTTGATGCCCATTTCCTCTTTAAACATTTTTATTTAAAAACAAAGAATTTTTTTTGAAATTTTAGTCATTTTGAAGCCTCGTGTTTCTTATCTAGAAAAGATAACATTTTTTATGGGTGCTTATTTCATATGTTGAAAGAGGCTATTTTCCACAATTAAGATGAGGATTTTTTTTTCTGTCTACCTTGAATATTTAATTTCGCGAGTATTTGAAACCTGTAGAAATTAATTTTTCTGATGCAAAATGGATCATTTTGAAAATTTAAAAATCAGTTTTTTTTTCATCATGTAAACTACCATATCAAATTAAAATTTGCTGCTCCGCATCCATAATAATTTTCTAAAAAATTAAAAAAATACTCAGAAATGAAAACACCGGCGAATCTTACAAAATACAGGCTAGCTTATTGCAACCTCCGCAAACAGAACCTCGCTGAACAATGTACATAGAACATGCCTTTATTACGACCATATTTCCGCCCAATTTGACACATTTAGCTCGCCATAACTCGGTTACCAGTTTGTAGTGGTACCTACGTAAAAAAATATACCATATTTTTCTATTTACCCAACTAATATTATAGGGGAGGCTCGGTTACTTGTTACAGCCAGCATACCAAAGTTATTTATTATTCGCTCTGCTCGCAGTTATTTGACGAACCTAGTTAAATACGCGAGTACTCACTTATTAAAACGTAACTTTTGAGGGAACTGCAGCAGGTGCCTTTAATACTTTCTTTATGCTATTCAAATTCCAACGTCGTTGCTGTTATAATAATTTCCTTCTCGGTGGAGTAACTTATAAAAGAGAACGTGTATACGAAAAAGTAATCTTTCAAGTTTGCCAGAGGTAGACCTATAGACTTAATATTAAATTTAGCATGCAACTTTTGTAAAATGCATTGAGTTTGTTTTTCTTATACTTTTTCAGGTCCATGGGTTGAAGGAAGAGATCGAGCTGTTTTGAAGAAATTTTTCAATTTTATGGTGAGTTTTTGATTTTTTTTGTAATTTTTTTCTGAAGGGTCTAGCTGGATAAGATAGGAGAAATTTGTCCCAGCTCCGATTTTCTAGCAAAGCCCCTCCCCCTCTCCTCCCAGATGGTATCCTATCATGCGAAAAAAATTTGGGAAAATTTTTGACCTCCTCAACCCTCTTCATTTCAGAATGGCCATTTTATTGTATTATTTTCAAGAATTTTTAATTTCAACTGAAGTGAAGAATTTTTTTTTCTTTAGTACAAAGTTATATATCATAGAGGTGTATTTATGATAATTTTTTTAAATTAATTTTGGTACATTCTTTCACGGTTTTTCGGCCATTTAAAGTTTTTAAACGTAAAGAACGTCAATTAAACGAAGGGCGATCACTTTGGAAAAATTACTAAAACATTTGTTTGTTTATTTTTTAAAATGATCTCATTTTAGCAGATTTTTTCAAATTTTGACCGTTTAATACAGACAGAAATAGTCAAACAAAGAAACTCATGCCGGATTCGTATTCAGCGGGTCAAAATACCCTTTTAAAGTCCTTTTTCACGATCGTTTTACTTAAAGTTTCAAAATTCACTTTTTTTACGACAAAAAAAAAAGTATTTCTATTTAATCTACTAAACACGAATATAAGATTGTTTTTTTCATTTAGTTTTTTAATTCATAAAAATTCATCATTTTCAAGTTTGACTCAGATTTCTCAGGCAAGGAAATTGACCCGAAATTAGTCAGTAAATGACATTTTGACGATTTCAGAACTTTTGAGGTACATTTTTTAGATGTACATAGGTACCTAGTTACTAGTTAGATACCCTGGTACCCCACATTGAGCAACTACTGAATCCGTCCAAGAGAAGTAAATGTGAAAATTTTTTATCTACGTAATCTTTATTTTGTGGTTTGAATCGTATCAAAGAGTTGAAATATTGTGCAACCAGAACTCGAAAAGGAATTTTTTGAAATTTTTTCACAGAGGCATCAAAATTGGAGATCGAAATCAAAAAAAACTTCACGTGAACAAGAGCAGCATCCCAAATACTTGACGTTTTTCTCTAAAATTTTCATTTTTTGGCACTTCGTTATTGCACTGTACAAAATTAATTCATGAATTATTTTCTACGAAGAGGGAGGATTGAAGATCAGAAACACAAAAAACCTCTTTTTTGAAAATGAAACAACAATTAGGCCAATAACTTCTCTATAGGTAGTCCTTGGAAGTTGAAAATATGTATGGAAAGAGTTCTACTCAAAGACAATCATACAACGTATTAAAAAATTTGGAAAAATAAAACCCTATCTGAAAAATTCTCAATTCTAATTGGGTATCTACTTTTTGTAAAACCTGGAAAATTCAGGGAATTTTGAGAGCCTGGAAAAGTCAAGAAATTCTGGAATTTTCGCTGGAATTTTATGAAAATTTAGAAAAAGGATGTCTGCCGAATGTTTTTCTGTTCATTTCATCAGAAGTTTTTGGCCCTCGTTCCACTCTCGGGCAAAATTCTTCCGCTACTTTATGAATACGAATTTTTTATTTGGCGTTTGTTCACTATAATTATTGAATATAAAAAAATTTCTATTTGAATGCATGTCTTCGTCCATTAAATTATGTACCTATGAATTTTATTTTAAAAAATTTGCACTTGCCACGCTCAGTTTCCCAAAAACACAAATTTGAGTACACCCCCTCCCCCGCTCCCATTGCCAAAGTTAGAAATTGAAATCATGATTTTTGGGGTATCGCAAGTCCTAGCTACATTACTTCATATAATTTTTACAGTTGGCAAACAATTTCAATAGTGAACATGTGATTGTACTTATCTATTCCTAAGAGAATTGACAATTTTAATTTTTTGCCTGATTGAAAACTGGAGGAAGGCAATGAATTTTTTAAGAATTTAAAAGTATTAATTTTTTGATAAATTAACAATTTTTATTTTTTGAAAGCTCTAAAAAAATGGTCCGTAAAATGTACAAAAATTGAAACATAAACTGAAAAAATTGAATTAGAGCTCTCAAAAAAAACGTTTCTTCGGCGTTTTTAATAATTTAAAAAATGTTTTCAGTTTTTTTTATTTCAAACGCATGTTTTCTTAGAATTTCATACGCAATATGACGTCCTTAAGTAACCACTTTCTTGTGATATCAACCTTTTTATTATTTTTAAGTACATAATTTTCAACGTTTTTATCAAACTTGGAACCTTGACGCAATCGCATGATTATACTTTTTATATAATTTTGGCGGGTTCAGTATTCGTGTAATTATCAACATTTTTTGAACATTTTCAAAAAATTTTATACCCATTCGTTTATCGTGACATTTATGGTTCGAAGTGTTGAACAGTTATACAAAAATACATAATACTTCCGATTTTGAGTCTTACAGTCATACAAAAATCATTCTTTTGACTAAAAATGAGTAGTTTTTTCCATTTTCCTTCCGTTTACTCAAGTCCGAAAATGATCTGTAAAATGTTTCGAAAAATTCTCGTTTTTTGGCTGCTTCTTATTGAAAAATCTCCTTAAAACTCTTTCAAAAAACTTGGCAAATGTTTTGAAGTAAGTACATATAAGATGTAAAAAAAAATTGTACCTACATTTCATCGTTACAATTTTCAATTTCTACTAGATACTTAATATGAATTTTTATTTTAGAAAATTTTTTGACCCAAACAGGAGCATCTAAAAATTTCGTAAAAAGTTCCTAGTAATTTTGAAAAAAAAATCGATATATTTTGTATCATTCTTAAGCAAAATTCGGAATGTAAGTACATCACGTGAAAAATCCCCCCCCCCCTCCGGTTCACGAATATCATATTTAAAAGGTCTGGAAAAATTCGAAGAATTAGTCTGGAAAACCTGGAAAAGTCAGGGAAAATGATTCCTGAGATATAGTGAACACCCTGAATTATCACGTGACAGAATTTAACCCCCCTCTCCCCACTTCACTAATATCAGATGTAAAATGTCTGGAAAACTCGGAACAATAGTCTGGAAAACCTGGAATAGTCAGGGAAAATTATTTCTTAAGTATTGTGGACACCCTAGTTAGCCTAAATTGAGAGGAGGGGGGGTCAAAGTTTTTTTCCAAAATTTGTTTATATGTATCAGTTGGAATGAAAATCGGGGCTGGGGTCATTGTCACTTATCTTAAAATTTCATTCGTTTGTGGTGTTATTGACGATTTCCTAAAATCTACGTGGAATTTCCGATCGAAATCGGGAAGTCGTCAATTAGTTCCTGGTGACCTAATACTGTATCACGTTCTCTCAAAACGGTACGAAATTCAAGAGGAAAAAAATTAAAACTGCTCATTTCGTAATTTAAGTACCTAAAAGGAACTAAACACACCGAGCTGATAAGACAATTCGAAATACAGCAGTTAATTAACCCATACAAATGCTACTCGAGGAAATAGAAAAATGTTTCAATTCAGTTGCAACCCTTCGCAACGTAAACTTAATTAGGATCTAGTCGTTGACCAAATTTCGTCTTATGATACGATAACCGCAAATGTAACGATTCGTTTATCCGAACAACTTTCTTTTTTTTTTATTTAAACTTATGAAATGCGAATGGAAGAAAAAGCCCGGAATGGCGAAGGAGAGAGAAAAAAACGACTAGAAACGAACGAGTATCTCTAGAGAATACAAACGAATTTTTACGTTTTTCTTTTCTTGGCGGCGCATTTTAACGCGTATAAAGGTAACGCATACGAGGTAATATTTTTTAACGCGGAATACCGCAAAAGAGTAGGTTTAAAAAAAAAAATTGGATTAATATCTTCTTAGATTGACACCTTTCTTTCCATTTACCAGCGGCGAAAAACGTTAGTTGGATTCTTGTGGGAGGTTATAAATTTCGACGAGTATTTAGATTCGGTGTGCGGGTGAAAGCGAAACGTCTTTTGGGGATTTTACGATGTCGGTGAACTTTACATTCGTTTCGGAGGCGCCAACGTGTGGAAATATCGAGAATTCGCCTTCCGCGTGAGCTAGAAAGATGGGCTTAGATAGGTACTAGAAAAGCATACCTATCCGCACCAACACGGAACAGGTAGGTATAACCCGGAGAGGCGTTCATTTGCGAAGTTGTCGTTTAAAAATAATTTATAACCGTCATGGTTAAAAAGTTTTAATTCGAAATAAATTGCAGATATGTGAGGAATTCGTGAAGTATATTCAACGTTATATCGCGTCAGCGAATTTTAGGAATGTAAACGGCTCTGCTGGTCGGTCAGGCTCTTTCGCCAGTCCGCGTCCGTGTGTTTACGGACACAAAAGGCACTTTGACCATCGTAGCTGAAACCCTTTTATACTTTAATATGTGTACTGAACTCTTGAACTTAACGCGACTTTCTAAGCAAAGCTTATCATACTTGGTTTTGGCTTACGTATAGTGTACGATGAGAGAGAGATACGTACTCGTATACGTATGTATATGCTCGTACATATAGGTACCTACTAACGTTTAATCATAAAATGTGCATTTTTAAGCAGAATTTTCACATAAGTAACTCTCGCTTTTTACCTCCGCGCCGCCAGCACGTGGGTGTAATCTTTAATCTAAAACTTCGAATTATATTTGTTTTCGAGTTAAGTAAATACAAGCTCGACCTTTTTTTGAAAAAAATCTTTTTTCAGAGATCAACGAGATGGTGTTTTCTCTGCGAGCTCAGCTTTCGGCTGCCCTGAGTGATGAACTGTAAAAAATCGAGTACGATTGCACTAGTCGACAAAAAAAATTGTTCTGTGTTTCAGTTCTAATGCGTAAATTCTGATTCTAGGCTAAGAAAAACACCAACATATTTATTCGTGTCTTTCAACGTTTGTTTTGGGAGGTGGGGGAGGGGAATTGAAAAATAAGGGTTTTCGAAAATTCAAAAAAAAATTGGTCCAGTTTTATAGGAAATTTCACGGCGAATCAAATGCACAAAGCACAAACTTCTATCTCATTTAGAAAAAAAGTTACAGCTTACAGTTTCCTAAATTCTGTGAAAAAATCTCATTTTTTTGTGCCTTGCCTATCAAAAAGTGACATTTCTGAGCAAACTAAGCGTCCTACGACTAAAATAATGAGAACAAAAGTTGTAGAGAATAAAATTTCCTATCTCGTAAAAGTGGTTAGATTTTTCTAGGAGGCATCGTTTTCAAGATATTTTTGAGTAAAGTGGAACATTAGTGGAGGAAATTGAGAAAAAAAAATCAATCAATTTTTGGTTGCCAAAAGTTACTCTTTGGCTCTCATCATTTTTGTCGTAGGATGCTTAGTTTGCTCGGAAATGTCACTTTTTGGTAGGCAAGGCACAAAGAAATGAGGGTTTTTCACAGAATTTAGGATAGTTTAAGCTGTAACTTTTTTTCTAAACGAGATAAAGGTTTGCGGATTATTCCATTCGATTTGCCATATAATTTCCTGCAAGACTAGACAAAAAAAAAATGTTAATTTTTTTCCTCAAACTCGTGTTTAATATTGTTCTCAAAAAATCGTATTTTTCGACCCCATCACCAAAAGCAAACTTTGATCAAAAAATTATTTTTCCCTTCATTAGTTACATAAAAGCAACCAAAATTTGGCAATCGGAACCCAGACACAAAAATTATGTCAACCTGTGTTATTTTAGATACAGGTGACCTAGTCACATTGAAGTCATTTTTTCGATATTTTTCCCTACAAGATGATGATCGCAGGCAATGCTCGAGTTTAGATTTTTTTGTTTAAAAATTAATCTAAGTTCACATACTTACTAGTAGGATTTAAATTTCCCCCAAAAAAACGTCCGCTCGACTGAGCTGTAAAAAGAAATTTTATAATTGATTCGTGTTCCAGACGTTAAAACAAAAGAATTTAGGCCAGATGCCTTTTTTTTGTCCCTCCCTCTTTTCCGATGGTCCATGGCCCTTTCTTACAAACGCATGTAGCGCCCCTTCTATAGGGTTTAGAAAACAATTTCCTACTAAAGTTGTTCTTAACATCTCAGCTACAAATTCTTCTTTATTAAAAATTCAATTTGGGGCCATCAGTGCCCCTCAAATTTGATAAATGTTTCAAAAAATCATCAAAATCACATTTTTTCCATTTTTACAGAGAATTTTCAAAAATGAGTGAAATATATTAATAACCAAGAGTTTTCAAGATTAAATTTCCCATTCGATGAGTTATATCACGACTATTTTCCCCTGCTCCTCCTACAAACAGACCCCCTCCCCTCACCCACGTCAAAAATTTAATTGAATAACATGAAAGAGAGCCTGGAAAAGATCCCGAAATTCTTTGCGAATTCGAATTTTTATTTTTTGATAAAATTTTGATATGTATGCCAACTTAATCACAATAAAAGAAGATTTTGGTAGCATCCCTCTCGAATATTCAATTTCAGCAGCTGAAATTGATACATGATAGATAGGAAAATATCTAAAAATCGCAATTTTTAGTTTTCTAATTTTGTATGAAAAAACAACTAATGAGTATATCTAATTTTTGTCTATTTTTAAACATTTTTATGTAAGTACATAATTATATTTAAGGGATATTTTTCAAATTCGAAGGGTAGGGGTCGGTGGTCGTTCAAAGATTATTTTCATAACGATCGAAACTGTGGATTAGATGGCGTAGAATAATTTTTGCTGGAAAATTTTTCTATAAGACCGAAATTTTTGATGGGGGGGGGGATCCGTTTGTAAGGGGGAACAGGAGGAAATAGTCGTGATGTAACTCATCGAATAGGAAACTTAATTCTGAATACTTTTGATTATTTACAAAATTTACTCATGTTTGAAACGTTTCTGTAAAAATGGAAAAAACGTGATTTTGATGATTTTTTGTAACATATGTATATCTCAAATTTGAGGGGCACCGGTGACCCCAAATTGAATTTTCAATGAAAGGAATTTGTAGCTGAGATGTTGAAGAACAACTTTTGTAGGAAATTTTTTTTCTAGAACCTACAGGAGAGGCACTACACGCGTTTTTAAGAAAGGGTGATGTGGACCCTAAAAAAAAAGAAGAGGGGTAAAAAATGGCATCTGGCCTAAATTTTTTCATTTTAACGCCTAGAACACAAATCAATCGTAAAATTGCTTTCTGCAGCTCAGTTGAGCGGATTTGAAATTGGGACCCGACTATACCTGACATTGAAATTTTTTTTTACAAACTTGAGGCAAGGCTATTTTATTCTTGTCAAAGAAAAGT
Source organism: Pseudococcus viburni (assembly GCA_033439095.1). Lineage (NCBI taxonomy): Eukaryota > Metazoa > Arthropoda > Insecta > Hemiptera > Pseudococcidae > Pseudococcus > Pseudococcus viburni. Next base: position 1,479,245 of record JAVBJF010000045.1, read on the forward strand.
ATACATTTTTTTTGAACTTCCAATCCATTTTTACAATTTTTTTTAGAGAATATTCATATTTAAGACTGTAGCAATCCTGCCATAATACTTTAGTAGGATTTTTTTTGGGGGGGGAGGGGGAGGAGGTCAATTTAAAAAATTCTCACGCCTAAATCGTGAGATAAACCGACTTTTCTCGTATACTTATGCATCAAAATGTATTAGCTATCAAAGATACCTATCATCTGTGTAATCAATACGTAACTATTTGTTGGGGTTAATAATTTTGATACAATGAAAATGAGTGAAAACGAAATAAACCTACATCTATGCGATTTCCTGGTTTTAGAGAGCCGATAGGGGGGTTCAGAGGAATCGAATGAAAAAACAAAACCAAACAATAGACTTGTCACACGGTATTTTTCATGAGCACATATTCGAATTCAAAATTTAGTCAATTTCTTGGCGATTCAGTTTCTGAACATTCTAAATTGACAGGTAATTTCAAAGACCTGTCTGCACTTCTTCCGAACTTGATGAGAACTGGAAACGATGAATTCGTCGCTTGAAGAAGTCGATCTCAAGTGGGTCCTGTTATTCTACGATTATGTATATTCGAATGATGCCAGACTTGAAATTTTTTGATCAATTTGATTGGAGAATTTTTGCTATGCATTTTTATTGTGAGCTTTTTCGGATACCCTGAAGACCTCCTTTTTTCCAACGTTGATGGAAACCAGAAACAATGAATTCATCACCTAAAGAAGACCATCATTATCGTGAGGGTCCTGTTATTCTACCATCATGTACATTCGACTGGTAATAGACCAAGACTGACGACAGATTTAAAATTTTACAATTAAGTTAGTTACAAAATTTTTGCCAAGCATTTTAATTGTAATTTTTTTCGGACAACCTGAAGACCTCTTTTTTTTCTTCAAAGTTGATGGTAACCGGAAATGATGAATTTGTAACCTAAAGAAGCCCATCTCGAATGGATCCTTCTTACTATCATGTACATTCGAATGGTATTAGAATAGGACTGATGCCAGATTTAAAATTTGTCAATTAAGTTGGTTAAATGATTTTTGCTATGCATTTTTATTGCAAGCTTTTTTTCGGATACCCTGAAGACCTCTTTTTCTCCAAAGTTGATGGAAACCAGTAACAATGAATTCATCATCTAAAGAAGGCCATAGTTATCATGGGAGTCTTGTTATTCTACCATCATGTACAGTCGAATGGTGATAGACCACGAATGACACTAGATTTGAAATTTTTCAATTAGGTTGGTTAAATAATTTTTCCTAAGCATTTTTATTTATTTTTTTTGGACACCCTGAAGACCACTTCTTGGACGCTATTTTCAGGCAAATTCCATGAAAAAAAATCACAAAAATTCATTTTTCTCAAAAACGTTTCAACCGATTTTGATAAAACTTAAAATCTCACAGGTTCACCAATGCCCCAACAGCTCGACGTTTTCAGATTTTTCTCAGACCTTACAGTTTCGGAGTTTAATCCAGGACAAATTCCATACATATATATATATATATATACAGGCATGCTGCAGCCTTACGAGACCCGTTTTGGATATCTCGCTATCCTTATTAGGCCCGATTTTACCTTGCGAGGCCCGAAATCGGGTCTCGCAACGTCATGCCATATAAAGTGGTTTTTCATGATGTATGCATACTCAGGAGTCTGTAGGCAGAGGGTCTCGCAAGGTCGTTTGTATATCTTTGTATATCATTTACCTCGCCTCTCTGCACACAGCAACATTTGGAAACTTCAACCATGCGCCATTCAAATACGAATCAAGCTAAAGGGATGGCGCTTACACAGTGAAATTCGTCTCATTTTCTATTATTTTTTCCGCTCCACACATCGGCGGTATTACCCGACCCTTCATTTATGCCGATTTTTAAAGTTTCGGGCCTCACAGTGCCTGTATTATCTCCTTTTGCAAAACGGGTCTCGCAAGGTTAGTATGATCCATATATATATATATATATGTATATATATAAGGAAAGGTGAAAATGAACCAATGGTACAGTTGTGTTCCAAATGACCCAAAACGCAAAGAAAACTCACCCCCGACCCCAAGTCTCACCGCGGCAACAAATTTAGTACCTGACTTTTCAAGAAAAGTCGGTAAAAGGAAAAAGTATACTCACGAAAAAAAATATTTTTCACGACATCTCTACCCGAGTAAAGATATTGACTCCTAAAATTTGAAATTTTCGCTATTTCGAAAATAAAAATGTAGTTTGAAAAATTAAACTGTCATAGGATTGTGTAGCCAAATAAAATATGTATAAAACAAGTTTACTCGTATTTACGGCGAATCGGTTATGCAATTCTATTAACGTGATTTCTTTCTCTATTTAAATCTGTTTGAAGTTAATTCGAAAATGTTGTGAGTACGTTTGGAAATTGCCGGAATGTTTTGATTTTCTTGTTAACTATTTAAAAACTATAATTTTCAAACATTTTTTAAGGGGGGGGGGGAGCCAAAGGCAATTGCAACACACTGCCGACAGAAAAATTGGAAAATTAATCAATAAATTTTAATTATTTCATCGCAAAAAATATATAGGTAGTTGGTTAAGTACCTATAATGTGGCTCTAAAAAGAAGTATTCGAGGCCCCTGAATCTGTTTCTTGAAATATTTCAATATTCAATCCAAAACATATGAGGGAGTGAAGTCAAAATTGAAATTTTTTAATGCTACATCTAGAAAGGTACCAAAATTCACCTTTTTTCACCTTTCGAATTCATTTTCTAATGTCGGAGGCAAAATTGTAATTTCTTGAAATCATCGAACATGGCATCAAGGTGCCTGTTTTATAATCTTGCGACTTCGTTTTTGAAATCATTTCATCAAAAAAAAACCAAATGGGACCTTGATTATTCAGGTAATAAAATTTTGATTTGACTGAATTTTTTCAATTTTTTAGAATTTAGTTGCATCATTTTCCAAATTTTTTGAAAAAAATGATCATCAATTTTGCAATCATAATTTTTTGACTCAAATTTAATATTTTTGAATGAAAAAATATGTTTTGTAACGAAAAAACTCTCTCCTTTTTTCGGTTCTGTCTCGCTAAAAAGTGTTGTGATGAAAGTGATTTTTTTGTAGAATTTAAAATTATTTTTTCAATTTTTCAAAATTGGAATTGCTTTAAGATTAATTCTTAGATTGTGCAGTACTTTTTGAAAAATAATTTCGAATATTGTCATTCAATTGATTTTCTCAATTTAGAGGCGCTTATTCATTTTCTGGAAGTATGAAAATAGTCTCGAGTCTTTTCTCGTTAGTAAAATCGAAAATCGATTTTTCGATTCCTGGCTCTCTTTAGAATTACATCTGGGACCAATGTAAGGCGTGAATATTCGAATCGAATCTCTCATTTGCTCTCGAAAATATAACGATAATGACATTTTTATTCTAATTTAATAAAAGGGATAAAAACGTGAAACAATTTGTTCGAAATCGAAGACCCTTGTTTTAAGATATCTAAAAATAAATTACTTGAATTTGAACTCGTTCAGTCTCGAAATCACGTTTAATATCCGCCATTGTATATTTTGAATAACTTTCCCCGAAAAAAAAAAGAAATTCAAAAGGCAAAAACACCAGTGGAAAAAAAATAGAATCAAGACAAAACGAGAAAATAATGTAAAAATTTGATAAATATCTCCGGCTCGGAACGTTCTTCCGAAAACAAGTAATTTAAAATAATAAAGAATTCGTTTGATAAATTAGCCTATTCCCTACCGACTGAAATGATTTTCATAATCGTTTCACGCCGAAAATTGATTACCTATTGCCGGATGGGCAAAAAAGCCAGCCCTATCGAGAGGGAAATTCCGCATTGTATTAACATCGCGAAGCATCAGGCTAATACAGGACAGCGGGAATAAAATACCGCGACCCGAATGACTGAGCTGAACAAGAAGAAAAAGAGAATAGCGAAGCAAGAAGAAGTTAAAACACGAGGATAATTTTCATTTTACTATTATTTGACAGTAATTTGTTACGGAATTCATTTTATTTTACTTTTCAGTATAAGAATGTACGTAACCATGGGCTTATATCATCTGTTACGTTCGGACCATTTTTCATTTAAGAGACACATCCAGATGTACAATATTTTGCCAGTGTTCTTGCATCCGTATTGTCCATTTACATTCCTTATTGCGGCTCGACGATGGCGGGTCCCTCTACGTCGCGTTTCCAACCTGCAATACGCTTCGCTCTTTCAAATTGAGCTTCTGTCAAGCCGAATATTAATGACTTTTTTCTTCCTTTTTTTTTTCGTATAAGTTCAAATTTAAACGTTACTTTTTGAAATGAAAACCTCGAGTCGTATGTCGTGTTGAATTTGAAAATACTGGATTGAAAAATTGTCATAATTCGTTCCCATATAAGGATGGATGAAAATATCTTCGATGTATCGATAATACGTCGATGATTTATGAACAAACGACGCAAAAACGGTGATAGTTTGGTAGATGAATAACTTTTATGTGCGTTTAATCGGATTACAAAAAATTACTGTGTCGAAGTTACACATCGACTAATTAATCTTTCCAAGGAGAAAGCTTTGTAAGATCGTTCTAGTCTTCTTGATTAGTTGATTTCGCCAGGACTTTCGCCTGCTTATATAACTTTACACGTGTTCGACGTAAACTTTGCTTCCTTTCGTAACAAGTTTAATGAGCGCGAAGTAATACTTCAATTTGTCTTCACTGTCATAAGCAGTTAGCTATACATATAGAGTAAGCTTTACCTTCTCAAAATTGTGTGTTCACGTTTTGTGTATGTATACAGAGTGTCCTGTGGTGGGGTAATTCCCTTCTGTGAGTAACATAGGCAACCCATTTTGAGTGAAATTGTGTAGGTATAATGTACGATTACTTTTTGACTGCAGATAATCGGTGCTATAAACATTTTTTGTGGCTACAATAAATCAAGAATTGAGATTGCATTTTTGTACGATGTAGAAATTAATAGAACTTGAATTGAAGAAAAGCAGCATGGCACCAAATTTTCAATCAAAAAATCAAGAATTATAGACGTCTGAGGTTTAGATTTTTCTACAAATAACCGAGATATGATGTCAAGCCTTTGATGTGTAGTTTTTTTTTTTTTAAATGAGTTGGTTTCTTGGATTTTCTGTAAAAATTGGCCTGTTGTTTGAATTTTCCTAGTATTTTTGGTGAAGAAAATGTATTTTTTTTCTTTTTGAAGATGAATTGATTTTGTTTTTTCTGGACGTTTGGTTATTTTGTTTTTATTTTTTTCTTAGAATTTTTTAAAATGGCCGTTTTTTGGGTCTTCTCGGGAAATGGTTCGTTTCAGTTCAACTGTTTTTTCAGGAAGAGGGGAGAATTTTCTGAAAATGATTTGATTGTCTTCCATCTACATTTTATTTGAAATTTGATCTTTTGTTCGTATTTTTTGTCCCTGCCGATAATAGTTTAGTTTTTTATTTTTTATTTCTGAAAATTAGTTTTTTCTCTTTCCTATAAATTTACTATTTTTAAAAAAAATTATTATTTCAATTTTTTAAAAAATGAATTTTGATCTATTTTTGAATTTTGATTGTTTTTTTATAGTTTGTTTTTCTTTTCTGAGAATTGGCTTCTGTTGTATTTTTTTCTAAATGATTTGGTTCTTTTTGTTTTTCCTTCGTTTTCTCAAAAATATTGTTTTTATAACTATTTATGTGAAAATGGTTGCGTCTGAAAATTGATTGCAGTTTTTCTGAGTTGTGTTTTTTTTTTTTTTGACAAATTGATAGTTTTTTATATTTTTTTTCAGAAGATCGTACCATTCTTTTTTGAAGATTTTTGTGGAGGGAGGGGTTCTGAAATTAAATTTTCAACAATTTTCGCCTTGATTTTGTTTTTTTCAAAAGTTATCCTTTTTTCCATGATTAATTTTTTAAAATGAGTTGAATTTTATCTAAATAAAATCAATCTTTTTTTGTTCGTTTTTTCCTGAAAATGGATTAGCTTTCATTATGCTTGATTATTCTAAACATGGATTTGTTTTTGCTAAAAATATGTTTTCTTTTTTTTAGAAAATTATTGTTTTTTATAACTTTTTCTATGCATGGTTGTGTTTTTTTTTGGTTCTGAAAATGAATTGAAGTTTTATTGCGTGGTTTTTTCACTTTTTCCCCACTGATTACTGAATAGTTTTTTTTTTACGATTACCTAAATTGGACAATTCTTTTCTAAACATTTTTGTGGAGGGTCCAAAATTAAATTTTTTAGGGATTTTTTTCTATAATTGTGACGCCGCATACGAAAAGGGAGCATTGGCCAAAAAACAAGTTTTGAGTTAGTGATTGACTCTTTTATAAAATTTTACGTAGAATACGATAAAAATATCGCCGGTTCGATTATTCGACTTTAAAGTGTTGAAAAATAGCTTTTAAAAAAAGCAAAAAAATCAAAAATGCTCAAAAATGCTCAAAAAAATTTTCTTTATTTTCGCATACAATACCTGCAATGTAGAATGCAGTAAAACCATCGCCTGATAGAATTTTCCCTTCGAAATACAAAAATAATGATTTTTGAGTTTACTAAAAAAAAGAAGAAAAAATTCCCAAAATCGTCAATTTTTCCTTCGAAATACAAAAATAATGATTTTTGAGTTTACTAAAAAAAAGAAGAAAAAATTCCCAAAATCGTCAGGAAAATATTTTTTTATCGCAAAATCAACAAAAATATCATCACGGAGTCCCAAACTGCTGTAAAAAGTCAAAGAGTAGAACTAGAAAAAATTCCTCCCGGTCCTTCAAATTCAAATAAAAAAAAAAACACGTTCAAAACTTGAAACGCGTTTTTTGGGCAATGTCCCCTTTTCCTATGCGGCGTCACAATTATGTTCTTTTTCTTAAATTTTGGCTTGTTTTTTCTATGATTTATTCCTGATTACGTATAATTTTGGTATTTTTTTCCCAAATAAATGAATTGTAGTTTTTTTTGTTTTTTTTTCTGCTAATAATTGGATAGTTTTTTTTTTACAAGTATCTAAATATTTTTTGAAGATCGGACGATTCTTTTCTGAAAAAGTTTTTTGGTGGAATCCAAAATTCAATTTTTCAGGGATTTTTTTCTATATTTTTTTTCTTGAATTGGCTTGTTTTTTCTATAATTTTTTCCTGGGCATAATTTTGGTATCTTTTTTTTCTAAAAAAATGAATTGTGGTTTTTTCTAGCATTTTTTTTTCTGAAAATAAATTACTTTCCATTTTGTTTGATTTTTCCAAATTTATTTTGGTTACCTATAGTTTTTTTTCTGAAATTACCTAGGTTTGTTTTTTTTTTCTAAAAATGGTGTAATTTTTTGCGTGAAACAAATTTTTTTCTGGAAAGTACATAATAGAATTTTCCAAAGTATGATTGAGTTTTTTGAGTTCCCTCCCCAATGAGGTAATTTTTTTGGATTTTCTTGAAAATGGACTGTTTTTTATCATTCTTAAGTATAAATTATTTTGTGTTTTTAATTTTTTCTGAAAATGTTTTTTTTTCTGGAGAAAATATTTTTGTCTTTTTCGTTTATCAGTTGATAAAAATAATTACCTACCTACTCAAAAAATTACGATTTTTGTGAGCTAAACTTTCTCGAGCCACTTCCTATTAGGATTAAAAACATTGATGGGGGGGGGGGGATGTGAAATAATGACGTAGCAGTTCTGTTCTAATACTTTATCAAAACTATAATTTTCTAAAATTAATTTTAAAAAATCACGAAGAAACTATCATTAATTAAGGAAAAATTTCCCCACTGAATGTGGGTTTATTGTATAAACCGAAATAAAAGTTTTCAATGAATCTAACTTCTGAGTTCTGAAGTTTATTTTTAGATAATTCAAAATGGGAAATTCAAGGCCAAATGCGAAAATATCGATTCGGGAAACACGAGAACGCATCTGAAATAAATTTCATAACGAATTCTTATATTTTGTCGTGTCTGAATTTTACGTGGGACCGATGTGCGTCTGCTTTTGGTATCAAATTTTAATAAAATTTCTTTCCATTTTTTTTCAAATTCTTATTCTTAATCTAATTTTACATCGTGTCCTAGTGACTTCTATAGTCAAAAATATATTATTTTATTGCCGCAGTAGCATATATTAGGTACCTACTTATGGCAGAGGATTCGAATAGGTTTATAGGAAAATACATACGTTAACGTAAGTATATGAAGGCTGTAAACACTCGTAAAACATTAGAATAAAAAACTTTATGGTCTACACACTTTCGCGAGCGGAGAGGCATCCGAAATTCCGAATATACGAAAGTTTGTACTCGTAGTATAAAGTTAACCAATATAAAATGTAGCGTACGTCTACGTACATACATTTACGAATGTTGCAACGCAGCAATCAACTTAGTGAGCATATAATACGCCTACATGTAAACCTCGTGGAGTACTAACGAATATACCTCTGGAACGTATGATATTAAAACTCATATTACGTATAATCATACTAAAGCAACACTTTTCCAGAGCTTAATGTTCGAACCAAAGTCTTGAAAATAAAATTGTTATACCTGCTGGTACACGTGCGTATGAAGAAAACGGTCGTCGATTATAATTAATCGATGTTTCGGAGCGAACCAGATCGGAAATATTTTCTCCGTATCGTGACCCGCGTATAAATATTTGATAAGAAAACGCGGGGAGAAAAATTATCGAACAAATTTTCGTATAGGTATGTAATTTGGGGAAAAGAAGAAAGTTGTTTAAAATTTAAATTTTCATTACTATAGAGTTTCGATTTGTCGGGAAAAAATAATTTTCCTTTTTACGACTAATAAATAAACGCTAGGTAAGGTAAGGTGTTTTCGAAGATGCGTTATTTCTATTTACATTGCGACTCCGAAGCGAGAAAGATGGTAAGTAAATCGAACGGTTTTTTTTTCCATCCCTTCGTGTAGTAAAAATGTTACCCAAATGATAAATTTTTAATGAAATGTATTTTTATACGTGTTTCGTGAACGGTTTACGAAATCAGCCCGGAATTCGATTCGAACTTTTTGTACGTATGGGCGATGGATGAAAAATTATCTGCAAAGGTCGACGCTCGCGTGGGATTTTGGCGCGAAATCGGTTTAAAATAAATGTTTAAATGGGGCTCTTTGAAATGTGAGCTTGATTGCCAAGAGTTATTGTAGAGAGTGTAGTGATTTGAATGGGTTTAACTTTTAACTGGATTGGAGTGATTTTGAATTTTTCTTGGAAAAAAATAAAATAGGAAAATAAATGCCGGATTTAGCTTTTTTTCATGTCACTGATGTGATTATACATGATAATTTTTTTGTGGAAAATTATATGTTAGAAATGATAGGAGTGTGGGAGATTTCGAAGAACATTTTTACTTTATTTCGAATTGCTCCGGGGTGATATCGTCTGGAACGACAATTCAAATACCATTCCTCCCCTTGCCCGGATCACCGTAGAGAAAGTTTCAATTACAGAATCGTATTTACTCATCGAAAAGTCCAATAGATATGTAGGTGTATCAAACTTCACAAACACCTTATTTATTCTCAAAATAATGTCAATGAAAAGATACTCTAATTGGATAGGCTTTATTTATAGGTAGATACGTGGTAATTTTTTTTTTGATTTTTCCTCCTACACCTTGAAAGTGGTTCGATTCGTGGGAATATAATTTCGATCAAGTTTGAATTTGTTTTAAACTGAGTGTAAATTACGCCTGCTGAACTCCAAAATTCAAAAGAAAAAAAAAACCTTGCCAATTCGATTGCATTTCAAAATTTCAAGCCTTCGAACAATTTTTACATAGGGGGTAGTTCAAAAATATTTTTAGTTGGCTACCTGTTCAGTTCCTTCCCATCACCTCCTAGCGAATTCTAAAAATCTAATTTTTTCTATTAAATATATTGTTATATACCTATTTTTGTGGGGGGGGGGGGGGTGATCAGCTCAAAAGGAGAGCCGGTGGAGAATCTAAAAAATTCTCATGATTTTTACCCTCAAGAGTTTTTTAAAAACTGTTTTAAAAAAATCAAGTGCCCAACATTTTTTTACGAAAAATATGATTGGAACTTCCTCAGCGGGTCCTGAAAATTTCATCCAGATCTGATAGGTTTGTTCTCATATTTTCCCCTCCATTTTCATCCTAACAGTGAAAAAAAATACCAAATTCCCCCTCACGTTTTCAAGAGGTCCACTAGAGAGACTTGAAGTTTCCAAAAAATTAAAATACAGGGTGATGTATCATTTGTGATGATTTTGAAGCTGCTGAGTCCGAATTTTGATTCAATTCATCAATTAGACACCCCCACCCCCCTCCTCGCAGCACTTCGATTTTTATCAAAATTTTAATCAATATCATGTGACCTATCGTTTTTAATGTTTTAGAGGACGCTGAGTTCAAATTTCAACTCGGTTTTGGAATTCGACCTCCTCAGCTCATCTTATACCTTCTAATTTCGACCTATGATAAGGGTTAAGGGAGTTTCACCTTAATCTTTGATTTAATTTTCAGTGTCACAGGGATTTTTTTGACTCTTTATCAGAGCATCCGGTCGTGATATTTGATGCATTTTTTGAGGTAGGTTATAAGTAATAAAGTATGTAAATTTATTCTTTGAATTTCACTAATTCTTAATATCAATTAAAATTGTTAAAATTCGACTGTAAAATTTCACTGGTTATAAGATCAATAAATAAATGATATTCATTTTTTTAAAATCGAAATATGATATTCTTTTCAAAACAGTTATTAAAATTACATTTCAAGGTTACGGTAATGTCATAAATTTTAGACATGGATGCAAAATCCCTCAAAAATTTTCCAATTGATGAACGAAGGTCTTAATGCAGGTTCTTGAAGATTTTCTGGAAATGACTTCTCTGAAAACCTAAATTATAGCATACAAATTTGATTTATCTTGACTCGTTTTTTAAAATTCTCTCTGGAAAATGCAAGTTGGAGAATAATAACGATTTCCTCTTGAATTTTTTAATCGAAGGATCGCCTTTAAATGCTTTTTTAACTTTAATTTTTTATAAAAATTTCCACTTTCGCTTCGGTTGGGCAGGACTTTTGTCTTCTTTTCTTTGAAGTATTATTATTAAGTTTTTCAGTAAAATTCTCAAAATTTTGATTTTACTGTCTGAGATTACCACTGTAGTTGCTTTCATGTTTGGCTCCATTCTTTAGAAAATCCTGACTACATCTTTGCCAACAAACTTCACTTGTAGATATGTACATACATACATATGTACTATAACTGCCATGATTGGGCGAGACCAAACTCTTCACTCGTACTGAACATGAATAAATTTTCTGCTTACGTAAGACTTTTTCAGATTATTTTTGGGTAGTGAAGTATTCGTGCTCAACTCTTTTTCATGTGCATTTAATATTTCGATTTTCAACATTTTTGTCCTCACTTCGTTCGGGCCAAATTATTTTTCCTTCTTACGTTTGGAATTGAGCTGAATTTACATGGATAAAAAGGTCATGAAATTCATCCAAAATGTCTATAATTATTTTTCTGTTTGAAATTTCTATTCTTTGGAAATTTCTTCCTCTCTTTATTTGTGTAGAATAACTTTCCCTTCAAAATTTATTGATTTTTAAATTTAAATTTGTTTGCTTTAAATATTGGTAAAAATTCTCGAAATTCGTTCCAAGAGTATTTTTTTGATAGTTGAATTTTTAATTTTCTAAAAATTTTGTCCTTCTTTCGGTGGGGCCAACGAATTGGAATACAACCTTTTGAGGTGGAAAGGAGGAAAAGGGGGCACTTAAAAAACAATTGAATTTTACCAGTTGAAAAAATATTAGAGAGTAGGCAGGAGGATATATTTTTCCAAATCTCGGGGGGGGGGGAGAAGTTCTGCGAAATTCGTTCGAAAGGTCCTGCTAAAATCCAGCCTGTTAATTTTGAGAATTTGTTTGGGACCTTGAATGTTTCTATTTTGCCCATGTGCTCGTCAATTTTTATTATTTTTTGCCCAACAAGTAATACCTCATCAGAATGAAATTGGGCTATTCCAAACTAAAACAAACCAAAAATAAAGTCGAGTCTTCCGATCTGGCTAAAATTTTTTTACGAGTTCTCCTTGGTGGTCTGTTCACAAAACCACGATCATTTCTTTTTCAACCATTAAGGTGGCGGGGAGCAGTGTTCCACGAATAATCGGATATTACGAATATAACCGGATAACCGGATATTCGGAAAAAATACCCGGTTATTTATTTACGAATACGATTGGTCATGATCATTGTGACGTCCCTTTTCCGGTCAATTGACATCGCAGTCACTTGTCGTGTGGGTTAAATGTCATGTTCCCACGAATTTTGCTCCCTGCTGATAATGCATTCGGGCCCCCTTCGTGTAATGTTCGGGAAAGATCGGATAACCGGTTATGCACAATCGAATACTCGTTAAAATCCGAGTATTTTTCCATACCCGGATATTCGGATATTCGTGGAACACTGGCGGGGAGGACCTCGAAATTTTTATGCAATTGTGATTTTTAGCCAAATTACCCAACTTTGAAGGCTCATATCTCGAGGTAAATTATATTTGGGGGAAAACTGTTTGCGGAGTCTGAAAGATAATTAATAGGAAATTCAAAAACGGTAATCACATTTTGAAAAGCTCAAAGTTGCGAACTTTGGTGATGAAAGCTCAACTTTCATGATAAAAACAAAAGATAAAAGCTACCATTTAAAAATCTGAAAAATTACAGTGAGTAGCCCTTTTTACCCTTTTTTCAACATACAAATTTTCAAGATGGGGATCTCTGGACCCCTGGGAGGAGGGGGGAGGGGGTCCACAATTTTGACCAAAATTCAAAAAAATTTAAAAAGTAAAGTATCACATCGATTACTTCTAATTGTTCGAAGGCGTTGATTTCGAATTTGTACTCAGTTGTTTCATTTGACCCCTCTGAACTCCCCTATTAACCTCCTTGATAGGGCCAAATTTCAAAAAAATGAAAAATAACGTGTGACCTGTCGTTTGTTGGGTTTTTGAGGGCGCTGAGTTCGAAAATTTCCCTATTTTTTGGATTTGACTCTTTAGTGCCCCTCTACCGTCCCAATTTTAGGAAAAAGTATGTTGTGAAACGAAAATATTGTGTGGCATATCGATTCTAACTAATTTGAGGGCGTAAAATTCGAATATGGACTTAATTTTTGATCCAACCCTCTTCCCGTGCTCCAACTGACCCCTTCCACCAGTCTTCAGCAATGAATACGAAATTGAATATTTCAAAAATCGGAAGACCCGACTTAATTTTTGGTCTGTTTTAGTGCGGAATAGCCCAATTACCAAAAAAAATGCTTGAGATTCCCTATAAAATGGGTACACGTGAGGGAGGAGATCTTTTTTGAGTAAATTTAAAGCTACAAAAATAGAATGAAAATGACCAGAAAAATCCAGAAAACAGCGAGAATTTTAATTTTTCAGTTCCAATAGACACCTTGTTCAACGTCCAAAAAAGTCCAAACTTGTAAATTTCAACCCCTTGAAAAACCTCTACCTTTCATTCGAACCGACGAAACAACCACCCGAGCAATAATTTCCTCCGCAAATACGCGCGAAATAGAAAACTTAATCCTTTTTGCTACAATAATTCGCACACAAATCCGAGTATAATTTAATTTGCACGTTCGTTATAAATTTATTCATTATACGATTCTGGCGCATCATATACCTAACACTTCCCTTTCCTTGACCGAAGTTTAATAATACACATCGGTAGACAGGTACCTAATAGATTTCGCTAATTATAACGCGAGGTATTTATTTTTCACCCCTTTTAGTTTGGTAATTGTGTGTAAAACTCGCGCAGCACAGAAGTTATTTTCGCCAAATGGACACAAAGTTATCGGTTCCCTTTTCGTTTTGTACTACCTAAGGGTTTAACCCGCTACCATGCCGCGGTCGCGTCTTTTTGTTTTACTTTATTATTGTTTCCAAGTCGAGAAAGAACAGTACTACATAGTACGTTTTTAACATGTCATTTACGCACCGGTATGCGTGACTTTTCAAACAAATAAACCAACTCTATTAAAAAATCGTTGCTAGAATTTTTCCAACGTGCATGTTTATCGTTGTAGATGTAGGTGTAGCTTTAAGTTGCTCGTATACTTCCTAGTCGACTCGATATGATGAAAAAAACTTTCCCTATACGTGGCTATTTATACATATTACAATCGAATATCTATCGCGTGTATTTGTAAACTAGACTCCTTTTTTTTTCAGTACCTCCTACGTTTTCAATAATTTATTTCGCTACCAAAACAACTACATAGCTGGTGCTTTTTCCGACCTAATTTAGACCTGGCTGAATGGTAATCGCTGTTTGTTCTCAATGCCAACTTTTACCCCGGTAAACATATGAATTTTTGCTTCTGAATGGTGAACTGAATCGTATATTATTTGGAATAAGGAAAGGTGTGAAAGGTGTGATCTGATAATTCGCATAAAAATTCTAAATTTTCTTTTTTAATTCGAAAGATTGTAAATAAATATTTAATGGAATCAGAAATCAAGAACGAATAGAAATTAGAAAATAACTTACCTCTTCAAGTAGATTTTTGAAAAATGATCCCTCGACAATTTTTTAGCGATATGTAGAATATGAAAACAATATTTCTCCAAAAATTAATATTGGTTCAATTTTGACCCATCAGTTTCCAAAAATTGAGCCATTTATTAAAATGTTGGCAATTTCGTTGAAAATCCCCCAAGAAAACGATTGGTGAATCTGGAAACTTATCTACTTCCTTATTTTTCAAAATGCATTCGATTTTTTGATGTGTTCAATTCTTTAAAAAAATTGTATTTTTTAATGAATTGAAATAATTATGAGATATTCCATTTCATTTTGCAAAACTGATTTCAAAAATTAACATCAAATCCGAATGTTCTGATTATTTTCCCTATAAATTTGCATGTCTCCAAATTTTTTAAATAGGATTTTTTGATAAATTTTTCTGAATCAACCATTTTTTGAAAATTTTTTATTTTTTATGAAATTGTCAGTACCTATGATAGGTAGATATTTCAACATTTGGTTGCACAAGGTTCTTTTTTTACTTTTTTTTTTTTTAATTCAACAATTGGTAACTTATTTGTCAAATTTCTTACAAAATTACGTATCAAAATTTTCAATAGAATGGGCTGCCAAATGATGAACCTTGCATTATGAAACCAGAGGGGACAAAGTACATAATTTCGACCAAAAACGTCAATTTTCAATGTTTCTTAATTTTCAAAAGGCATCACTGGAGAAAATGTGGTGCAAAGGCGAACCTAACTTCTTTTTATATTAGTGATTGCTTGAAAAAGAAATATTAAAAAATCAGACAGGTAATTTTTCAAAAATCTGGCCATGTACATCTTCAGATTTCACACTTCCGAAAATCAGGTGATGTGGTAATTTTATGGAATATTAGGAAATTTTCTCAGAAATGTAGACATTTTCTTTCTTGGCGGTTAGACAATTTTTTTGAAGAAGTGAAGTTTATTTTTAAAATATTTTGTCAGTTTTCAAATAATCCAATTTTTTAAATTCCGTTTTTTCTAAATAGTATGTAAATATGTGAGAATTTTTTTAAGGCATTAGTTTTTGTTCAACTTTTTTTTTAATTTGTAATTTTTTTATGTTTGATATTTTTTTTAAAACTTAGGAATGTTATGAAAAGTTTGTCTGTTTTCTCAGTAATTTGGTATTTTTTTCAAAAATTTAGCAATCTTGAAATCTTGAATTTTTTTTTGAAAATCTGACAATTTTTTAAAAATTTGACAACTTTTTAAAAAAGCTGACAATTTTCTTAAAAACCTGGCAGTTTTCTTTAAAATATGACAATTTTCTTAAAAATCTGGCAACTTTCCTTAAAATCTGGAAATTTTCTTTTATTTGGCAATTTTCTTAAAAATCTAGCAATTTTCTTTAAAATTTGACAATTTTCTATTATCAGACAATTTTCCTAAAAATCTGACAGTTTTTTTTTTAAATCTAGCAAATTTCCTTTAAAATCTGACAATTCTCTTTTATCTGATGATTTTCTTTAAAATCTGACAATTTTCTTAAAAATCTGACCATTTTTTTGAAATATAGCAATTTTTTTAAAATCTGGGCATTTTCTCAAAATCTGACAATTTTCTTTTGTCTGATAATTTTCTTCAAAATCTGACAATTTTCTTTTCTTTGACAACTTTTTTAAAAATCTGACTATTTTTTTAAAAACCTGGCGATTTTTTTTAAATTTAGCAATTTTTTAAAAATCTGACAATTTTTTTAAAACTTGACAATTTTCTTTAAAATCTGACAATTTTCTTAAAAATCTGACCATTTTTTTTGAAATCTAGCAATTTTTTTTAAACTCTGGGCAATGGGCATTTTCTTCAAAATCTGACAATTTTCTTTTGTCTGATAATTTTCTTAAAAATCTGGAAATTTTCTTAAAAATCTGGCCGTTTTCTTCAAAATCTGACAATTTTCTTTTGTTTGATAATTTTCTTAAAAATCTGACAATTTTCTCAATTTTTAAAAAAAATCAACAATTTACTTACAAATGTGACATTTTTTTAAAAATTCAACAATTTTTTTTCAAATCTGACAATTTTTTTGAAAATGTGATAAGCATTACTTTCTTAATTTCAGTTTTTTGTGAAAATTTGTTAATTTTAATTTAGTCGGGTAATTATTTTTTTGAATCTGGAATTTTTTTTAGAATCTAAAAAGTTAGGAAATTTTTGTTGAAATTGCCCAACTTCATTGTCTGTTTCCCTTTAACTCAGCATAAATGTAAAATTTATCTGTGTATCTTGAAGAATTCTATCGTAACATGATGTGAAAATTTTGTCCTAGTCTCTTAGTAAAGGGAAAAGCTTATGTAAGACGAACGTTGTTCACGTTTGCCTCTATAACTCGAGTTTTTGATTTCGTCACTCATCTTGAAAAGGGAAGAAAGCTTCTTTAATACGAAGATAGTTCGCGTTTACCTCCATAGCTCAAACTTTTAATTTCATCATGATAATTTGTTTTATTCAATAGTACAAAACTTCCATAAGCCAAACTCCACAATATTTTACCACTTTACTTAACTTGAAATGAAATCCATTTCCTGTCAATTTTTATTTATTTTATTTGATAATGTAATACCTAATTATATTTTTACTCCAATGATTTGTGTACGGGTTTTTGTTCGGAAAATTCATGCAACTGAATGATTTTTTTGGAAAAGTTTGAAAAAAACATGTCCTCGTTGATTTTTTTTAGCCCCCAGAATTAATTTCTGATCATTTGTCTCCGACAACGCGACGATGCAAAATTTTTCTCATGACCAACAGAATGTTGAATATTTTGAATTATGCAAATTCTGTTCATCGTGTTCATCAAAAAATACGATGCGAAACTTTAAAAATAATGTTTGACGGTGAAAATAAAATGTAAACAGCTTTTTTTGCACCCGTTCAAATGATAAATTTACCTGCATACGCTTCAACATTGTATACTTTTCGACATGGTCACGCTGCGGTGGCAGTATTATGTATGAAAAAAAAAACAGGAAAAACTTCGCGGGCGCCGAAATAAAAAATAATTATTTATAGGAAAAAAAAAATGATTGATGTCCGAACGCGTAGAAAGTTAAATTGTTAGAATACGCTTCGGCGTGAGCGTCAATACGTATAGATCGAGGCGAATTTTATGAGTTGTAATTAATTTGCGTATAACTGAAAATGATTGAACGCGTGAACATACATATACGATGAAGACTCGCCGGTGGTGGGTCCGTCGCATCGGTCTCCGCACGAACCCTTTATCGTTTAAACGATAAACGATATAATTGAATTTTTGCCAACGCGGAATGGCCGCCATCGAGCCGCTCGTATCAACAGTGTTGATTTAAAGCGCCGGTTAATTAATTTTAATGATGATAATGATTGATGCTCGAATTCGCGTATCAATGAGAACGCGCTCGGCTGAGCCGCTTCGACGAATATGTCGGATTAATTAAATACGAGCATTTTTTCGGTTCGCGGTAACGCAAATTTTTCACTGGTTTGGATTCATTGACCTGATTTTGTCCGTTCGGTGGTGTGAAACACATGAGGTTATTTTTGAACCCTTAGGTGTGTTTCAGACCCGACGAGAGGAGGGTGTAAAGGGTGCAATTGCATCAAGCCCGCATTTTTTTTCAAATATCTAGGGCCTGCAAACGCCTTAAAAAAAACTAACTAGAAAAATCAGCAAAAAATTGACATTTTCAGGTCTCAATTTCAGTTTTTTCAAAATTTTACCAAAAATTTTAGCTCTTGCTTCGCTTGGGCTTTAGTATGTCCCATATTTTCAGGATTTTTATTAGATTTTGACTCAAAAAAATATATCCCTTCTTTGTTTCAAAATGTCACTTCAGATCCACCCTCAAATTTACCCGAGTAATGAAGATAGCTTGAGAAATGGTCTGAAAAAGGGATTCCACAAAAAGCCTTGTACCGGGCCTGCATTTCCTCTCGCCGGCCCTGGTGTTTCAATTTGTGGAATAGATTCCTGGAGGATGAACTGGTTTTGAAAAAGTGATGGGGTTTGAATTGGTTTCTTGAATGAGTCTATAACTGAGTGGTTAATTTTTCACTAGGACACCTAGGATTGTCCTTAGGAGATTTTTTGATGAGTTGTAGTCTTCAGTGAAAATCTGAACACTTAACGATTAGGAATTTTGAAAAAAACAACGAAGAATTGATCTTGTAATTCTTTTGATAATTTGATTAGATGGTTCTTGGCACTTCGATTTTTGATAAATAGTTTAAGTGTGCTTAGTGGGCCAATCATTGCTTCTAATCAATGGTGGACAAAATCATCTTCAACTTCATTTTTCTCAACTGATTTGTTAGAATCATTTTCAGTTTTATTTTGTGAGGCAGAATATACTGTCTCATTTATAAATCAGTGAAAATTATCGAAAATCTCTGTAAAAAAGTCAGAATTTCAGCACAGTAAAAATTCAGTGAAAACAATTTCACTGAAAGCAAACAATGAAAAAAATTGTTGGAAAATGTGTGAAAATTCACTGGAAAGTCGGTAAAATTTCTAAAATTTGCTGAAGAATCAGTGAAATTCTTTGAAAGATCAGTGAAATTTGCAGAAAAATCAGCGAAAATTCGCTGAAAATCGAAGAATTTCACTGATTTTTTCTGTGCTGCAATTCTAACTATTTATCAGTGACATTTCACTGATTCAAAATTAGAGAGTATATCAAGATGTCAAAAAGAAAAAACATGGTTTGCCTATAATCAATATAATTATACAGGGTGTCCGGTATGTCACCTTAAACAAAAAGACCACGTATTCTATACATGAATACAAGAAGAAATGTTATGTACAAAAAAATTCGCAGGTCCTTAGTTCACGAGTTATTCGACATTTTAGGGGGCATGATATTTTCTTGAATTTCGCCATTTCAGTGATTTTAACGAAAACTACTGAGGGGTAAGTGGTGGTAAATGTGCTATGGGATCCTTAGAAGCATATGACGGTTTTGTGGGGGAGAGGGTCATGAATAAGGGGGTTAAAGCAAAAAATTTGATTCTAGGCGAGAAAAACTGGTTTAACAAAAAAATTAGAAATCGTTTTCGACTTTTAACTTACTAATTTAGGATGGTACTCCCATTTGGCATGTAACAAGCCTATTTTTATTTTTTTTGGTACGTTAGATGCTGAGTCATCAATTTTTGAAATTTTGATCACGTGAGTAAATTCATAAAGGGTGATATTGGGTGATATTTTTTCGGGCATTTCGTTACTTTTGAACACTTTTATTAAAAAAAAATCGTGATTATTTACCAAAATTCACAATTTTTTCCTTTTTTCTAATCCATGTGGCAACCTCGCAAATTTTACCCCGATAAATCGTAAATATTCCTATTCAAAGTAGTAGAAATAATTGGCTGCTAAATAAAATGACTCTACGTTATTTTGTGGATAAATCTTTCAAAAATTGTTTAGTGTACGGGCGACGTTGCAACATCTACATAACTTTTAATTGCTGATATCTCGGTAAAGGTGGGTTTGGGGAAATTTTGTGAGAGGAATTTTTGATTTATTATGACGAGTAGAATACGTGGTATTTTTTTTTAAGGTGACATACCGGACACCCTGTATTGTGAAGGGGTTGGAGATGAGTATATCAATGGGTTTGGATTTAGAAATTGAATTCTTGAATTCTCTGTGTTGTTTTGCCTCAAAGAAGCCAGAGACAATTGTCAATTTTTTGCCCAAAAATTCTTCAATCGCAATTTTTAGAAAATTAAACATTTTGAATTTTTTCTTAGAGGCTCAAATTTAGAACTTGAAACCTTCATTTTGCTTGTTTAGTTGGATCAGGGACTGTCATTGAGGTAACTTTTGATTAGGATTTCCAGATGGCAATTCAGCTGGTTCGTAATACAATGGAACATTTTGCAACTTTTTTTGAACTTTAAATGAGTGAGAGAGGGGTTTACTTGGATGTTGTATTTAGACCTTAAAAAGGCTTGATTTGGTAAAAATGTCAACATCTTCACTTGACCCTTCATTTTTCCCAATCACACTTAAAATTCAACAATTTTCAGAGAATTTTTAAAAATTGGGAATTTTTTTCTTGAATGAGATTAATGTTGATAAGTATTGTTATCCAAAAATACCGTTAAACTTCACTTTTCATCTTATCTGATTTTTCTAGGGTAGGTACTTGGCAAAAATCACGTTTTTGTGTTATCAAAATTTGCTATGAAAATTAAAAAAAGAAATGTATTTTAAAACTTTTTTCTAAAATGGCCCTAGTATGGACATTAAAAAAATTCAAAGTGATCTCCCTTTGCTTAATTTTCCAATGCTCAAAATTCCATTGAGCCTGATTGTAAAAGAAAAATCTTGGCCATGAATTTTACCACCCCTGAGTTAAGAAGGAGTAGAATTATACTTTGGAAAGATCCAATCAGAGGAGATAGTAAGAAGAAAAAAGAAATCTGCGAATGAGAAAAATGTTGAAGTGAACTTTTTTTTTAAGAATCACATTATGGCATATGTTTTGCTCGAGAAAATGATTCATTGGGGAGGAAAGGTCGTTTACTTATAATTTTTTTTTTCAAAGTTGAAGAGAAGTATTGAAAAAAAGTTTTGTTTGGGTTATGAGGTGTTGTGAAAAGAAGAAGGTAAAAATTTGGAGGTACTAACCTGAATTTTTCAGTTCCCTGATGAATTCGAAATTTTGATGAATTCAAAAAAAAAATACTTACAAGTATTTTTTTCATTTTTTTCAAAGTGATAGTATGTAGTATTATAACTAATGAAGAGTGGAAAGATTTTTCTATGATGTTCTCTGCTTCTTTTTGGTGGGGCTCACATAATTTTTTCATGGATCAGAAATCATCATTACCTATTTTTTATAGAAACATTTCAAAATTGAAAAAAAAATGTTACAAATGGTTGATTTGATCAGTATTATCTAGAAATTGAAGTTTTTACCAATTTTTGGCTTTTTATTGGTCCTAATATGACCAACTGCTCAAAAAAAGTGATAAGATTTTTCCGGTTTTTAAAATTTTTTTAAAAATTTGAACCTCATTTGGGAACAGACAGATTCAAATCAGTGATCTCAAATTTTTAATTTTTTACTTTCCAGTACCCGATCCAGATTTTCCAAAAAAAAAAGTTTTAAATGCGAACCATCTTATGATCCAATCGTTCCTGAATAACTCGTTTCTCCGATTATACCATTCGCGAATGATTCAAATTCGTTTCGAATGTAATATTTTGCTAATTACCTATTCCTCATTTTGCAATAAAATCCTTTTCAAGTATCTCGTTTCCAAACAACATAATCGTCTGCGATTGACTAATTTTTGATTAAATCGTTTGCTAATGAATCGGTCAAATTGAATTATTTTTTACCAATGATTCCCTCATTTTGATAAACTCGTTCCGACCGCTCGTCTCCGATCAAATCGTGAACAATTCTCTGGTCTTCAAAGATATCATTTTCGAATGATTCATTTTTGGTGAAAAAATCGTTTATAAGATTCACAATCACACAAAATTGAATGGTTTGTTAGCGAATACTCTTATTTTTAATCAACCCGCCCCCCGAAGATGAAATCTTTCGTGAACGAATCGTATATTCAATGAAATTGTTCGCGAATGATTCATATTTGTGACGATAAGCACAATAATTGTAATTTCTTCATGTTCGATCGATTCGAAAATGATGCAGTTTAATGGAATCATTCGCCAGTGATTTTTTCATCTTGAATGAAATCGTTCCTGAACGATTCATTTCCAATTAGATCATTTGCGACTGTCTCATATTATTACTCTCTTAATTTGAATCAGTCAAAAACTGAAAATTGACTGATTAAAATCGACAAAATTGAGTCACTGGATTAGCAGTGAAATTCCACTGATTCCACTGTTAATCTGTGAAATTTGACTGCTAATCAGTGAAAAATTAATTCAAAAATTAAAATTCACTAATTGAATCAGTAAATTGTTTACTGATTTCATCAATGACTCAATTCTGCCTTTTTTAATCAGTCAATTTTACTGATTCAGAATAAGAGAGTATGAAATCATTCAAAAATCAACTATTCGCTCATATTAACTCAAATCATCGGCGAACGAATCTCTCGCCATACTAAACTCCAAAAATTGACTCTTAATATTACAGCTTTTTTGTCCACATCTTCAAAATCCTTTTCTCGTCGTCACAAGGTCCATATACACCGCGAACAAGATAATCGACACGTATGAGCAACCACGAGCGAACCAACATCAAATAATCCGGATACCCGCGTCATCTCATAATCGTTACACAGGGTTTACTTTGTGGCGGAATCTGCGCCAGGAGGAGATACCCAAACCATAGATTATCATCTGCAACGAATTAAACCTAGCGCTGCTGCTTCCATCTTCTGATATACCGCTCGAGCAGGGAAAAGTGAGGGCAAGGGCGAAAAAACTCACCTATTACATAAGTGCGCAAAATATGAGAAATACATTTCGCCGTCAGTTTGGCGTACTTTGATCTTAAATTAACATTACATCAAAGAAACACCACCGACCCACGTGTACCCATCGTTACTTGACATATTTGTGGTAAAAACAAGATCATACCGCCATGTGGAAAACTCGACAAAGCGAGTTATTTCTTTATTTTCGCTCGTCGACGCGATATGTGGTGGAGAAAAAGAGCTTGCTGACGAGCAAACCCGTACTTACCCATAGAATTAAGTCTTCTCGTGACGTACAGCTAGAAATTCCGTTTTATCAAAGTTGAACCGTGTAAAAGAAAATCTATTATTTACGTAGATCATCGACCCTATTTATAGAGAAAGAAATAACATCACGAAATGTGATTAATTTGTATTCCAAATTCAACAGTATAATGACGAAAAAAAGTTACTATGTCGAGAGTAATAGTTGACAGGGCAGGGGAAAAAGTAATAAGAAAGTTTTTTTATTTTGCTTTTTCATCTCCCTGACAGGAGAAAAAAGTATAAGATCAACATTACGATCGTTCTTTCGAATGTTGTATTTTTTTTTCATACAATGGCCTAGTTTCGTCGTCGCAGAGTATACTCGTACATATGTGGCTTGTACCCCTTATTTACTTTATACATAGTTGACATTCTTTATTGTATTTTTTTCCCTTCACCTTGAAAGAATATTTGTATGGCAAGAAATCACATACTCGAGAGGTATTTTCCTCTTATAGGTGACCTTTATTAGTTTCGAGATTTTTTTTCTCCCGTCGTCTGGGCGTTTTAAAATAAATACGTAGTAGGTATCTGTAACACGATAGTTTGCAGAAATCTTTTTCATTATCTTCGGACCCCATCTGTTTTCCCGAAGCGGAATTGTTCTGCGAACTATATAACATTGTACACTAAAATAAACAACCGTCGCATCGGGGATCGTGTAAATATTCGCAATCTTTCGATACACGCTAGCAGTTTTTGAAATTTTTCGTAACACGCCGAGACAAGAATTAGTAATCTTATTTTTTATAAGGGCGACGCCGAGCGACAATTTATTATCAATTTTCGTAAAACTTTTTCGCTAAATATTCCGCCGCAGGATAAAAACCTAGATGGTACTGGTTTACTGCGACCGTGTCAAGGTCTGGCTGCTTCATTGTCGAAAATATCTGCTCGACTGAGAAGATATACTCGTATAGATGGAACGATGCTGGAAAATTTATTCGAATTTACATTAATGGAAGTTTTCTCTTCGGCAGCTTTTTTGTTCGGTAAGTTTGCATCTCTTCGTTAGCATTCGAACCCGTACACCTTAATGACGCCGAATAGTCGCAAGTAGCGTTTTTTTTTTTATTTGTTTATAAACTTTTATACGAAATTCTCGCTTTTGTCGAAGTGTAAATTCAATTATGTCGAGGTACCCAATTGTTTTTCTATTGCGTCAAAGCTTATCCCGCTAAGAAATGATTTTCAAGACGGTACTGCTAAGGAACTGAGATGATGAAATGGATTATTGTCTTTTGTTTTTTTTTTGCCATATTTTAAACGTAAGATTGGGATTGTCGAGAGAAGTGTTGACGTCTGTGTGCCAACATAGTTGTTTGCTAGTTGAGTATTTGATGTGCTTCAATTGAATGTTTTTTTACTTCACGAAGGTAGTTGAGTGAGATTGACGAGTTGGAGAGGTGTTAGATGGGTTTGGAATCGAGTATATTAGGCATTATTTAGTGAAAAATTATTAACATGGTAGATGATTAGGTAATATTTTTTTCCGTGGAAAATTAGTGATCGAGCTTCATTGAATAATTGGTTATTATTTTTCATTAAACATTCGTTATCAGCTTTTAGAAGATTGGTATGTACGTAGTAGTCTGTAAATTAACGAAATTACCTATTTTTGTTAGCAACCTGCTGGACATTAATTTTCATGTGAATAACTTATCAATAATTTTTAGTAAATGTTGATTAATTCTCATTAGAAACGATTTTAGGAAATTAATTAATTTGTTTTTTTAAAAAAATTGCGTCAAAAGTTTACTTTCCAGCGAAAAATTTATGATCAAATTTTGTTTCATGAATTGATGTTCAATTTTCTGTGAAAAAATTAAGACATGAAATCACCAATTTTTGAGGCAAATTTTGAAGATAAATACCTATTCAATTTTTCCAAGACCAAAAAAATGTAGGTTATTAATTTTCGTTTGTAGGTTAGTGATCAATTTTCATTGGGGAATTTGCCTCTGAATGATTTTTATCAAGAAATTTATTAGGTATTGGTTTAATTTTGTTGATTAATAATTTTTCAAAGAAAATTGATCACTAATTTTTCAGTGGAATTTTCTCACAAATCTTCTGGTGAGAACTAATTAAGGTCATTTGGGGTAATTGTAAACATGGGGTAATTGTAAACAAGTCGTGCTGTAAATACTTGAATGCATCTAGCGAGCTGGAGTTGCCAAAAATAAAAACTTTGAATAATTGGTCTTACTATAATAAAAAACTTCGGGTTCTTGGTGACAGCTGTGATGAAAAATTTCGCGATGAAAAAAACATGATATCAAATTTCGATTTTCACACAATTTACGTAATCTTCAAAATTCGAGAAAATATAGAAAAAAGTAAAAAAGTTGGTGTTTGATGCATTAATTTAGTTCTACGGACATTCAAAAATGATGAAATTCAATTCTTATGATTTTTGAAGCTGAGAAATTAATTTTCTGCAGCATTTACAAATACCCATCAAATTTTTCAGGTGTGGGGTAATTGTAAACACGTGTTATTTAAATGGGATTCACAAATTTAAACACAAAATATCTTTTTTTTTTTGTTTTGATTTTTTTTGATTTTTTTTTTTACAAGTTAGTTTTTCTACGCGTTTAAATATTTAATCTGTATAATTTTTTTCCAAATTATGCAAAAAAAAAAACGAGGGATACATTTTTATGGGGTACAATGTATGCATTTACATTTACCCCATCATAGTGGGGTAAATGTAAATATTCTTGTCCAATTGTAAACGAAGTCCATAATTTCGGCATGAATAATCGAATCGATGAAAACAAACCGCCATATTACTCCTCATACATTCATTGATACATGGTAAAAATTTCAATCACTTTGCTTTCTTACTTACAGAGTAAAACGAAAAAGAGTATCACAAATTCGGTTCAATTTTCCGAAAAATTTACAATTACCCCAATTGACCTTACCTACCGTTCTGTTAGAAAAATCGCAAAATTTCTAATGATAATTTATTATCAATTTTTTTAGTGAGAATTGATTACCAGTTTTTCTGTGAAAATTAATTATTATTATTATTATTTTTTAAATAGCCCCCTCTCATTGATATTTCTACGAAAATGAATCACAAATTTCTCATTAAAAGTTGATCATCAATTATTAAAAGAAATTGACTACCTACCAACTTCGGTGAGATTTGATTATTAAATTTTTAGTGAAAATTATTCGACAGTTTGCAGTGAAAATTGTCGCTGATTTTTTTGTTGTAGGTTAATCTTAAATAATTGACCAAGAATTGTTGGTTTCATGTCGTCGATTGTAATTGATCATCCATATTCCAGTGAAAATTGATCACCAATTTTTTAGAGAATAGGTCGCCAATTTTGCTGTGAATAAGAATCACTAATTTTTCGGTGAATAATGATCACTTGATTTACAGTGAATACGCACTACTTTATCAGTGAAAAATGATCACTAATTTTTGAGTGAATAAGATCACTATAAATTTTCAGTGAATAATTATCACTGCAATTTCAGTGAGTAATGATCACTACATTTTCAGTGTTTAAATTTCTCCTTATTTTTTTAGTGAAAATCATCACCAATTCTTCAGGGAAAAGTGATCACCAATTTTTCAGTGAAAAATGATCACTCATTCTCAGTGAATAATGATCACTCATTCTCAGTGAATAATGATCACTCATTCTTAGTGAAAATCATCACCAATTCTTCAGGGAAAAGTGATCACCAATTTTTCAGTGAAAAATGATCACTCATTCTCAGTGAATAATGATCACTCATTCTCAGTGAATAATGAGTGAATAATGATCACTCATTCTCAGTGATCACTCATTCTTAGTGAATAATGATCACTCATTCTTAGCGAATAATGATCACTCATTCATAGTGAATAATGATCACTCATTCACAGTGAATAATGATCTGTCATTCTTAGTGAATAATTACCTATCACTCATTCTCAGTGAATAATGATCACTAATTTTTTCGCGAATAATGCATTCTCAGTGAATAATGATCACTCATTCTTAGTGAATAATGATCACTCATTCTTAGTGAATAATGATCACTCATTTTTCAGTGATTAAGGATCATTCATTCTCAGTGAATAATGATCTGTCATTCTTAGTGAATAATTATCACTCATTCTCAGTGAATGATGATCTTTATTTTTTTTCCGTGAATAATGATCACCCATTCTCAGTGAATAATAATCACTCATTCTTAGTGAATAATGATCACTCATTTTTCGGTGATTAATGATCTGTCATTCTTAGTGAATAATTATCACTCATTCTCAGTGAATAATGATCACTAATTTTTTCGTGAATAATGATCACCCATTCTCAGTGAATAATGATCACTCATTCTTAGTGAATAATGATCACTCATTTTTCAGTGATTAATGATCACTCATTCACAGTGAATAATTATCTGTCATTCTTAGTGAATAATGAACACCCATTCTCAGTGAATAATGATCACTAATTTTTTTTTTCGTGAATAATGATCACCCATTCTCAGTGAATTCTTAGTGAATAATGATCACTCATTTTTCAGTGATTAATGATCATCAATTTCAATTTTAGTCACAACTATTCAGTAAATTATTGATCATCAGTTTTAATTTAGAATTAATCAAGTTCCTTTCAGTAAAAAATAATCGCTGATTTACATTGGGTGGTGAAAATTTATCACGGATTTTCCTGCCTAATTTATCAAAACTTGTTAATTTTATGTCATTGATTTTTCAGTGAGATTTGGTCACCAATTTTTTGGCGTAATCCATTCTCCGACTTTGCAAAGACAAATCATTCATCAGAAATTGGTGCCTTCAGGTTATCGGTTCTTCAGTAAAATTTATCACTAATTTTATCAGTGGAAATGTATCACTAATTTTCTCAGTAAAAATTGATCACCAATTTTTTGGCGTTGAGTGATACTCGATCCCCAATTTATTAGTGAACATTCATTTTAAATTTTTTCCAAAGAATTCGTGCCTGCATTTTTTTTTCAGTGAAAATTGATTAGATATTGCCAAATTTTATAGTAACAATTATTTATAGCATAATTTTTCAAGATTTTTCTCCAAAAACTGAATTGGACTTTGAATTTTATCAAGTACAAAATTTGATTGCAAATTTTCAACTGGAAAGTATCCGAATTTTTTCAGAGAAAATAAATCATCATTTCGTTGGGAATAAATTATTCTCAAATTTTTCGAGGAAAATTTGTACCTAATTATTTCTCAGTAGTCTTCAAAGTGAAAAATAATGATATCTTTAAAAAAAAGTTTTAAACCTTTCCTCGTGTTTTTTTTTTTATGAAAACACATTTTTAGTGATTACCATTGACCAAAGGGTATAGCCGGGTTTTTGGTGAAATCGGCCCCCCTCTCCGATTTTCCATCTAACCCCCTCAGGTGGTATATCTTGATGTAAAAAAAATTCAGAAAAATTTTTGACCCCCCAACCCCCTCCCTTTTGGAGTTATGGCCATTTTATTGCATTATTTTCAAGAATTTTTAATTTCAATGGAAGTGAAGGAAATTTTCTGTTCTTTAGCACAAAGTTGCATCTCGTAGAGGTGTATTTACGATAATTTTTTCAAAAATTTTGGTGCACTCCTACACGTTGTTTCGCCTATTTGAAGTTTTCAATCGTAAAAAACGCCATATAAACGAAGAACGACCACTTTTTAAAAATATCCCAAAAACGTGTTTTTTAACGTAGATTCACGGCACGTATTCACTTTTGGCGACTTCGATGCACCAAGGGCCAAAAATCGCGAAAAACCGTACAAAACTGTTGTTTTTTTTAGCATATTTTTCAAATTTTGAGCGTTTTGTAAGGAGAGAAATGGCTGAACGAAGAAACTAACGTCGAATTCGTATTTATCGGGTCAATATACCCTGATCAACACCCTTTTCGCGGTCGTTTTATTTGAAGACTCGAAATTCGCTATTTTTGTCATGAAAAATCAGTGAAAAAGGTGAATTTTGAGACTTTACGCAAAACGATCGCGAAAAGGGTGTTTATCGGGGTATTTTGACCCGCTAAACACGAATCCGACGTTAGTTTCTTTATTTGACGATTTTTTCCGTATAAAGCACTCAAAACTTGAAAGTTCAAAGAAACAGCCAAAACAAAATAATCAGGAAAAATTTTAATTAAAAAATATGAAAATGTGCAATACATTACTAAAGCAAGAATTACAACATTACCCTCCAACCTTTACCTAGTGCCCATTTTGTCTACCGAAACGAAAGCTGCGTATTTGAAAGAAATTATACATTTGGTTTTGGATCGGCGAATCGCGAAAAACTCCGAAGTTCGGTAATTTATTATTTCCGCTCTCTATATGAGCTTAGGGGCGTCTGGAGGGCCTAAATAAAAAAACTAAGCCCTTTAAAATCAGAAACCCAAATTTCATTTTGTAATACCCCAGTGAAAAAACTTCAGGTATGATCAGGCCTGAAAAATGGCCGCGAATCAGCAGGTAAGATCATGCCTGATCAGGCATGAGCAGGTATGAAAAATAAAGGTTTTCGAATATTTTTTTATTTGACGTCATGAATGACCAGGTATGGCCAGGTATGATAAGGCTTGGTTAAGCTTGATCAGGCACGATCATGGAAAGGCTTAATTTTAATTCAGAATAAAATTTGGATTTTTCATGATCAAGCTTGACCAAGCCTGATCATACCTGGCCATACCTGGTCATACATGACGTCAATTTAAAAAATATTCGAAAACCTTTATTTTTCATACCTGCTCATGCCTGATCAGGTATGATCTTACCTGCTCATTCGCGGCCATTTTTCAGGCCTGATCATACCTGAACTTTTTTCACTGGGACCTCTTCAAGTTACTTATTAGTTTACTACCCGAAATTGAAATTTTGGCTTAGTATTAGGTATCCAAGTTCAAAATTTACAGTTTCATATTCTTTAATGTAGATTTTCCCTGAGCATTTTGTTTTGGCTGTTTCTTTGAACTTAGGTCCAAAAATCGCGAAAACCCATGCAGAAATGTTATTGTTTTAGCAGATTTTTCAAGTTTTGAGTGCTTTATACGGAAAAAACCGTCAAATAAAGAAACTAACGTCGGATTTGTGTTTAGCGGGTCAAAATACCCCGATAAACACCCTTTTCGCGATCGTTTTGCGTAAAGTCTCAAAAATCACCTTTTTCACTGATTTTTCATGACAAAAATAGCGAATTTCGAGTCTTCAAATAAAACAACCGCGAAAAGGGTGTTGATCAGGATATATTGACCCGTTAAATACGAATCCGACGTTAGTTTCTTCGTTCAGCCATTTCTCTCCTTACAAAACGCTCAAAATTTGAAAAATATGCTAAAAAAACAACATTTTTGTACGGTTTTTCGCGATTTTTGGCCCTTGGTGCATCGAAGTCGCCAAAAGTGAATACGTGACGTGAATCTACGTTAAAAAACACGTTTTTGGGATATTTTTAAAAAGTGGTCGTTCTTCGTTTATATGGCGTTTTTTACGATTGAAAACTTCAAATAGGCGAAACAACGTGAAGGAGTGCACCAAAATTTTTGAAAAAATTATCGTAAATACACCTCGACGAGATGCAACTTTGAGTCAAAGAACAGAAAATTTCCTTCACTTCCATTGAAATTAAAAATTCTTGAAAATAATGCAATAAAATGGCCATAACTCCGGAAGGGAGGGGGTTGGGGGGTCAAAAATTTTTCTGAATTTTTTTTACATCAAGGTACACCACCTTAGGGGGTTAGATCGAAAATCGGAGAGGGGGCCGATTTCACCCAAAACCCGGCTATACCCTTTGTTCCCAATAGGATAGAATTTGTCCACAATTACCGTATTGTTCGCAACTGTTTTCCAAATTGTATTCTGTTTTCATTGTTTCTATGAATTCTTACGGTGGTGAACTTTTCCCAAGAATGTACTTACCTGATTCTAAGTTATCATTTTCTTATTTCTCGAAACCCGCTTATTTTTTAGGGGTAAAAATTGAAAAATAAAACTCTAAAAAACCAGCAAACGTTTCATTTTGAGTATTTGCTTGCAAACCAGCGTTATTACAAAATGCAGCAATGTGGAAACGTTGAACACGAAATTCGTAAATTTTCGCATTACGCGCGAAGTATTTCCGCAAATTTTATCGCTGAGAAAAAAAATCCGATCTTTTATATAAAAAAAAAAGGTCGCTCATATGGTAAACGAAGATTTACACCGTCTCTCAACATTGATCTTATTCTTTAAACGTTATAAATTTGCCGGCGAAAGCGTGCATATGATAGGTTTGCGTTTTTACTCCGCAGCAGAGACGAAGCCGGAAGAAAAAAACGATATAAAAAACTTCATCACATCGGGAAACAAAATGAAATAATTTTCTCGATGTTTAAACAAAATGTACTCGCACAAGCACACCGACGAGGGTAATTCGATAATGCTACGCAGTCAACGTGTACACTCGATTTTTCGGACAATTTCTTTTCAAAAACTGTTTATCCGGGTCGATGCACATGTAATACAATTTTGCTCAAATAAGATATATAAGTGTACGTATTCGCGTATGGCATACTTGTATGGTATTCGTTGTATTGCGATGAAGTTTTTCGTCATATTACGAGTACTTGTACGTAATATAATGTAATGTTTCATAAAATTAGTTTAAAATGAGTGCTCGACTTGGTTCTCGAGGTTATTACCTAGATATATTTGTGTTTTGATAAAATTGCCGAAAATTACTCTATTTATGGAGACAATAAAACGAGAAAAACAAAAAAAAGGGGACTAAAAATTTTGAAACACCTTTGAATATTTTTTTTACTGAACGTATTGCATAATATGGCTAATTTTACGACCACCTGAACGAATGCGTAAATAATCGATATTAAATTATACAAATATTAGCCGGCTTAACGACTCATAAACGAAATTACCATATACCGGAGGGTGAATTATATTTAATGAATGTTTCTGACGCTAAGAAATACATCGGCGGTTATTAATTTAATTAAAATTAAGTCGTAAATAATTCCGATCGATTAATTTTAAAAGCGTTTCCGTTTTACTTACGTTCGGTTCAGCATTTAAATCGTCTGATTTTTTTTCCTCTTCTCGCGCTATTCCGCACCTCACCCTTGCTCGTTTGTCCTCTCTCACACTAAATAATTACTTCGCAGGAATTATAGCCGAGCTTTTAATTGCTTTAAGAAATCCGAAATTTCGGTTTATGTAGCAAAAGACGCTGGCCGTGATTTACGAGCGGTATTTAAGATAGATTTTCATTTTAACCGGTATGACTGGGAGTGAGTAGGTGTGTTATGGTTTTTGAATATCGCGGTCATATTTTTTACAAAGGGCTTGTATAATGATGCATGAAGATCAGAATGGATTAGGAAAGCAGCTCTGAAAAAATTTCAAAAAAATTAAAGGTGATTAATTTTGTGTGGTCAAAAAAATTAGGTTTTTTTGAGCCATTAAATGAGAAACTTGAATTTTATTTTGGTAAATTTTATAGATCGTGATGCAGTTGGCAATTTGACCATGGGTTTAAAAAAAAATAATTCCATCAGAATTTATCTTTCGCAACAAAAAAAAAAAAATTGGTTCAATTGTGAAATGTGAACTGATGGAGTAACAAATTTGAATGTGGTGAAAAAAATTAAGAAATTTTCAATTTTTTGATTTGTATCTAACTTTTTAATTCCCTTGTACATGGCAATAGTAGTATCCAGTTTCAAAATAAATGAGCCAGAAAAATTTATAAGAACAGAAATAACTTTTTTCCGGCTGACTGAGTTACTGTGTGGGTGCTGGCTGGTGGCATTATCCAGAAGTGGCAAAAATTGTATTTTTTTCATAATTTAAAATTGTTATTTTGAAAACCCTTAAATTTACTCTATTTGTGGCTAAGGAGCTCAAATTTTTTCTGGAAGGTCTCCCATTCAAACTAAAAAATGGTCCGTTAGAATGAAACGTGTCAAATTATAGTTGTACCTTTTTTTCATTTTTCTACATTTTGTGACTTTTTATCAAAATAAAACTTTCATTATAGGTATTTAATTTTTGAAATCATTTGATTAATTTTTTTTATTGAAATTTCAGATCGCAAAGTGCGTTCTAGTCATAAAATTCACGAAATTAAAAAAAATCACAAACGTCATAAAATTTTTTTAATGAAATGTTCAAAGAATTTTCTACAATTTTCTATTATTTGAGCACTGTTAGAAATTATTTGTTATTTATCATTATTTTTCGACTCTTGAAAAATTTTAAACATTTTTTCGATTCTCGCTATATAAAAAGAACCAAAAAAGTTTTGAAAAAGTCATAAAAATTCGAAAGAAATCCAGTAGAAGCTCTGGATTGTAATGTTAGCAATTTCAGATTTCAATAACTTTTATTTTCGATCAAAACGTGACATTTTATCAAAAACATATCACTGACCAGTAACTTTTTAACATTCTTCTTTGACTTCTTCAGTAGTACATTTTTAAAATTGAAAACCTGTTGACTTCATTCGGAATGTTAATTTAGTAATTTTTATTCGTAAAATCATTTATACTTCTTGTATTGTCCCTGAGTCAGTGTTACCAATCTCCTCCAATTTTTCAGAAGGCCTGCATATTTGTAATTTTTCTACAAACAAATTTGTTGAAAATTAAAATTTCATAAAAACATGAAAAAGTTGAAAAGTGTTTAGATTAGTTTAAAACTACTCAAACGTTGACAGAAAACAGCTTGAAAATTTGAAAAATTACTTTTTTAAAAATATTTTGCTCATTTGAACTAATTTTTTTTTGTAAAATTTCAATAATTTTTCCACACATTCAAGATACATATTGAATTATGTACGAGCATATTTTAAGTAAATTTTTCACTGAAATTTACATACTCTCTCATTTCTAAATCAGTGAAATTTATCAAGAATCACTGAAAAATAGTCAGAATTGCAGCACAGTAATCAATCAGTGAAAATTTTTTCACTGAAAGCAAGCCAGTGAAAGAAAATTACTGGAAATCAGTGAACATTCACTGAAAACTCAGTGATATTTATGACATTTACTGAAAAATCTGTGAAATTCTTTGAATAATCAGTGAAAAATCGCTGAAAACCAGTGAATTTCACTGATTTTTTCCTGTGCTGCAATTCTGACTCTCTATCAGTTTGTGTTTTTTCGTTGATTCGGAATGAGAGAGTATTTCAGACAATTTTTTTTCAATCATGATTTTCCTTGCAAGTTATAAATTTACACATTTTTCATCTCATTTTCAAAATTATTCAAGAAATTTGAAGCAATTGTACAGCAGTTTTGTCTATTTTTTGAGGGGGGAGGGGTGAACATTTTTTTTGAAGTTTGAACATTTTTGAATCTTTTTAATATTATTTTGTGCAATTTTACCGTATTTCAACAAAATTTACAAAAGACTAATTTTAGGGGGAAAATGTTTACGAATTTTCGAGTGCTTGTCTAGCTTAATTTTTACGAATAATTCGTATTTTTGGTTAGAAAATCTGTCCGAAAATCTGAAAGTGTAATTTTCTAAATTTTTATTGAAGTATGTATTTTGACTTCTGAAATATTTTCGGAAAAGACGAATCGAATCTTCATGAATATCCAACTTGAAGAATTTTTTCTGTTTTTTTTTTTTTTTTATTTTTGTTTTTGTTACATGGAAAGAAAACATTCTCCTAAACAATAAAGTCGTCACTTTCGAAAATCTTCCCAACCTAACCAGAAATCAATTTGCTGTTACTGAGGGGAAAACTGCCTTTTCTGCTCCTTTTGTTCTGGCTCTAATTCACCAACTTTTTTGAGATACTTACTTATTATTGAAACTATTTAAATAATTTTTTTTTATTGAAATGAGAAATTTTAATTCGTTTCTAGATTATTGGAAATTTCCCAATTCATTTTTCGAATTGAAAATTGTGCAATTGTTTCTTTTTTATGTTAAAATATGGCATTTTTACATTGGCTATTATATGTTTTTATTTTTTTAATTCTTCAGATATTCATATTTTAATGAAAAGTCAGACTTCTTCATCTGTTCCTTAAAATAGATTTTTAGATTTAAAATTTATCCACGTTTTTATAGAATTCTCTCAATTTTATCAAAATTCGGAAATTTAAATCCAGCTGCTCAAAAGCAAACAGAATGGATGTGGAAAGAGGGGAAAAGAAGGAAACAAAACCAGGTACTTACTTCTCTTATTTTTCCTATTTGAAATTCATTGATGCCTGAAATTATTTGTCGTCTTTTTACGAAACATTGTCGCGTGTAAAAATTTCTCTACATCCTCCTTACAAAAGTCCACCATAAATTCGACGTATTCATCGTAAATTTGAATCACTGAAGGATTTCCAGTTACGCTCTCGGTCATCCATTTGTTTCTTCTATATACTTAAACGCGCCATTGAGAACTTTTTTTCTCGTAACGAGCCCTCGACTATTTAAAATCAACTGCGAATATAATTAAAGAAAAAGCCCTCGAATGGGGTCAAGTATTCTATGAAACTGGAAGGTTTCTTTTCTGCTGAAATTTTCTGTTGCTCGACGATCTCGTCGGATGTTTTGAATTAAACATAAGACAACTACGTCGACGACGACGAAAAACATGACATCTCTTACGTAGTACGTACTTATCGGCGTTCTTTTCTCCTTTTTTTTTTCGTCATCGTCGTCGTCTTCGTGTCGTATCATTCCGGGAAGAATACAATTCAGAAGAAGTAATACCGTCGACATCCCTCTTACGTATTTTCCTCTTCAATTATCGTATCATCAAGCAATTCTCGCTAGTACTTCTTTGTTAAAAGCTGTCCAGTTTAATTTCATTGCTCGTGTTTTTGATCTTTGTTCTTTTCGCACCGAGTCGCGATCGTCTTTTTCCTCCGGATCGTTGTTTCGCATTCAAGGTATTAAAGTAACCCTTTTTAAATTCGATAAGTAAGATGTGTGTTTTCCCTGTTTTTACAAGTGGACGTGAACTGGAAAAATAAATTTGATTTTTGTCCTCGATTTAGGAGTCGCGTCGTTAATTCCGGTACGTCTTTTTTTCTTCTATTTTTTATCACGACGTCTCGGACGGATCATCGGGGATGGTAATTTCATTTGAATGCAAATTATATGTACTTACGTGTGTTTGAAGGTGCGGATACCATAAAGTCTAAAATTCTATTTATATGCACGCGGATACTTGATAGCGCATTAAAAATTTATAAAATTGCAGCCATACTCGTGAATTATGGATGCTAAGGGTAAGAACGACTCTACCCTTGATGAGTTTCCGTACCAATTGAGCCACGATGCTTCCCTTTTCTCGATCCTTATCTTCGAAACATATTAATGGGATAATTTTCACGTAGGTTATTTCGTTAACACGTAATAATTAATAAAAATAATACTTGGAAAAAAAGGCAGCTCTATTAAAATGACATATTTATAGTCTATCAAATGAAAAAAAAATATGAAAGACGACCCGCAATAGTAATCGCAATAAGATGAACAAAGTAGAGAGACCAACGACAGAGACGGAGATAAAGGACGAAAAAAAAAGCAGCAAACCGAAGAGAAGGAAAAAAGTAGGCCACGTTAATTACTTCATCCTTCATGAATAAAACAGCTTAAAAGTCGTAGTAGGCTTTCCGGGCGAAGATAATTTGCTTAAAATAAAATATTACGTCGCATGGCAGGTTGTTTTGTTTTCATTTGAAAATTTTACAAAATCCTCTTATTATTGTAGCAGGTAAAAAAAGAAAACATTTTTTTACTACACCGAAGAAGGACTGCTTAAACAACCATTTCGTATTTTATCTCTCGCCCAGAAGAAGAAATAACAAGCTTTAATTTCACTTTCAACATTATTACAGGGGAGGTTGGTTTTTTTCGCTAGCGATTTTTGGAGCATAGACTTTAAATACGGATTTCAAATTTAATTTTATGTCGGTAATTTCTGCCTGGGTGCTTCTTTCCGCAACATTTAGTGTAACCGAGGGAACATTGAATGGGTTGACCTTGTGAGAGGTTTGATTTTATGTGATTCGTATGTTTTAGCTTTTGAATGATCGCTGGAAGGTTTGTTGATCGGTGATTTTCAGCTGTTTTAATCGGTTTGATAGTTTTGAGTGAAAATGAATTCTGCCACGAAGAAATTTATGACGAGGATCAAAGAAGGGTGTAGAGAGGAACTTGTTACCTGAATTGCCATTAAATTGGATTGTAGAAAAGTCGAAATCGTTTTCAGCTACTGAAGAAGTTTGATTTGCGAATTTTCAAACAATTGATAGGAAGTTGAATCTATTTGGAGCTAAAAAAGGACGTAAATTCTTGATTACTTTTTTATGGTTACGTAGGGAGCGGATAGGAAAGGTGGTAGAAACATGAAAAAGTGTGTACCTAGCTACCTACCTATTTTTAAAAAAATCACCTAATTTTTGGGATCCGAAGTTCCACTTTCAAAGGTCAAAGAGGTACTAAAATTTCATATAGATGAATTTCAACTCGAATGAGTATCTAGCACATATTTTTTAAATGAAAAATGACGATTGATTTTTTTTTCATTTTAAAAATAATTTCTATCTCAATTATTTTATCATTTTGAATAATTAACTTTATTTTTAGAAACTTCAAAACTTGTAAAATTGTGATTTAATTAAACTTAAAATTTTGTCTCAATAATGTTGAACTTCAAAAAATTTTTTTTGAGCTATAACGTTTCAATTTTTGGAATTTTTGTCATTTTCGTCGTTTTGAGTTAGGACAATAGGTAGGTAGGTACCAAGGTAGCTAGGTACGTATTCAGTAATGTCCAAAACTCGTTTTAAGGGGACTCTGGCACTTTTTGGACAATTTTTTTTGATCTTGTTTTTGAGAATATTTTGATCTTTAGTGTAGCCCACTACCCCAAAAAGTTGAATAAATGCAAAATTTTAGTAGGAAACCCCGACCTTTCTCATATCATAAACCCCACTTTTTTTTAGGAATTGAATATAAAAAATAAAAAAGTTCCGTTGTTTTGAATGGATAACCCTGATTTTAAATTGGGCGCAACTTCTGATTGCAAAATCTTTATGAATTTGTTGAAAAAAGTGATAATTGTAGTAGGAAATTGAAATTTTTGAAAAATTGAGTGAACATGATTTTTTGAAAGTTTTCACACTCAAATATGTACCTTTTCCTACTAACGTTATTTACAAATTTTACCAAAATTGAAAATTAAATGTTTAGGAGGAAAAAACACAAATTCTCACGAGGTAATATCAAAATATTCCACACCAGATACTGACCCAGTAGGAATTCACACAAACAATGTTTAATTTTGGAACACTTTTTTGTGAATAGGAAACGTTAGATTGTTGATTAAAAAAAAAAACCTCGAGGGGATTTAGAGGAGACACTGACCGTCACAATGCTTCAAAAAAAAACAAAATCTATCGAGTAGTTTTTGAGAAAAATGTACCTGAAGAAAAAAAAAACAACTTTTCAGGAAGCTCAAAAGAAAGTTGAAAAACACAAAACTGTAGTTGAAACAATAATTATCTAACAATAATGCGAACTACAAATATATAAATTAAAAACATTCAAGAAATTTAAGAAAAAGCTATACTCATAGTAGGGAAGAATCTCATAAACAATGTACTCAGACTCCGAGAGGACAGAAAATTGATCCACCAACATTCCTACTGAAAATATGAGTACGTAGTCAGAGTTTTCCTCTTTTCTGCCTCCATATTGACCAAGTTTTTAAATTTTAGGATTTTCAAAAAAATTCAGTCGATTGTTTGGTAGGTACAACACTTTAAGTACTGTACCAAGACTCAGACAGGGCAAAAAATTGGTCCACTCACCTTCCTACTGGCAATATGCTTACATAGTCATTGTTTTCCTCTACTATGACTCCATATCAACTAACTTTTTAAATATCGAGATACTTGAAAAAATTTACTCACTGGTTTAGTAGGTAATACTGTCTACCCACTATACCCAGACTCAGAGAAGGCAGAAAATTGGTCTACTCACAATCTTACTGAGAATATGTATAAGTTGTTGATCTAATATTTTCACTTTGACCAAGTTTTGAAATTTTGGGATATTTATAAAAATTCAGTCGATTGTTTGGTAGGTACTACACTCTAAGTACTGTACCAAGACTCAAAACAGGACGAAACATTTGTCCACCCACATTCCTACTAAGGATATGCATACATAGCCGGAGTTTTCCTTTTTTCTGCCTTCATATTGGCTAATTTTTCAAAATACTGAGGTACTTGAAAAAATTTACTCACTGGTATACTAGGTACTACTGTCTACCTACTGTACTAAGACTCAGACAGGGCGAAATATTCGTCCACTCACATTCCTACAGGAAATATGTATCAGTTGTTGTACTTTTCCTATCTAGTATTTCCACTTTGACCAAGTTTTCAAATTTTGGGATATTTATAAAAATTCAGTCGATTGTTTGGTAGGTACTACAGTATAGGTACTGTACCATGACTCAGACTGGGTATGAAAATTTGCCCACTCACATTCCTACTGGAAATATGTGTATGTAGTCATTGCTATCCTTTCTTCCACCTTCATGTTGGCTAATTTTTCAAATACTGAGATACTTGAAAAAATTTACTCACTGTTTCAGTAGGTACTACTATCTACCTACACTACACCCTGACTCAGAGAAGGTAGAAAATTGATCCACCCACATTCCTACTGGGAATATGCTTACCTAGTCGGAGTTTTTCATTCTTCTGCCTCTGTATTTACCAAATTTTTTCAATTTTTGTGATATTTATAAAAATTCAGTCGATTGTTTGGTAGGTACTACAGTCCAAGTACTGTACCATGACTCAGACTAGGTATAAAAATTTGCCCACTCACATTCCTACTGGAAATATGTGTAAGTAGTCATTGTTTTCCTTTCTTCTCCCTCCATATTGGCTAATTTTTCAAATACCAAGATACTTGAAAA